>CM029787.1:24526448-25126448 GCA_017562165.1 Ectropis grisescens | reverse complement strand
CTTCAGTATCTCTTGTAGATCCCCCAGCATTTCGGCCATTAAGACGATATCGTTTGGTGAGATACGCTTGTTGCCGTAATTATAAATGTCACGTCCAGTCTAATCCAGCGAGTTTCGTACTTGAACAGTTATAGTTGCGGTGATATACAAATATCTCATTACTTCGATATATCTCGGCTTTTTGGCAATCAATTTGGCATCGCTGTAGGGATACTCATTGGTCTTCTATACAGTTTGCCACACAGTTTAAATAGATTCTTCTTCTTCTATCATTTCCAGAGTTTGTTTCGAACGCTTCGACTTTAATCTTGCTCTTACGCCTCATGACAAAACATTTCGTGGCCTCCTCCCGCAAGACTCTATGAGTAGAGATTCACTCTGACAAGTTTTTGTCAAAATCGTCGGAGTCAAAAAAAAAGATTCTCAGAAATCGTCATAGAATAAGAAATTAAAACAATTTGTGGAATAAGATACATATACAGATTACAGATAATACAAGCTTTTCTTAATTTGCCGCTGCGATAAAAAAATATTATTTATTTCCTTTATTGGCGTTTTACCCGACTGAAAGAAGATTTATGGTTTTCGAGTGTATGTTTCATACAATATATACTTACTTGCATAAAAAAAAATTATGAATTTACGTTTTTTTTTTGTACAATGTTATGCCGTCTTTTGTCGTCAACGCGGCACTCACGTAGTTCGTATGATTTACAGATCTCGCTGTTTTTGCTTGTATTAAGAAGTTTTCTAAAAAAATTATAGTAGGGTGCATCCTTCCTTTTGAAATCATTGGCTGCAGACGGGTACCGCGCCGTTGCGCTCGCAACCTCGCGGTCGCTACGTGGGCACCACGCGGTCGCCACGCGGGCGCCGCGCGGCACCCGCGTGGTAGCGCGGGCGTAAACCGCCTCGTGAGTTTTGAATTCAATTTTTACATACAAATCTGCATCCTACAGAAGACGCGGGCGATAAAGTATAAAGTAATGTATCGTCTTTGGTTGAACCATTAAGTTTCCGTTGGTGACGTCACGGTAGGTTACATCATATTGAAATTAGATGGCGCTGTACGTCGCTAGAACGCGGTATCGTTGCTTACTGCGGGCGCAGTTGTCGGATCGTCTAACTTACGTGACGTTACTATTACATACTTACCTACTTACTTGTTACACAGTTTTTGAAAACGGAGTCATCTAATGAGTGATACCGTCACAGATTAACCGACGTTAATTAATACATAAATAAGTATATGTAACTTACAAAGACATCCGGGCAGCTAACGACTCGCTGGCTGCGCAGATATGGAAGTCTTGATTTTCAGTGGTCCCATGGGTCGCTGAAGTATGTATAATATATTTGCAATAATATTATATTGTGGTATTAACATAAGTGTTTTCATTCAGATTTTCCGCTTGCAGGGGAAAACTATCAGAAATGATGCAAGACTAATTGATGAAGCGGACTTTCTGATTTATACCTACATTGCAAAATAATTTACTAACTCGGCCACGGAAGCTAGCTTAGGATTTTTTATTTAAAATTTGAATGCCACAAATTTAAATGATAAAAATAATCAATATGATTAGTTTCATTTACAGTGGCTTACATAGAAGACAACTAGTGTCTGAGATACAAAGGTCGTCTATAATTGCTGAGATACTATTATTCAGAGGCACGTTGGTTGTGGCTGACTTAGTAATTTAGAAGGTAATAGTAAGTTATATTTTCTTAAGCGAATAATGCGATTAACAAGAACAAAATTAGAAATTTTGATTAACCCCCGACCACCTCAGATTTGTTATCTGTACAACATTCTACTAGTCAAGCCCTTTCAATTGATACTCATATTAAGGGAGTTTTGAAAAAAGAAATTCATTTTGCCATTTTGTGGAAGCGGCCATCTTGGAATTGAAATTTGTCATAGTGCAATGTATTCTACTGGTCAAGCCCTTTCGTTTGATAGCCATATTGTGGTAGTAGTGAAAAAATTATATAATTCGCCATTTTGGATTTCGTTTTGTATAGTGTATAGCATTCTTCTAGTCAAGCACTTTCATTTGATACCCATATTAAGGTAGGCTGTGAAGAAATATTTTGCCCGCCATTTTGTGGCGGCGGTCATCTTGAATCGATATTAACCAAACATAACTAAGAACATCCGCACGGATATTAACTTTCAAATAAAAAAAAACGCATCGAAATCGACCCTTCCGTTTGAGCTCTACAGTGCCACAGAGAGACACACACACAGACACATAGACAGACACAGACAGACAGACATCGACGTCAAACTTATAACACACCTTTTTTGGTCGGGGGTTAAAAAGAAGCTTGTTTAATTAGCACCCATAATAATTGATTATGGTGATATATTGACGATTCCGGGAATTGGGCATCGGGCTCGAAAAAGACGCAGCAACGAAGAAGCATGCCCCGCAAGTTATGTTAGATAATTTGTCGAACTCGTCG
Source organism: Ectropis grisescens (assembly GCA_017562165.1). Lineage (NCBI taxonomy): Eukaryota > Metazoa > Arthropoda > Insecta > Lepidoptera > Geometridae > Ectropis > Ectropis grisescens. Next base: position 25,123,979 of record CM029787.1, on the reverse strand, counting down.
CAAAGAAGTCTAAATCGCCTTTGGCTTTGCTATCTCTATAATCTCAAGCGAAAAGAAAAAAAGAGAGCAGTATCAAAGCGAAGACAGTTTTAATTAGGCGCTAGACCCGTTGGTCACATTTGTGACCTTCCCACCTTGCTACGGTGACGTCACATATTTTTCAATTTAATTCAATTTTTTTATTGTTGTAATACTTAGACATAACATGTTATGTTTTGAACAAATGTGACAATGTTTAGGACCCCCGGGCAGGGGTTGGTCTTGTCACAGAATGTCACACTTCATTCCCCTCACACCCTCTAAACGTGTGACCTAATTTATGGATGGGGCCTTAGATTTTCTAACTCAGTTTATAATGATGATGATGTTGATGTGCAGACCAGCCTCTCTACCGCCTAGCCAAATCGGCTATGGCTTTGTTATTGTTGTCTCTATCATTTCAAGCGAAAAGCAAAGAGACAACAGTACCAAAGCTAAGACAGTTTAGTTAGGTAGACCCTCTGAGGCCAGGTACGTTCGGTTTTCTTTTTTTAAATTTAGTTTGTTCGCTTCGAGTTTCGATAACTTACAGATTGCTATTGACTCAAAACTTATGTTTTGTTTCCCGATTCCCTGGTTTCTGAACAGTTAAAACGCTATTTGATACGTTTGATTGCTGGCCCTGGGCTTATAATTAACAAAATAAATACATTCCAGAACATACATACAAATATATAATGTAAATTATGTAAATACGTATGTAATTATGTGAATACGGATATAAATTAATGTTTTATATAAAATAATTAGCTCTATCAAGGATGCTAGCGTTTTTTTTTTCAATTACTGCCATGAGGTTGTAAGGTTGTACCAAAGTTATTACACAGAGTCTCATGAACATATCTGGCATTCATAAAGGTTGCACATTCACACAGAAGATGTAAACTACATACTTGTCAAAGTCCACAACAACATCCTGCTGAAGCACAAGACGTTGGCGTAATTCTGCTCACCAAACATATCACACTTACATATCACAACCGGATAGAAGCCAGAAATAAATAGACGATGAATCAGAAGACATAATATATACAACCGATTAAGAGCTAAAAATGAAAAAAGAAGAAGAAGACTTTATCAGCTGACTATTATTATCATTGTATGAATTCAGACCAATGGAAACTGTGTTGCCAGACATATTGCATGCCTCTAGCAGAAGAGGCCAGTTTGTATGTGTCAACTTTTAAAATGTTTGCAGGCAGAGATTTACTACGATAACATGGCCCATCCCTCCAAAATACTGTTTTAATGTGTGTTAGTTGTAATTATTCGTCTGCAGTAGCAGTACGCACACATGCGTGGTGCTGCGTTGTACATACTTTTACAAATACTTTTAAACGTTTTGAATTCTGGAGGGGCGGGTCATGTTATCGTAGTAAATCTCTAAGATAAGGATCTTACCTGCAAACAGCAACAAAGATTTTTGTATTTGTATTTATTTGTACGTTCGACTGACCTCTCATGATTGCAGGCGCGAGTTAGCAGGCTCGTGATGGTTCTGTTAGCGCCGCCGCCGCTAATCACTCGGCTAATTTACTTCGGTAATTCTAATTACTTACGCACAGTCCTGTGACCGTAGCACGTGTTGCCGAGCGATGATTTAGGAGCTATGATCAGGTAAAATGCTAATTGTATTACTGTGGGCGCCTGCTACTTCTTATTCAGGGGGTAGAGATTCTATTTATTTATTAATTCAATGAGCACACAAAACAGAAAGTAATAAATATAAACTATAACATAAGAGTATACTGTACAGAACTGTATTACATTCCAAACTATGTGGGCCTAGAAACAACAATTATTTAAATTCAATGGTTTGATAATAATAACATTACATTAGTGATAATACATAAAGAAACTGAGGCCAACAGATCTGAACTTCAATTCAATTCAATTCAATTCATTTATTCATACCATAAATTCATAAGAACACTTGGTAACGTCATTTACAAAAAGGCAAAGAATCTGTGTACATAATATGATAAAATAACAACGTCAAAAGAATAAAGCAGCTGTAAAGGGGCCTAGTCAATTACATGCAGCTGTAAAAAGGCTTTGTCGAAGACAATATAACAAATAATCAATACACACAGTATACAGATACTACATTAGTACAAACAATGTAACATCAAAAGTCTTAAAAATCTATTATTTTACCTTATTACAAGATTCTAATTTCGACACATTTCTCTTCCATACGTTACTATCTTTAACAAAGTCGTCTATATTATAATATGCCTTGCTCAATAGGTAGCTTTTTATTTCATTTTAAACTTGGTTTCATTGAGGCCTTCCACTTGTACAGGGATTGCATTATAGAAGCGAATACCATTACATTTGAAAGAGTTATTTGTTTTCTGAAGTCTGCACTTAGGAAATACAATTTTGTGTTTATGGTGCGCTTTTGGATTCAGATCAGTTAATTTCTGCAGACGACTTCGATTTTTCTTACATACATTATACATTCATAAATATACAATGAAGGGACTGTTAATATGTTAATAGTTTTGAACATCTCCCGTACTGATTCTCTAGGTGATAAATTATATAGACCACGGATTGCTCTTTTTGCAATACGAAAACAGAGTTTCTGTCCGCAGCCGAACCCCATAATAAGATCCCGTAGGACATAATACTGTGAAAGTAGCCAAAATAAACAAGCCTAGCTGTTGCAACGTCTGATATTTTTTAATTTGACGAACTGCGTGGGCAGCTGAACTGAGTCGATCAGCTAGTCTCTCTATGTGAGGACCCCATTGAAGCTTTGAATCTACTGAAATACCCAGAAAACAAGTAGATTGTACAGGTTCGATAAGTTCATCCTTCAGTCTTATATCAAGTTTACCGCACATTACATTGCAGAGTGTGAACTTTATACATTTCGTTTTAGTTGGATTAAGTACTAGATTATTTGCATCAAACCATTTGTACGCAATGTCCAAAAGTACGTTTATTTCAGTGAAATCGTTTATTCCTCTCTTAATTTTGAATAGAAGTGATGTATCATCGGCGAACATAACTATTTCTATATTTTTATGTTTCTTTATCATAAAAGGTAGATCATTAACGTATATAAGAAACAAGAAAGGTCCAAGTATGGAACCTTGTGGTACACCCATTCTTATAGGCGACTCATTTGATTGCACACCGTCAACATCGACTATTTGTACACGGTCTTTAAGATATGAAGAAATGAAATTTAGAGCTGGTTTCGAAACCCCATAAAACTGCAGTTTCTTTAAAAGAGTGTCATGATGAACACAGTCGAAAGCTTTTGATAAGTCACAAAATACTCCCAGAACGTCATGATGATCTTCCCAGGCTTTCAATATATAATTAGTTAGTTCAATACCTGCATCGGTAGTGGAACGTCCTTTTGTGAATCCAAATTGGTTACTATGTAAAAGATTATTAATATTAAAGTAAGATAAAAGTTGCTGGAGAACAAGTTTCTCGAATATTTTGCTGATGCAAGGCAAAACCGAGATGGGTCTGTAGTTTCAAGTTCGTTTTGTCTCCAGATTTAAACAGAGGTATCACTTTACTATATTTCATCATGTCAGGAAATGTACCATTTTTATACATTCGTTAAATAATTCTGCTAAATATGGGGCAATGTTATTAATAATCCCCTCAAGTACCTTAACAGATAATCCCCATAAGTCCTCTGTATTCTTAACTTTAATATCTTTGAACGTTTTTAGTATTGCAGTGGCAGTAACATGATGAAATTCAAATGTAGATGAAGGACAATCAACATTTTCTGTCAACAATTTTTCTGCAAGAGAGGAGACGAAGTTAGATGTTTAGTTGTCTCTAATGGAATATCAGCAAAATAAACCTTGAAGGCATCTACTATATCCGATTTTTTCGTAGTGACTTTTTCGCCAATCCGAAGTGCGCTCATCATTTCACGACTTTTAATTTTTCCAGACTCATTGTTTATTATCTTCCACGTGCTTTTTATCATATTATTGGAGTTTTAATTTGATCCCGTATAAATATTGCTTTTGCTCGAATACATACATTTCTAAAAATACTTGAATATCTCTTAACATATAGTTTTGTGGCATCATCGTTGCAGTATGTCTTTAGTTTGTATAAATTGTAAAGATTGCTTCGACTTTTAATAAGACCTGGTGTTGCCCATTCGGCAAACTTCGGTTTTGCGTTAATATTAACAAATTTGGTATGGAAAATATTATTAAATTGTGTACTCAGCATTTTAAAAACTCAGAATAATTATGATTAGGATCATCAATTGTCATAATGCAAAATTTGTTGGAAAAATGATTAGTTATCGCGGTATTTAAAGCTGACATGCGGGACAATGTAATGGGTCTAACAAGAACTTTCTGTTCCGCCCTTTTCATACAGGCAGGAAGAGAAATGCTCAAGCCCCTATGGTCCGAACGCAAACAATCCAGGACCTCAGAATGAAAGTATTCACAGTTTACAAAAACATTATCAATGCAGGTTGCAGAACAACCTTTCTTAGTTACTGCGACCCTAGTGGGTTCAGTGAACACTTTTGTCAAATTAAAAGATTGACATAACATTAATATGTTGCTCTTGTTACGAGATTCCGAAAGTATATCTGTGTTGAAGTCTCCACACATCACAATCTGTTTACTTTTCTCAGATATTCTACTCAATGCTTCTTCTAAAGTAGTTAAGAAGATCTCAATTTCGGCACTAGGTGGTTTATAAACACATAAAACAACATATCGATCCAATTCTACGCAAGCTAGTTCACAATGTCGTTCAACAGTTATATTTTCTACATCTTTTCGAGACTTATATTTCACATTATTGCTAACAAAAATTATGCAACCACCTCCTATTGCCAATTTCCTACAGTATATACTACCTATTGAATAATTATTTAGGCTAAAGTTCAATTCACATTTCGATAGCCACGTCTCAGTGAAACAAATTACATCGTATTTGTGTGAGCTTTCCAAGAATAGCTCTATTTCTTCTAGTTTACCTAACAGCCTGTTTATATTCTGGTATAAAATATAAACGGTGTTCTTTTGAACCATCTGAATAACATTATTTGTTCGTTTATTGCAAGGGGGGCCTAGTTTGTTACGACGCTTTGTTGTAACATAATGAGGCCTCTCTGTTGTCAAGGATTTCAGTTTTCACTTAAAACTAAAAACTAACATGCGTTAAAACAGTAGATAAATAAGATATAAACATAGAATATTATAACACAACAGATAAGTATGTTAACAGTGTGAAACAATTAATGTATAAACAAATAATATAAAAAAAAAAACTCATAATAGTATTTACAGTAAGCACAACAGGGTTATTCTTTTAGATTAAAGTGTAAAATTTCTTTGATTTTCCTCAGAAATTGGAATAACTTTAAGTGGAAAATATCAATGTCCCTATCGGAGACAAGGACTTCGTTGTATTGGCGATTCTAAAGATAAATAATAAGTACCTGGGTGACTGAGCTTTGCTCGGTTATTTAGACACGTACTGATTATGTCAAAAAAAATTGTCTTGAAAAATGAAAGGCGGCCGGTTGGATTCGAGCCCGGACCGCATATTATGTCATATTATGACCGCCCATCTTCTCGACTGAGCTAATATACTGTCGCGCGACGTCGCGAAATTTACCATCGCATCCTAATCTTTATGGAACAATTTTTCATTGTCTAACAAGAACAAAATTAAAAATTTTGATTAACCCCCGACTACCTCGGATTTGTTATCTGTACAACATTCTGCTAGTCAAGCCCTTTCATTTGATACCCATATTAAGAAAGTTGTGAAAAAGAAATGTATTTCGCCATTTTGTGGTAGCGGCCATCTTGGATTTGAAATTTTTCATAATGCAAAGTATTCTACTAGTCAAGCTCTTTCGTTTGATACCCATATTGAGGTAATAGTGAAAAAAATAATATAATTCGCCATTTTGTGGTGGCGGCCATCTTGGATTTGAAATTTGTTATGATGTATAGTATTCTACTAATCAAGCCCTTTCATTTGATACCCATATTGAGGTAGGTTGTGAAGAAATATTTTATCCGCCATTTTGTGGAGGCGGCCATCTTGAATCAATATTAACCAAACATAGCTAAGAACACCCGCACAGATATTAACCTTCAAATAAAAAAAACGGCATTGAAATCGGCCTATCCGTTTGAGCTCTACGGTGCCACAGACAGACACACACACAGACAGACAGACAGACAGACAGACATCGACGTCAAACTTATAACACCCTTTTTTTTGGTCGGGGGTTAAAAATGCGCATAAAACGGCGTTTTTAAAAGATATAACCTGGCTAGACCGATTTATCGTCCCCGAAACCCCAGTATACAAAATTTCATGAAAATCGTTCGAGCCGTTTCCGATATTCAGATTCTATATATATATATATACCTACAAGAATTGCTCGTTTAGAGGTATAAGATATTCAAGTGAAATAAAGTTAAGTTCGGTCAAGTAAAGTGTCGGTTCGAAGGGCAATGTTTCCAGGGTGGCTACGGTATCTTAATACGTGATGTGCAAATCAAAATATGGTTGCCTGGAAGAGATTGCTCTAAGTAATAAGGCCGCCATTTGTGGCGCTAGTTCATACGTGTTTTACTATAATTAAAATTTCTGTTTTTTATATCACAATGCAGAGTTATCTATATATCTATCTATCTGGCTGGCCTGGTGGCTTAGTTGATAGTAACTCTGCCTGCGAAACCGGCGGGTCGTGGGTTCGATCCCCACCCAGTGTAAATATTTGCGTGATGAATTCAAATATTTGTACTGTGCTTGGGTGTTTTCTATGTATATTTAAAAAGTATGTATTCAAAAATATAAAAGTAAATATACCTATCAGCTATCTCGCTTCCATAGTTCAAGCTTTGCTTAGTTTGGGGTCAGATGGTGTTGTGTATGAAATGTCCACCAATTATTTATTTATCTATCCCTGTGTTCCGGTTTGAAGGGCAATGTTCCCAGAGAAATAACAGGACGTAGAGATAAATCATGTTATAAATATTTATCACTAGGCAATGATTTGGACTCTTAATGTTCCAATAGCTGCGCTGTAATATGCTGTTATGGGCAGGATTGTCGCTTGCTATCAAGCACATGTCCTGATCGTATTGTCACTCTGTAGTCTACTATATAAAAAAAGTTATATATCTTATCGCTTAGAATATAACGTCCAAAGGTCCTTAATCCCACTAGTAATATTAATGTCAATGTTTGGATGTTTGTCGCTCAATCACGTCGGAACTTCTGAACGGATCGGTATGAAATTTGAATCATACTTTGATTATAATCTAGAATAAAATATTTATATATCGATAAAACAACGAGAACGGGAACTAAGAACCGCGGGAATATCCGCTGCACGCTGCTAGTTTGCTAGTAAGTATGTTTATAAGTGTAGTTAGTTGTCGTGGTAACGCGATGCGTCTGGCGCTCGTCTGGAGGTAACCGGCGCGTGCGCAGGAAGCTCGGATTAGCGCTAACGGGGACATTACAGCTGCGATTAGCAGCAGTAATGCGATAGCGCAATCCAGACCAACTCAGACGCAGGCGATCACTTTACCCACATATCCGCGACTCGTGGGCAGAGCGCACGACCCATCCTATAATCTTATGTTAAAGACTTTTAGGTATGCTCTATAGACTACAGGTACAAAAATTATGCGTTATTTGAACCACCAGGAGACCTAAGTAGACAGCTAGAAGCAGCGAGCAACACGGAAGGGAGTGGGCATACACAGCGTTTCCCATCTGTCAAAGTACAAGTCCGCGTGGACCATGCAGTTAGATAATATACTGTGGCTGAGGGCGGGGCTAGATTTGTGAATGGTGCTTTACTTTTAATGTGTTAGTGATTTGGCTGTGTGAGTATGATCGGCAATGGATCGGTACAGGTATGTTTGTATGTAATAGTGCAGCTTTGCGCTAGTGTGCAACTTTCCCCTCCCGTAAGAAATGACAGAAAGATTTGAACAATATTTTTTAGCTAAGGCTACTACTCCCTTCCGTGCTGGCGCGGAAGATCGAGTTGCTCGATGGTTAGAAGGGTATAAAGTAATAAGATTCAGCACTATGCCGTCACTTGTAAGCTGTCCCACTGAGTGCAGGTAAAGAGAGGGGGTTGCAACCCTTGATCTTTTCCCCGTTAAGTAAGCACGTTCCGTCGTCGACCGCAACGTCGCTTTACATCACGTGAGATGGAGGTCAAGCGTCAAGCCATAATAGTAAAAAACGAATATAGGAGAAAGCGAGCTGCTTAATTTGTCAAATCTGTTTTTTTAACTTACCTATAACTTTTCACATTGTTTATGTAAATGGTACTTGTACATATTGCTTATGGGAAGCGTGCGGTGACGATGACGCGAGTTCCTTGATTTTTGTTCACCAAAAACGCACTTAAATTAGTTTTTAGTTGAACAAGAACAAAACTAAAAAATTGATTTACCCCGACTGCCTTGGGTTTGAAATTGTACAGTGTTCTATTAGTCAATCCCTTTAATTTGATACCCTTATCGAGGCAGTCGTGAAATAGTAGATTATACAACAAGTGTGTAAAGTTGGTGATTACCCCTGAGGCGCCATTAAGCCTGAGCCGAAGGCGAGGGCCTTAAGAGAGTCGGAGACGGCACTATTGTAATGAAAAAGTCACAGTTTTATTATAGGAGTCTTTATGAGTAACTGTGTTGAAAAAAAATTAATTCGCCATTTTGTTGTGGCGGGCATCTTAGATATGAAATTTATCATAAAGTTTAGCTCCGCACGAAAATTAACTTTAAACTACAAAAATCCGTCGATACGTTTGAGCTCTACGATACCAGAGAGGCACTGACAGACATCGAAGTCCAACTTATTACACCCCTCTTTTTGGTCGGGGGTTCAAAAGTAGTTATACTTACGCCAAATCCAAGGTGAGATGGACCGGGTAGACACTAGACAGCCGGTCCATCTCACCTCTCACACATGACGCGGCCTGGCGGCGCCGGCGCCGCCGCCGGCCGGTGCGCACGCGAGCTGATAATGAGCAGTCTCAACACGGTTCCCGCGCGCGATCCACTCCCGCGCATCTCGCCGCGCCGATACACTCGTACGCAGGTGACGCAGGTTGAAGCGGTCGGAACTGAAAGTTAAGTGCTAGTGCTTACTGAAGCTTGGCGTTATTTTGAAACGTTTTAGTGGTTTTGGTGAGTTTGGTTCTGTTCTTGGTGGTGGCGTTAGCTGTTTGTAGTACTATAGTGAGCAAATATAGTTCAGTATCGTAAGGTTTCTACGGTCTTTCCTGGAGTGAACGCTGCGTGGATAAAAGTAGGGAAAACAAAGAAGCTTTGCTGTTTGGGGGCAATTTTTCAGGAAATAATTATTTTCTATCAAAGTTATTAGTGATGTAATCATTCCCAAACAACTCAACGCCACAATTTTTGGTTCTAGTCAATTAACGTTTCAGGTTTCATTGTAATATATTTATTTATTCGTGTCAGAAAAACGAGTTTTTATCTTATAGATTAATATTTAAAGAAACAAATAATTTGTTTGCTGTTATTCTGAATTATCAATCATGAGAATCAGTAAATATGTACGTATAAACATGTATCTATTTGTGGCATCCATCAATCATTCCATCAAAAAATAGAAAGAAATAAGATTCACAAAATGGAACCGAAACTTAGTTATTGATGTAGGTAAGTATATCAGAAGTAGGTATACTGTTTTCTATGGCAAAATAAAATATTCTAGCGTTTGACCAGAACACACCATAACCTAGAAAACGAGGATGTGGAAGATAGAGTACTATTTTAAATTACATATTCATCCTTGTCTTGGAGAGAGGTATGATATTTCAAGAAAAAACCAAGCTGTTTATTACCTACTCGTATCTACTTCTAAAAGTATGCTATTCTATGAAAACCCAAGCACAAGGACTGAAATGGTATTGTTCATAAATAAAAACAAAACTACAAAAAAAAAACAGAAAACTGGAAATCAAAAACCTAGTAAACTTTTCGAAATGTAATATGCGTGAAATGCTTCGAAAACAGTAGTGTCCGTTAGTTTTTCCTATACAAGCCAATATCGGAAGAACTAAATTATAGAAAATAGTAACAGGCCTTTCAATGGCCACTGTATTTAAGGCCACCTTTTTTCTATCGTACTTCTCGTAACTCGAAGAAGCCGTTTCATGGTGGATATTCCAAAGACACGGACTGAGAGGTTTGACTCTTACGTTTGTGATAAGAACGTCTAGGCTGTGGAATGAGTAGCCTGAGTGGGTTTTTCCCGATAGTTATAATCTTGGTGTCTTCAAATCGAGAGTGAATAGGTTACTTCTAGGTAAACACGCTTCATCGTAGACCGCATCGTTGCTTAACATCAGGCGAGATGGCGGTCAAGTGTAAGCCTATATAAGTTAAAAAAAAAAGTTTTATGATTCATAAGTTTATGTTTGACCGCACCTTGCTTGATGTCTAGTGAAGATATATGGCACACAATCAAGAGCTACTGTGAAAAAAGATTAAATGACGATTTCATGACAGTCAGATAGTCACAAGCAAGAAATACTCACTCAGTTGAAGTACTCCATAGTTTAGATGTAGGTACTTTGAACGAAAACTGAATTAAATCTCTTTCACTGTGTTTTTTAGAACGCCAACCATGAAAATGTGACCATTTTTCGGGCTACGAAAAATTTGTCATTCTTACATTGTTACCGACTTCAATTTAACTTTAACTTAAACACACTTGACTAAATTGCAGTTACGAGACGTCGCGTCCGCGTCGCGTCGTCCGGATAATATGAAAGCAAATTTCAGCTTTTTGTTGATGTTTCAAAAAACACGACAACTACTTCGATAAAATAATCAAATGGGACCATCTCTGAAGTATTTCTACTAAACAAATGAAGAATCACGGAGCTATCACTTAACATAATTATTATCTACTAGCGGCCCGCCCCGGCTTCGCACGGGTAGGTACACACACACACAAATACACCCTTTTTTGTATCGGGTTTCAAAAAAAAAGTAAAATTATAAAGGAAGTTTGAACTTTTTTTTATGATTTTTTTTATTAATGTTTTTTTTGTATTTTTTTTATTTTAAATTTTTATACATATATAATATTATTTACAAAACAAAAGCCATTCGTTTTAGTAAGTCAGAGCTTCCCTGTAAACGATATTTGAAGTAGTTTTATTTTGTGGCAGCAAAATAAATTGATTTTCAGGAGCTCCGACACGTGATAGGCCAACATACAGTTGCCCATGACTGAAACATTCTTTTCGTAGGTCGATCCCTAATAATTCGAAGGTTTGGCCCTGGGACACACCACGGACACTCCACTAAAATTCCATACAAGCGCCGCTGTGGAGCTACCTACTCTTCACACAACTACGCAGATGTCGTTCGTACACACGCGTGAATGTGTGCGTTAGCGCTAGGGCTACTGAATTGTTTTATTGAATAGTTGTGCCCTTTGAGTTCACCTGGTGACGTAAAGTAGTCTATAAACTTGCTATAATGTTGAGTTACATAAATATAGTTACATAAATGGAGCCAAATTATACTATTCTAATTAAAAGGCACAGATTTCAAAATTGTTTGTTCAGACTCAGAAATCTGTGGGTGTTTGTATTGCCGCGTAAAATGAAACGAAACAGAAAAAATAAAATGATAGATTAGATCAGGTACCTAGATATCTCTTTCCGTTAGTAGGTACACATTCGCATTTTATTTTACACTTACCCATGAAGGAAACTTTATTTTATAACTATAATTATTCCTCCAGGCATTATCAATCCGTGCTTGGGCACATAAGTTACTGGCTATGTAAGTTACGAACGTTGAGTTAAAAATGACTTCGTTATTATAAATAAATAAATATTGGTAGACAATTCACACACAACACCATCTGACCCCAAACTAAGCAAAGCTTATAATGTTATAAAGCAACGTTATTGAAAAGTTTCTAATCTTACGTTATTTTATCATTGGAAATTAAATAAAGCTTTTAATCTTGTCCCGTTTACGGACAGCCGTAAACAGCACAACAACCCACCATGATGATATTTCGTTAGGAATAAGATGTTCGATACCAGCCCTTCGTTGAGTGCTCCTAGCGTATCCGAAACGGCCTGAGGGGTGAGGAAGCTTGATATTGGCGGGGGGTTGGGAGTGTCCGTTCTATCTATATTATCTATTCTATGCCTGGGACTTGTTAATAGTTAACGCGAAAGATGATTTCACCGGAAACTGAAGTCGTCTAAAAGGGATTGGCAGATCAGTTGGAATCAACGGTATCCTCGGTATATGAGCTAGTTGACCAGCTGCTGGGCCAGTGATAAAATTTTGTTCAGCAAGCCGCTGCGAACGCTCGATACTTGACTCTCTAGCACGCGATTGCGACGCGTATTCTCTCCGACTTGCAAGGCGATTTTCAGTTTCTGATGAAGATTCCTCATTACGCCGTATTTTTATTGCCCTCGCCTGGGAACTATGTTTAGAAAGTTGAGATCTTGATCTTTTTGGGCATTATAAAATGAAATAAATAATTAAACAGGCTTTTACTAAATTTTTGCTTATTGAACTATATGAAGTACTAAGCTGTTTGAATAATTAAAATATAATATTTATTATCAGGTAAGTAGTTGGTACTTATTGAAAGAAAATTAAAAATATGGGCTTAGAAAACTACCTTTTACTAAATTTTTGCTGAAATTTTGAACAGGAATACCCATAAAATACTACTATAAGCAGTTTGAATAGTTACATTAAAATATAATATTTATTATCATATACTTATTTACCTACGAAACGAATTCAAAATTTTTTCAAGCTAAAATCATACGATTACGCACACGACCGCTGCGTAGGGAGCCGATCGCGCGAGTGAGCCGCGCGGCACTTTATTTTATTCCATTGACTCATTGACTCCCCCGTACCCCAGTGACGCTTACATGGAGCCTACATAGCATGCTGGCTAGCTGAGCGCGGTGAGCGACAACCACGCGACTTTTTTCTAATACTTGCATTTTTAAACTCGTGATATCTTCCGAATGAAATGTAAAAAATTATAAAAAGGTATTAAAGCCGTCTTGAATATAAAGTAATTTATTTTGATAAGGATTAATACCAAGGTACAAATGAAGAGCCTTTTCAAGAGGCGGCAGATATAAATTAATATTTTAGAATAAAAAAACTGCTTACTGTGACATAATAACTATAATATTTAGACATATGCTGTCGCGACACTTTTTGTAGATAATGAGGAGTTCTGCAAAGTCGTAGTAAATGATTTTGTTCTATCATCAATAGTTTTCGCAGCGCACGCGACGTAAGGAATTTTTCAGGTCTTTTTTTTACACCTTATGTTACATTATTGGAGTTTTAGTAAGGATTCCTAATTTTTTAAAATATAATATAGCCTATGTTACTCGGGGATAATGTAGCTTTCCAAAGGTGAAAGAATTTTTGAAATCGGTCCAGTAGTTTCGGAGCCTATTCATTACAAATAAACAAACAAACAAATCTTTCCTCTTTATAATATTAGTATAGACTTAAAAAACAAAGGAACAGTCGAATTGACAACCTCCTCCTTTTTTGGTATTTGGTCAAAAATATCATCGAGGTAGGGTAAAACCGGGATAGATGCCGCGCTGGGATAGATGCCTCGTTTCTAAAAACTCAACTTCCAGAGAACGAAACAGCGAATTCGTTGTTTACATACGCGCCACATGCACCCCCCACCTCAGTGACGCGCGAGTTATTGTGCTAGACGGACGTTTCTCGCTTGTGTGTCGAATTACATTCGCAGCGGACGCGACGAACGCTTCAAAATTTCAAACGTAAGTATTCACTATTCCATATCTTTATAAACAGTTAAATGATTACATTTTATTTGAATGGTTTTAATACATTGGTTCTTTGAGAACACATTTAAGGGTCAATCACTGATGTTTGCATTTATTTTATTTATAAAATATTGAGAAGCATCTATCCCTAGTGAAAAGGATAGTTGGCCCGAGTTTACAAGGGATAGTTGACTTTAGGGGCATCTATCCCTCTATACTGCAAGAGCCTTATCAAAGTATTAAAAAGTCATAGTCGTGAATATTTTGGTATTTCCTAATAGTAGAATATTAGAAAACACCAAAAAAAATGTATCCAACTTTAATTTCATAATTCGAATGTAATGAAATGAGTGTAGATACAGTGTTTTATTTATACTTACTTTGCTTATTGTAGGTGAGCCATGCCAAGGAAATACAAAAGAAAGGCGGGCGTACGAGCTCGAGTAGTTTCTTGGACAACAGAGCAGCTACAGTCAGCTTTTCATGAATTGGATAAAAAAGAATTGGGGATCAATGAAATATCCAGGCAATTTGGGATTCCATCCAGAACATTGCGAAGGCGTTACGCTATTAAAAACCAAACTAAGTTGACTTTGGGAAAACATCCTGTCCTGGGTTTTGAACACGAAAAAAGGTTGGTAGCGCACATTTTGAAGCTTAGCGACGCGGGATTTCCCCCAGATAGACGATCTATACGTACATTAGCATACCAATTTGCCGAAAAGCTACAGATTCAACACAATTTTGATAATGAAAACCAGATAGCTGGGAATGAATGGTTCAAAAGTTTTATTGAGCGAAATCCAGAGTTGTCTATTAGGCAAGCAGAAGGTTTATCTGTCGCTAGGGCTAAAGGTCTTAGCAGAGAAGAAGTGAATAATTTTCATGAACTTCTGACAAAAGTCCTGGCCGATAATGATCTCTTGGATAAGCCTGAAAGGATTTATAATATGGACGAATCAGGAGTTCAGCTTAATAATAAGCCTGGCAAAGTTGTTGCAAAGAAAGGTGCAAAAGTAGTAAATTCAGTTACATCTGCGGAGAAAGGTGAAACAATGACTATCGTAGCCTGTTGCAATGCCATTGGTAATTTTCTCCCACCAGTAGTAATAATTAAAGGTGTAAATAAGAAACCAGAATTCGAGAATGGTCTACCACTGGGCTCAAAAAGTGTACATGAACAAAAAGTCGGCATACATAAATACCGATCTTTTCTATAAGTGGCTTACGCAACACTTCATAGCTTTGAAACCGCAAGGTAAGGTTCTGCTTATTTTAGACGGGCACTCATCTCATTCATCCGCACCAGACATGTTGCAAGTTGCTTCTGATAACGATATTATTTTGTTATGTTTACCCAGCCACACTACCTCAGCCTTACAACCATTAGACGTAGCGGTGTTTGGGCCATTTAAAACATACTTTAATCATGAAACTAATCAGTTTATGCGCGCAAATACAAATAAAAAGATAAGCCGTTATAATGCTGGAACCCTTATACGCAACGCATGGATACGCGCTACTACACCTGCAAATGCTCTTGCTGGCTTTCGAAGAAGTGGGATTTATCCACTAAATCCTAATGCTTTGCCCGATTCTGTTTTCACTATATCTGATATTGCACATCGCAGTGACAATGATCCTGATCAACCCTGTGTGCTTCATCAAACTACAACAGCGCTTCTTCAAACATCTTCTTTAAACAAAAATGCAGAACCTTGTGAGCATGTTGAAGTTGAACACAGAACACAAACAACTATACCTCCGATTTCTTCAATTGATTGTCCAACTACATATGAAAACGAATATTTGTATGTCGCAGACCTGAACATAACACCACCCAATATGCCATCAACTTCATTCAACCGAAACTCACCTAGCCTTTTGATCGACCCTCAGATTTTAGAAGATACGATTATTGATATTGTTGATATAGGTGATGATTCACTAATACGGATTCTAGATAACGAAGAAAAAGAAACACCTTCTAAATTTTTAGTCGAAGCATCACCAATACCACAAATTCCTCTGACTTTAGCAAGGAGAGCTAAACAATCGGCAGATATTCTCAATTCTAGAGAAAAAATAAAAGAAAAAAGGGATATTGCTGACAAGAAAAAGAAACAAATAGAATCTAAGATAAGCAAGACTGAAGCTACCAAAAAAAGACGAACAATCAAAAAAGGAAATAAAAAAGGCAAAGAACAAATACAAAAAAATAAAAATAAGAAAGGAAAACCAAAGAAAAACTATGACTCAAGTGAAGAAACAGATGGTGACGTGACTGATTGCAGTCATAAAGAAAATGACTATTATTTAAAAGTAAACAAGGATCGTGGATTACGTAAAAGACTAGCTATTTATAGCTCAAACAGTGAAAATGAAGATCACCTCTCACCTAATGCTGAAAAAGGTAAAAAAACCATAGGAATACCGGTGAAAAAAACTAAAAAAAATAAAATAGAAGAGACTAATGCTATAGATGAAAATGTTTGCGTAGAGTGCTTCGATACCTATAATAACACGAAGTCTAAATCTGATTGGATCCAGTGTATTATGTGTCAGAAGTGGCTGCACGAAACATGCACACTTTTTAAGAACTATTGCTCAAGATGTGGAAAACTTAAAATGTCCGGTTCCACTTAATGAAGGATAGTTCCTAACGAATATGTTGATTTTCTTAAATGTTAAAATAATTACTAAAGTTAAACGAAATTATTAATTTTTATTTTGTTAGAGATTCATATGAATGTTGTTTTTTTTTTAATGTTAAATAATTATTTTCACGTTAAAATGGGAATGTTTCGTTTGAGATGATTCTTTTAATATGTTATCGCTTAAACAGTTTTTTTTTGTATTTTTTGTTAAAGACATGCATAAATATAATTATGGTTAAGCATTTTATAATACCTACACATGAAGATAATAAATAAATATTACATTGTGATTATGTATTCTTGTTGATTATTTAAAAAGGCATCTATCCCGCATCACAGGCATCTATCCTCCTAAGTGATTTCATAGTGGGGCATCTATACATATAGGTAGGCACCTATCCCCAAAAAATGTGTTTCGCAAGAATTATATTTTTGCAAAACCAGTAATGGTTAGGTAAATAAATACAGTTTCTAAAGCTTTATGAATGATTAAACTAACTATATTACAGGGTCAATCTAAGCAAATATGTTTGGTATTCAAATAATGAAACAGTTTCGAAAAGTGGGGCATCTATCCCGGTTTTACCCTATAGATATTACAAGCCATATTATTGATCTTTTAAATACTGTGCGGTCGATTGTGATGAAATTCAAATGTTAGTTTCTTGCTCCCTGCAGATCTGCGGCTGTCATGGGTTTAATTCTCAGCCAGGACAAATGTTTATATTTATTCTGCACCTAGGTTTTTATGTCATTAAAGAAGGTTTCTATCATTACATAATATATTATTATACGGCTTCTCTAGTCGGGAGTACGTCAACTACCGATCCGGAGTCTCTAGTTCGAATCCCACACACACCGCTGTCTTTCGAAGTCATGTTCGTAATGCCGCTTATTCAAAAACGGTGAAGAAAAATATCGTGAGGTCACATATTCCGAAAATCTTTCTAACCCACCTGCACTGGGCCACCGTGGCGGATTCTGCCCTTAACTTTCTCCTTGCGAAAGAAAGCCCCAAGTCCTTCGAAATGTTCCCACAGCCGAGGAACATTTCTGTTTTAATGTTTTTTTTTTTTTAAAAGATGCCAACGAATTGAGGAACTCCTCATTTTAAGAAGTTGTAGCGGCCTACACATTACATTATTCGTGTACATCCTTCGGCATGCTGTTTCATACTGCGGGCGCGCTTCGTATTTACGCGCGATACCAGTTTGAACGGTGAGCGACGACATCCCGGCGCGGCGACCCCTCTGCAACTGGCGCGCGCGCATCGACCGCAGTATATTTATATGAAACCAGCGACCGCCGCCTCGTGCGATCTTACTTAAGCCACTCATTCATTTAGATGCTAATTGTAGATGGTCCCATGTATACTTTAACCAGATCGATTTAATAAATGCATGATAATTCTCCAATCACTGTTTTACTTCTTAAACTATAATCATACTTAAGATTCAAGTTTACGCGGCGGACAAACTAGGAAGATTGGCTAAATTGGTGACCCCGACGTGATCAAGAACGATAACTCAATGACCGAAGAGAAGCATTTAGAGATGGTCGGAATTAGAGCTCGGATTCCACAATTCTGGCGAGATAAACCGAGACTATGGTTCGCGCAGTTCGAGACTATGGTCGCGATGCAAAAACTCGGTGACGAAAATAAGTTCGGAATGGTCGTCGCGCAACTCGAGAAAGTCGATGTCGAGCAAATAAGCGACATAATCCTGGCACCACCCAATACCGGCAGGTATGAAGCGGTGAAGCAGCGGTTACTATCCGTATATGAAGAATCGGAAGATATTCAATTGAGAAAGCTGTTGAACGAGGTCGACTTAGGCGATCAGCGCCCTTCACAACTGTTACGTCGAATGAGGGACTTAGCGCGTAACAAATTACCTGACGATACTTTGCGAATGCTGTGGATGGGACATCTACCCAAATCAACGAGAGCAGTTCTAGCCGTCAGCGAGGAATCAAGGCTGGATACATTAGCGACTATGGCAGATAAAATGCACGAGCAAACAAAAGAAGTGAACAGCGTATGCTCGTGCCAAGGCCATGCATCAAGCTCACAACAACAACACACGCACGAGGACGTTATTAGCATGATCGAAACGCTAACAAAAGAAGTAGCAGCTTTGAGAGCCGACTCCTACTAAGCACCGTCGACAGCCCTATCGCGGTAGGGCTAGATCCCGTTCAAATTCATCAGCAAGACAGCACGAGAGAGGAGAAGCATCAGGAATGTGTTATTTCCATCGGAAATTTGGCCGAGCCGCATACAGATGTCGAAGCCCGTGCAACTTTCACACACAAAAGGAAGTAACCAAGAACGTTCGGAAAACTACAAGTGACCGAAGCTGCGGTGGGAGCTGAAGTCAATGAATTGTCTGCATACCGCCTATTTATAAAAGACGTCGACACAGAACTTCATTTTCTCGTGGATACAGGCGCCAACGTGTCCGTCCTGCCAGCTCGTCCATCAGATAAGCGCGACCACACCCCAGAAAACTTCCTCTATGCCGCAAACAAAACGCCAATACCAACCTTTGGGAGCGTACAGTTTCATTAAACTTTGGAATGAGACGACCTTACAGTTGGAGATTCGTAGTAGCAGCAGTCAGTCGGCCCATAATAGGCGCTGATTTTCTCCATCACCACGGACTTCGTCGATTTGCGCGGCAAGAAAATTATAGATCGGGAAACGAAGATGCACGTGCGCGGATATCTGACACCGCTTACAGAAGGCAGCATTCGTACCATCGATGACAGCGCACCATATCACAACCTACTCGCAAGATATCCTGACATAACAAGACCGACCCTGCCAAAAACTTGTCACAGCGAAGTCGAACACCACATCGAAACAACGGGTAGTCCCGTGTATGCGAAGGCGCGTCCTCTTCCACCTCATAAGTACCAAGCAGCAAAGGAAGAGTTTCAGCAAATGCTTAACCAGGGCATTTGCAGACCATCTATGAGCCCGTGGGCAAGCCCGCTACACATGGTGTTAAAGAAGGATGGAACCTATAGAGCTTGCGGTGATTACAGACGGTTGAACGCCATTACCGTACCCGACCGTTACCCGATACCACGATTGCACGACTTTACTTACAACCTGCAAGACAAGAAGATATTTTCAAAAATCGATTTAAAAAAAGCCTACTACTTGGTCCGAAACCGCGAGGAAGATATAAAGAAGACTGCTGTCATCACTCCATTCGGCCTATTCGAATTTTCCAGAATGTGTTTCGGGCTGCGAAATGCCGGGCAGACTTTCCAACGTCATATCGACAACGTCATGCGCGGCCTGCCAGTATTTGCTTTCGTCGATGATGTTCTGGTGGCTTCTACAGACGAAATTAGCCACCAACGAGAGTTGGAAGAAGTTTTCAAAAGACTGAATGACAACGGACTGCAGATTAACAATGCAAAATGCGTTTTTGGCCAAACAAAACTGGACTTTCTGGGATATGCTATCACACCTGAAGGCATCGCACCTACAGATGAAAAAGTTCAAGCAATCAGAGAATACCCATTACCTGAGACCGTAAACGATCTACGCCGTTTCCTGGGGATGATAAATTTCTACAGAGACAGCATACCACACGCAGCAGAAACCCAGCGAAAACTCAACGGATATTTACATAACTCACGAAAAAACGATAAGAGGAAAATAGACTGGAATGACGAAACCAAAAAAGCATTCGAGCAAAGCAAAGAAGACGTCGTAAACGCAGCCCTTCTAGCGCATCCGTCATCAAGCGCATCTTACGCGTTAATGACAGATGCATCTGAAAATTGCGCCGGGGCCGTACTACAACAAAAGATTCAAGGCAGATGGAGGCCACTTGGTTTTTTTTCGAAGAAATTCAACAACGCACAAAAAAAATATAGTACATACGACCGTGAACTCCTGTCCATCTACATGGCTGTACGTCATTTTCGTCGAATGTTCGAAGGTCGTGAGTTAGTCATCTATACAGACCACAAGCCACTTCTGAGCGCTCTAACAACAGACAGCAAAAACGAAACACCAATTAGGACTAGATATTTGGAATATATTGGTCAATTCACCTCAAACATTCAGCACGTTCCGGGAAACTTAACGAAGTAGCCGATGCATTATAAAGAATCCACATTGAAGCCATTACCTGTCCGTCACCGATCGACTACAGCGCTTTAGCCACAAGTCAAAAGAAGGACATAAACTTGAAGCGTATCAAGAAAGAAAAGAAGCATGACTTTAGAGACCTCGTAATCCCTGGCACTTCAGTGAAAATTACTTGCGAAACATCCACTGGTACAGCTCGACCTTACTTAACAGAAGAGTTCAGAAAACCAGCCCACCAAGCTATTCACGAACTAAGTCATCCGGGCATAAGAGCTACGAGAAAACTAGTAACATCACGTTATTTCTGGCCTGCTATGAATAGTGACGTCAATAATTGGACTAGAACATGCATACAGTGCCAACGCACGAAAATACAAAGGCATACACAATCACCAATGGGAACATTCAAGGAAGCTGGTAGATTAGACCATTTACACATCGATTTGGTCGGACCACTCCCTACAAGTTCAGAGGATATCGATATTTGATGACAATGATTGATCGCGGGACTAAGTGGGCCGAGGCGTACCCGATTTCCGAAATCTCCGCAGAAAAAGTTGCAGAAACACTTTACACAGGATGGATTACAAGGTTCGGAACACCGACTAGAATTTCAAGTGACAGAGGAGCGCAGTTCGAATCAGATTTGTTTAAGAAACTAATGAGCCGGATGGGAATCGAACGTTGCCGTACCTGCGCTTACCATCCACAAGCAAATGGAATGATTGAGCGGTGGCATCGGACACTGAAGGCATCCCTAACAGCTAGACTCAATACACCATCTTGGGTACATGAATTACCCACAGTACTACTCGGGTTGCGCACGGCCATCAAAGAAGACACGAACTTTAGTCCAGCCGAACTTCTCTACGGTCAAACTATAAGACTGCCGGGAGAATTTCACGGTGAACTAACGCAACAAAACTATTCAAATTCACATTTTATGGACCAGCTAACGGAAGCGACCAAGAAAGCGCAAGCCCAAAGAAAATCGAATACATCCCGCTCCACCTTCGTTCACCGAGAATTAGCAAGCAGCACACACGTATTCGTCCGCAACGACACACATCGACGACCGTTAACACCCGCCTACGACGGTCCATATCGTGTGCTCGACCGCAAAGAGAAATTCTACACTATCCAGCTACCTAACAGAAGCGATACCATTTCAATAGACAGATTAAAGCCTGCATTCTACGTCAACGAAGATTCGGAACCTGAACCACACGAGAACACATATTATGTAACTAGATCAGGAAGACAATCAAGGCCTCCGGTACGCTTCGCTCCTACAGGCGGGGAGAGTGATGTAGCGGCTCACACATTACATTATTCGTGTACATCCTTCGGCATGCTGTTTCATACTGCGGGCGCGCTTCGTATTTACGCGCGATACCAGTTTGAACGGTGAGCGACGACATCCCGGCGCGGCGACCCCTCTGCAACTGGCGCGCGCGCATCGACCGCAGTATATTTATATGAAACCAGCGACCGCCGCCTCGTGCGATCTTACTTAAGCCACTCATTCATTTAGATGCTAATTGTAGATGGTCCCATGTATACTTTAACCAGATCGATTTAATAAATGCATGATAATTCTCCAATCACTGTTTTACTTCTTAAACTATAATCATACTTAAGATTCAAGTTTACGCGGCGGACAAACTAGGAAGATTGGCTAAAAAGTCGATTAAAAACTGAAGACCATATAAACTAAATTGTCTTTCCCCAAATGTTTTCGTTTACTTAGAAACGTTTACCTTGCGAAATTCCAAAGACTCACAAAGACTCACGAGATAACACGTATCTACGAGTGAACTTGGCACAATCAACATTTGAATTATTGATAACCTCTTGAATCTTGATATACCTAAAAGTATTCACGTACTGGGTATACTGGCCTATTTTCACATATTTTTTAGTAGTAAGACTCTCTGTAGACTTCGCCTGAATATCGCATCTTTGCAGGCTATCTTATCGCTTACATTAAAGTGTTCCGGGTTGGAGGCTAATGTTTCCTGTTTGATGCACTATGGATACATTGCATATAGCATATAGCCATGGCTTAGTGGTCGGAAAGTTCGATTTCACAATAGCCTCTCTCTCGGTCACTCTAAGTAGGATTTTTTCCCTATGCAGATGTTGTAAATTTTCTTTCTCTGTAAATGTGGAGGGGATAAATATGCGCATACTCTTCCACCAGAGGAGACAATTTCGTTATGTTGGACTTGGCACCTAACACCACTCGCGGTAAACTAAGTAGACCATCTCCTACTAAAACATCCACGGGGTTTATCTTTGGCGCATACGGCGGGACAACGAGAACGCTTTTGCATTCTTCCGAGAACCTGACTCAGCCTGCTCATTTCTTGGTTTACCTTAGGAGCAACACCCCGTCACTGGCGCACCTGAACATCCAAACATCCAAGACACGCTAGGAACACCTTGGGGATTAATTACCCTTCGTCTCCCGCGACGACCCAGATGTCTGTCTTCGATCGGGTTTGGTTGACTACTAGCCGGCTGCAGAGAACAGGGAGAATGGCATCCCAATAAACCGATGCTCCTCAGCTGCTGTAACCTGGAGACCACGCAAGGCCGCGGCGGGCAGGGAGAACGACTCACCGTAGTACCGTACAGTTTCCGACAATAACATCACGGGGGTCGCGTTGGCGTTGCCTACATACGTAACGCGACTCTCTCTTGATCGCAATTGAGCCCCGTATACACTTCATGAGTGTATTCCAGCTGATCTGCGTGATCTAATACCAGCTTGCCCATTTTGCTATATGACTGCTGGTAACTCGAAAGAGGGACATCATTTCATTGTTGACGTTCGACGAAGAGATTTGACTCTACTTTTGTGACGACAACGTCGAGGTTGTGGAATGCGTTGGTTTTTCCTAATATAAAGATTACAATCTTGGTGTCTTCAAATCGAGAATGAATCGGTTTATTTTAGGTAAGCATTGTCCATCGTAAACCGCTTTATTGCTTAACATCAAGCAAGTTTTTATTTTATTTCATATACCTATGTATAAGTAACATTACAGGTTTCGCCAATGCGTTACAATTATTACTATTATTTACACATGCTCATACATAATATACAAGATAGGGCGTCGACACAATTATATACTGTTAGGTACATAAACACTTATAGAGTTAGATATAAATAATTAATAATAAATTATATTAACAAGAACAAAATGACAAATTTTGATTAACCCCCAACTACCTCGGATTTGTTATCTGTACAACATTCTACTAGTCAAGCCCTTTCATTTGATACCCTTATAAGAGAGTTTTGAAAAAATAAATGTATTTTGCCATTTTGTGGGAGCCATCTTGGATTTGAAATTTGTCATAGAGCAAAGTATTCTATTAGTCAAGCCCTTTCGTTTGATACCCATATTGTAGTAGTAACGAAAAAAATAATATAATTCGCCGTTTTGTGGTAGCGGCCATCTTGGATTTGAAGTTTATTATAGTGTATAGTGTTCTACTAGTCAAGCCCTTTTATTTGATACCCATATTGAGGTAGGTTGTAAAGAAATATTTTGTCCGCCATTTTGTGGAGGCGGCCATTTTGAATCGATATTAACCAAACATAGCTAAGAACATCCGCACGGATATTAACCTTCAAATAAAAAAACCGCATCGAAATCGGCTTATCCGTTAGAGCTCCACAGTGCCACAGACAGACACACACACAGACAGACAGACATCGACGTCAAACTTATAACACCCCTTTTTTTGGTCGGGGGTTAAAAATATGATAAATTACAAAAAGTACGCATATAACGTAAATTTACAATACATAAGTCTAGAATACTTCTTCACAATGGCATAGAAAGGACCTTTCCATATCTGCCCTTTTCGCTGCAAACATTCTAATTCTGGGTGGAAAGATGTCGAATTAAGCAAAATTTGCATCCAGATAGTGCACGAATATTGAATGGGCTAATAATGATGAGTGCCACAGCCGCAGTGTAACGAGCCTTGCGCCTTATCTTAATCTTACGACGCAAACCATATCCACCTGGGATCAGAAGATGCACTATGAATATCATTACCATTATACTGAATGCGACTCATTGTTCGACATCACAAAATACGTAGCAATTACTAAGTTATACCAAGGCATAGATCATAGTGATATACCACAGTATAGATGGTAGTTACTATACGCTATCCTAGGCTCCGCGTCATCAGTCATGAACGTTAGTGTTTGGTGCTATTGTCGTATTTCACAAAGATAATGAAATTATATTATGTTAATGTAACTTAGTTCAACAGTTTTACCACAGGAATTTAGTCGTAGCGCGGACTATAACGATACGACGAAATATACTATAGATAGTAATATTGATTTAAATAGTTATAAGTAGTTATTATTAAAAGGTGGATTATCGACGTTTATCACAAAACATGTTATGTAACGCTGTTGTGTAACCTATGTAGATATAGGATATATATTTATCTATCTGTAATTATGTGAAACAAATGACCCCAATGGTCTTACGGGTCTTACCCCTAAGTCTATGGAGTAGTTAAAATTAAAAAAACGTGATATGTACCTACCTAAGTAAATATTCTGTAATTAGTGACATCATCACCGTCTTTATAGGTCGACAACATCAGAATACATATTTGCGAGGGCGTAGGTTCAAATCCCGAATGTACCTCTGAGTGGGTATTTTCGGTATATACATATTTTTTTTGTAATATAGAGCTAGAACTAATCTAAACTAAACGAGCAAGACATGCGCCTGATGGTAGGATGGTAAATGATGGAAACATGACGACCATTTTACGTCCACATTTTTTTACACGGACTTTATGTTCATAACGTGGGCTATTTACAACGCAGTCAAAACGTTTGCTAAAAAACAAATACAGGTACTTATGATAAAAAGTAATAGGTATGCAATTTTGAGAGGAACGAAAATAGTTTGCAGTTGAATTTGGACCAAAGTGTGATAAAATAATATTTCACTCGAATATTGTGAGGATGGAAATTATGGAGAAAGTTCTATAGTATTACGCCTGTGTCGGTACATTGAGTTCTGCTTACCAACTATGTTACTGTGGAATGTGTAGCTTGAGTGGGTATTCCTGAGGGGATACCATCGGGGTGACCTGATTCGAATATGCATATCTGGAACAGGATAAGTTCTCAGTCTCAGAAGTTCAATAAATTTATTGATATCTTTACAAAAAAACGGGAGATGTCGCTGTGCGCAACTAGTTCTTCAACAACTCCACTTTAACATTAAATTTAAACAAAAGGCAATAAGCTTTACATAACTATGATATGAAATAATAAACTAACTAATTTATGTTATTCTTATACCTGTGGCGCATAAAAATAAACATAGAGTGTATTGTGTATGGAATATAATATATTAAGCATTGAGCGGACGATAATATCGCGGAGCCATCTTGAATTGAATGATAGTTAACCCCTCCGCCCGTCGCGTGGGGTCTTTGAAAGCCTAGGTGTTACAAATACATAAAATTAATATATTTAAAATCATGCCCGCGTTTCTATACTTTAGGTACCCTCCGAAGTTGAATACTTAATGATAAACCATTAAGATATGTTAAAAGATATAAGTTATAAGAGGTTTTATAGGCGGTTGATCTTCGAGGTTTTCAGGGACCGCACGCGACGAACCGCGTTATTAAAAACCGCGCGACGGGCGGAGGGTTAAGTCACACCCCGGACACTCCACTAAAAGCCCATACAAGCACCGCTGTTGAGTTACCTACTCTTCACACAACTACGCAGATATCGTTCGTACACACGCGCGAATGTGTGCGTTAGCGCTAGGGCTACTGAATTATTTTATTGAATAGTTGTGCCCCTTGAGTTCACCTGGTGACGTAAAGTAGTCTATAAACTTGCTATAATGTTGAGTTACATAAATAGAATGGTGCCAAATTATACTATTCTAATTAAAAGGGTGTATGTATTGCCGCGTAAAATCAAACGAAACCGATGATCGATAGGTACCTAGGTTATATCTATTTTTGTTAGTAAGTACACATTCGCATAATATTATTTTACACTTGCCCAAGAAGGAAACTATTCTGTCACTATAATTATTCCTCCGGGCATTATCAATCCGTGCCCAAAACTAGCTGTGTAAGTTACGAACTTTGAGTTATAAATTACTACGTTATTATAAAGCAACGTTATTTAAAAGTTTCGTACGTTATTTTATCCTTAGGAAATTAAATAAAGCTTTTAATCTTGTCCCGTTTAATTGACGGACAGCCGTAAACAGCACAACACCCCACCATGATGATATTTCGTTAGGAATTAGATGTTCGATACCAGCCTTTCGTTCAGTGCTCCTAGCGTACTCGAAACGGCCTGAGGGGTGAGGAAGCTTGAAATTGGCGGGGGGTTGGGAGTGTCCGTTCTATCTATATTATCTATTCTATGGTTAAGTATCCAAACATTGGGATAGATTGAAAAAAAAAAGTTACAGCTGGAACTGCATCAATCTCGTCAGTTTAAATAAAAATCTGTTTATTTTCTGTTGTCTTATACACGTTACACATCCAGACCATCCAGGCGCGAGAACGTCTGGCAGTCGCTTGCAGGTCGGCTTCCGAGGTGGTCACGGCGTGCCGAGGTTCAGGCGCGCCGGTGGTAAGGTGGACCCAGGACCGGACAGGCCACAGCGGGCTCGCAGAAGACTGCAAGGAAGTCCCCGAGTTCCCGCCGTAAGCGGCAAAGATGGAAACCACCTGAGGTTTTAGTCGGTAGGGGAGCCATCTCCGACCGTGTTGTCGAATCCAATATAGTATGGATTGTTGTTTCGTAGATCGCATCAAAACATGTAATCCGTTTCGCAGATCGGATCGAAACGTCACTATCTATTAAGTAAAAAAATCAGGTTGAGCTGAAAAAAGGAAATCATTAGGATGAACGGGAAATATCTACGTCTCATCATCATCATCACCAACCATGAACCTATCAATATGGGAAAGCACACTATGCATGTTTCATAAGTATGCATTCAACGCAGCGAACTCATTATACGTTATAGTTCTGTTTGAGTTACAGGTATTCAATATTCAGCGTTCTTTACCTACGAACAAATAATTGCGGAATGGAAACAGTATCTCAAAAGGATAATACCTAGTTATTTATTATACAAGAGTGCAAAGTTGTTTTTTAACCGCGTGTTCAATTTTGATGACTGAACAAGCGAAGGATTCTAAATTTGAATCACAAGCGCAACGAATGATTAAAAAATGTGAATAATGAGGGTTCACGAGGAAATTAATAAAGCACAAGGTGAAAAATTTGTGGTGTTGCACAACACGAAACTTTTCATCCCATCCCAGCGAAGAAATTACTAAATGCTTTGCGCATTATTAGCAGTTTCAGTCAATTCTGTTGCCGCCAAATAAACTTTTTCGTCGCTAGAATCACTCATTTCATATGTTTTCAAGTTTCTTATATTTCCTATTTTTAACCTAACCACACACTAAGTAGAGAGATACAACCAAAGATGGTTGAACTCAAGATTAGCCCTGAACATCTTGACATTGATAATAAACTGCGTCTGTGACATCTGTCTCTATCTAAGACATCTCTGTCTCTGTCAAAAAACATCTATCTCGCTCGCGCTAGTTATAAATTGTTATTATTCTCTCTCTATCACACGGCGATGTGTGACCGGTAACGGTGATGGTAGCCATTTTAAAATTTTAATTTATGTAATTATAAAATAATATTTAAATGCAGTACTTACGCATGAAATGTAATTCCATTGAATTTATTTGAGTGTCTAGGATTATTAGAACCCTTTTGTACGTACAGCAAGACATAATCTTTTATATTTATGTTCAATTGTTCAAAATGATCAAAATCAGTGATAGGTAAAAAATCAGTGGTAGGTAATCTCTGAAACGGATGGACTGATTTTAGCAGGGCTTTAATAGGCACATAGCTGAAATTATTAGGAGTAATGTAGGATTCTTAATAGGATATTATATTCTCCTTATCTTTGTAGAGAAAAAACACAGAAAAATAGAGTTTCGTGAGAACATAATTCATTAACATGACATTCAATTTGACATTTTAACACCACGGGTCGCAATACCTATACACAAAAAAATGGATAAAACGATTTGATTGTAAATACTATCTATAATTGCCTGATACTAAGCGGTTTGGCGGTGTCCGGTGGGGGTCTCCTATCCAACTAATATTATTTATGCGAAAGTTTGTATCTATTAATGTTTTTGTTACTCTTTCAAGCAAATACTAACGATTCGGATGAAATTTGGTATATTGGTAGAGTATTGTCATGAAATAACATATAGGCTACCCCGGGAAAATTATGGGATCAGATACTACGGAAATTAAACTAGCATGCTTCTTGTCTCTCATAACCGTACTGTAGTATCTTTGTTCGTTCCTTACAGCATAATGACTGCATTTCCTTCAAATGGTACCTTATGATCTCGGAAAATTGTTTTGCAATCATTTGAATAAGCAAGCAAATAGCTCGGTGAGTGTTTTCCGTTTTCTTTTTTATATTTTTCATTATTATATAGTTCAATAGTTTTTGCGTGGAAGGTTAAAAACATGCATCCATCCATCGTTTCAAAGTTTCGCATTTAAAACATTACCTAGTAGGAATTATCTAGGATATAATATATAGGAGTTTGTTTTTTGAATACTTGTGAGTGAATCTGTTTCTTCTAAGTAAGTACGCTCCATCGTAAACTATATCATCGATTAACATCAGGTGATGGCGGTCAAGTGTAGATAAAAAGCTCAATAACAGGTAGAGTACACGAGTTTTGTACTGAAGGATGCTTGATGCATCAAAAGATGTTTTGTTTTTGAATTGAAAACATCTTTTGGCGCGGCACAGCCAGATTTTTCGTGGGTTGTGAATTGTAGCGTCACGCTCGGGCATAATAACGATTTTTCGGGTAAACTCGGGACCATGGCCGTTGGCTATCTAGAAATGCGGCACCATTTCCCATTTGCTGACGCATTTCAGCTATCAAATTCTGAGTTAGAAGTTTTCACTTATATTGACAGTTGCTATGACTACCAATTTTTTTTATTTTCGCCTGTAAGAATTATTTTATTGGCACATGCCGTTTCTTTAAAATGTTTTCCTTCACCGTAACAGCCAGTGGGCATGACAAACCTTTTCATCTGCAGTTGGGAAAACACTCAAAAGTGCACCCACGACCTTGTGATTGTGAAATTGGAGATTTTCACCACTAAGTCACTACGGTTTTTATACCAATTAGTGACCTGCCAATCAAAAATGTGTCTTTATAATAACTGCAATAGAATACGCTCTACATTAACGACATGGTTCTACGTAATTACCCAAAGATAAATCCTAATGGCTTAAATCATTACTATCTATTCCATTTTAAGACGCGTTTTATACGTACCATTCAAATAAAGATTTCCTCATCATGCTGTCAGTTACTTCTCAGTTGTAGTTTTATATTTGGAATAGTGGGCAGCGAATTTAAAGTTAAAATTAGTAGCATAGCTGATTTTACGCTAATTTTGAACCAGTTAATGATGTGGAAATTAAAGTTTGATTACTAAGTGACGAGTGATAGGTATCGGCAGTTCTATTTGCTCGTAGTTTCTGCTATTGGAAATGATTAACTTCAGAACTACAGAATTTGTTGGTTGTGATAAATGAGTAACCGAAAATTTTAAATGTGTGAATATTGATGCACCTAGTGATTGTAGCTCAAAAACGAACGTTTTAGTGATTTGAGAATTCAAAACTTGTGTTTTATTGAGAAATAGTGATAGTGTGAATAAATAATGGAATAACATTTCAAAATAAATTAAGTTAATGTAAAAAAATCTACACACTCAAACTTTTGTGTAATTAATTACTTAATTAAATGTCAATTAACATTTACCACCAAACGAAAAACAGTGAAGTGCATCACAGATAAAAAACGATTTTAAACTTCGAACAACAAATCGACTTTAAAGTGCTTGGAATAAGATTATATTTTTATTTACGTGTTCGTGCAAAGAAAAAAAAGTTTTTTTTTTAAGATGACGGAATTAACAGCCACCGCAGTAGTGTCTAAAAAGGGTTACTTAGCGTGTATATTCAACTTGGATGCACTTCTATACATCGTGATCATGGCTATATTTGTGGCCATTTTTATTTACTATTACGTGGTGCCGAATACAACGCCGATAGTATAAGGTTTAGTTCAACACACAGCCTTATCTCGTGGTCGGATTGATAAATATTTGCTGCGTATATACTGCGATAATCTTAACCTGCGGCCATGGGTAAGTCATGTAGTTCTGTAACTTCATAAGAATAAAATTACGTACTTTATGTAGAACTTACCGTACCGTGGGAAACTAATATACCTAAAGACCACGCGATGAAACAAAATAAGTATTACGACCTCCTAAAAGAATTAACAAAAAACGACTATACGCAATAGAAGTGGGAGCGAGAGGTATACCAGCAAAATCTCTCTATAACCTGCTGAAAGACCTTGGCTTATCCAGAAGTGCAGTAAGTTCCATACTTGAACGACTATCTAAAGCTGCACTACATAGACGGCTCATATCAGATTTGGCTGGGCAGGGAGAGAAAAACGAGTAGTGAAGATGAGTGTTGATGAACGTCAGAAAGGGACCCCTTAAACCTACGCCCGAGTCACAAGTCTCGGGATCTACTCGGGGTTTTCTCTCTCTGCCACACGATGGACCCGGCACCCGCACGGTGAATCCATGGAATGCTAAGAAGATCGTCTCTGTGTCGAAGCTTAGGATAAATATCCCACTTTATAACATTGCACCTAAGTAGAGAATTACAGCCATAATCCACTATGCTAGCCAAGTGGGAGTCGGCAGATATGACACACATGTTTGTGTCTTCCTTGGAACGTGCCATCATGTTATCGGAGTTGCAGGCGTGATTAGAATCTACGATCTCGTGGTGGTGGAATCGACAATCGACCCGCTCTCCTCACAGCTTTTCTCTTTATTACCAATAATTATATTATGACAAGAATTCGATGAATTATCAACATCATCGTCATTGTCGTCACCACCGGAGCAATTTAATTTATCCAATGAAACGACATTTTAATATTAATATTATCGAGTATTTAAGAGTAATCTCTATATATAGAAAAGTTATGTTGGTTTGTTGCTTCAAAAACTCAAAAAGTACTGCACCAATCGAGCTGAAATTTTAGGATGATGTATCCGCATCAAGTATTGTTTTTATCTAATTTTTGCATCACAATGTGCCCGTAGTCAATCACGTAGCAGGGTACAGCTAGTAAAGAATCAAATGACTTAAGATGTTAGCTGACAAAACCCCATTATAGCTGTTCCTATGACAAGGTCACTTTATGGATACTTAATTAATATTTCCATTTTTCTGATCGTGAATCATTTTTTGTAGAAAAATAAGATTTTGAATTGTAGTTGTCAGCGCCACTAAATCTTGTTCCATAGTTTAATAGATGAATTCAATTGTAAAGTAATTAAATATACCTTTTCTGATGGTAAATTATTTTTATATCGATAAAATAACATAAAAAGTGTAGTTGTTGACGCCTACTAAGTGATTAAAATAGATTTTAATAAATGGTACTTTAAGGCACTGTTTTTTTAAGAATCTCCAATACTTAACATACGAGTACAATAATCCACAGCAGCGTTATAGTTATGTCGAAGTCGACACTGTGTGTGGTGTCCCCACTCCCCACCAACTACGAGTAAAACCTCTTCCTATCTCTGTCGCTTTCGGCGGGAAAGCGGGTACGCTCTAGCAATCTTTCGCGAACCCTCCACGGCCTGCTCTACGTCATATCAGCCTATAGAGCCCCCCACTGGTAAAGCACGGCCCCTCTACCGCCTAACTAAATCGGCTATGGCTGTCTCTATCATTACAAGCGAGAAGAAAAGAGAGAGCAATCTCAAAACTAAGACAGTTTTAATTAGGTGGTCTTTGGGTCTTCTGCTCCTAGCCAAGTAGGAAAGTCTCAGACAATGGTCCACCACGGTCCACGGTGACCATGTTGCGTGTTGGCAGACTTCACTTGTCTCTGAAGAGTTATTCTCCTACAAACAGGTTTCCTCACTATGTACTTTCCAACACCGTTTTTAAGTTAGCGGCAGTACGCTCTCGACTTTGAAATGACAACGGTGCGCGTGGGAATCGAACCAGGGGCTCCGGATCGACAGTTGCCGTTCTTCCAACAAGACCAGTGAGTCTACCACCTAACGGAAACTGTCTTTGTGTGTGTGTGAGCTTTGTCACCCTCTCTAGAAGAGCGGGCGTACCTAACATTGCCTCTCCTTGCCGGTCCACTTTTTGACGCACGCCTCATCTTTTCTATATATAAAAATGTTATGTTGGTTTGTGTACGCTTCAAAAACTCAAAAAGTTCTTCACCGATCGAGCTGAAATTTTAGAATGAGATATAATCCGCATCAAGGATTGTTGTTATCTAACTTTTGCGTCACAATGTGCCACAGCGAAGCGTGGCAGGGTACAGCTAGTTTGTTATAAAATTGCGTATAAAAAACAAACAAAAATTGCACAAATGCCAGTTTATTTGTTTGAGGCGTAGAAGGCGGAGTTTGAGTTTTTTTTGAGCGTTTGAGGAATGTCACACACATACATATATACGTCACATTTACTTATTTATCTAGAAGTTAGAAACTAAGCGATACTTAATGGTGAATAAGCAAACGGGTCGGCTGATGGACTGTAGTCAGTCTCATCAATGGAGAACACGATTATTTTTGTAGTGATAACACTGTTTGCTGGGTCCGCTTTGGGAAGCACCATTCCCTTGCTAGTTATTATACCGCCAAGCAGTAATGAGCAAATAATACGGATACGGGCAATATTTCCAGGTAATAAACTATTTACCTACAGCGTAAAGAGACTAATCTAATGATATCTTTCGACGACGAGCGCAGTGCACTGCGATGCAATGATAAGAATTCATGTTCGAGTGAGTATATGACACTGGGATTTTTTAAGGCAGGCGTTATGTTAATAGACCTGTAGAAAAATATTCGTATTCTTTCCCAAATATTTGTCCTGTAGTAATCGAACTCACGACCAATGGCTCTATTGGTAAATGTATTACCACAAGTAACTGTTTTTTCCATTTGTCCAAATACGAGTAATGTGTCAAATAAATCTTCAAACTTCGAGCATGATCATTTATACATTTTTGAAGTGAATACTTCTTTTGGCGCGCCACAAATAGATTTTTCGTGGGCTATGAATTGAATTCTAGGGTCACGCTCGAGGATGATAAGAAATTTTCGGCTAAACTCGGGACCATGGCCATTGGCCATCTAAAAATTCATCAGCATTTCCCCATTGGCCGCTGAATGCTGAAGCATTTCTAAATGGTTATGCCCATAGCCATGCCCTCCGGTTTCACCCGCGTAGTTTTCAAAGTAAGCTATCAAATTTTGAGGTATAAGTTTTCATTTCTATCGGCAGTTCTTTTGACTGCAAATGTGCTAATTATTCTTTTTAATTATCGATAGGCCAGCACCTTGCAACACATTAAAGTAATTAAACACAAAACTAATACATACACTATTATTAAACTCATTGTGATGAAGGTGATTCAACTCTTAGATCGGAATGATATCAAATAACCAGCAAAAAACATAGTATTAATTGGCAAAAAATTCATTTCTCGCACGCTCCGCGTAGTTTTTTTCTAAGTGTACACAGGTAGTGACGTAAGCGCATACGAAAAAAGCCTCAGCATGTGAAAAGGTTAATCTGGCGATAATCTGATGGTAAACAGTGTGCGCGCGGCCTTCGGAGTGTGTGCCCAGCCTTAGCGGAGTTGACTCTACCAATACCAATATAGTGTGTGGGTTCGAAGCCGGTGGATTTACCAAAACCAATAGAGTGAGAATTTTGCTGGAATTGAATTGACTATGCTTAATTGCTTAAACTGTGTATAGCTGTACAGAATATAAGAGGCAACCTCTTAAATATGAATAGTTAAATATCGATATTCGCACAGATCTCTAACTGGCCCAAAACATTTCTCAGGCCACACAGCATGGAAATGCCGTCAATATTTTGATCGGCAATTTGACAAACGCGGAGACTAAAATGAATGCCTCTAAACTTGTGTTTGTTATGTTTATTCGATATTTTAAATAACATTTATGTAATGAAAGGGATAGGATGTCGATTTTGTGTCATCCAATTTCCTCTACACCCGAATACTAGTTTATAATATTAAATACACAAACATTTACATTGGTGTTTCCAATCGTTCGTGGTCGTTGAATCACACTCTCTTATAAGGCACCCGTCTAATGGTCACTGGCGTCATTATGTAGATTGTCGTTTGTATCATAATATGTTATGCAAAGCAGCCGCAGTCACACGGTTACCGTACTATCTGCTGGATCTTCAATGTACAGAACATCATTGTAATTAAACACAGGTTTACGTTGTAGCCGGATGCTTCACTTGCCAGGGATTTAATCAGTTAACCAAATATTTTTTGGAATTATTATGACTTAAAATAACAATCGTATATTTACTCCAGCTACAAACTTTTTGAATAACTTGAAATCATTGATAATTCCCGGTAAAACTGTTCCCAAATGTTAAATTAAAACTTATAATTGACTCATGGATTTTTACGTTCCAGGTTTCTACTATGAAATAACCGAAAATGGACCAAATCCGAAACCAGCACGATGTAGTCAAAGGACTAACTTCTCCCGAGATCCGAACGGACAACACCATTCCATTTGTAGACGAGCCGGTCACCGCGCCAGTCCGAAACGAACTACTCAACCCACAAAACGATTTAGAATTTGATCCAGCGAAAATCGAAATTAAAACTGAAATTCCATACGTTGGAGACAATGTAGAAATAGAAACAGAAAAAGTACCTGTAAAACCTCTGCGACTGAAATTGAACGATGCCAAAAATGCTGCTACCATTGAAGATACTCTCAAAACACCAGGAGTGATACATGCAACAGATCTGGGAGATATACACAAATCCCCTGATAAAGATACCATAGTTGTAAATACTCCTGAAGGAACGCTGTACATTACCTTAGAGCCTGATAAGTTTAAATCAAACCCAACGAGTCCTAGCACAGAGTCCACAGATATAAGTACTCCCAGTACATCGAAAGCTTACGGAGCTGCAGAATCCAGTGATCTGATAGAGAATGAAGTAGACATAGAATCGAGAAGAGCGGGCTTAAGGAGGAACTCTATATCAATGCCAACGTTGCAAAATTTGGAGTCGGAAGTGCTGAAACAGTATTTAAGCAACAATCCACAAGAAGGGGTAAGTTTGACTTCTGATTTTTAGATTTTTCCGCATAATTAATCGATCGCTTTGATTTCCTACATTAGAATAGAATAGAATATATTTATTGTTCCAAAGAAAATAAGTACAGTTATGTTAACAGAATTGCATATCATAACAAGTTATACAGAATAAATAAGAATTACAACGGGCCCCAAACTAGGCAAAGCCTGTATTTTGGGCGCCCTGCATCGGATTACAAATCTTTTTTTCACGCTGATCTTGGTACACATAGGTTGTAATGCAGTACTGTTATAACAATTACGAAAAACATTAATAAATTTAAAATGAAACAATCGTGCATTGAATCGAATAGTGCTTTCCCTAAATTTCTAGGTGCTAGTTATTCCGGTGTTACTACTGGTAGAAAGACGGGTAGTAACACGGGCAATAAAATATAGTGAGTATGCGCTGATCTACTTAGTCTATGGAAAAACGGTGCATTTACCTAACTTTTAAGTAGACATTATTCACAATTTCTGATTTTATGTTCATCGTCGAAGTACTCGTATTACCAATATTATTTATCGATTTATTTCAACATTAAGCGATCCCCTCATTTTCTTCATCTGTTGCATACGAAATGCATCATTTCTTCCTTTTTTACTACCTTTTTATTTTTTTAATGAAGAGTGACGAGACGGACTGGACATGTTCCTGATGGTAAGCAACATGCCTGTCACATAACAGTACAGTGACACGCAGCTATTGGAACATGAAGAGTCCAAATCATTACCTAGCACTGCAATGCGCTCGTGCACCCAGATATCTAAGATACTATATCTCTAAGCCCTGTAATTTATCTGGAAACATTGCCCTTCAAACCGGAACACAGTAATGTTTGCACATTACTGCTTGGCGGTAGAATAACTGGCAAAGGTGTGGTAGTTCTCCAGGCGGACTCTGCGAAGAGTCCTACCACTACAAAATGATTTTAGATTTGAATGGCAATGTTTCCAGAGAAATTACTGGGCTAAGCGATAAAACACCTTATATCTCTGGGTGACGAGCGCAGCGCGGTGCTAGGCAATGATTTGGACTCTTCGTGTTCCAATAGCTGCGTGTCAATGTGCCGATGTGCTGTTATGGGCAAGCATGTTGTTTACCATTAGCCACATGCCCTGCTCATCTTGTCACTCGATACTATAAAAAAATGAACAAAATATATAAAACTAGATGTCCGCCCAGGCTTCGCCCGTGGTAAATATATAGCACTCATCGGGATCCCGCACATATCCAACGGTGATAGAATGATTGAAATCGTTTTAGTCATTCCTGAGAATATCGCTTTCAAACAAAAAATCTCTTCAGCTACCTGCTACGCCACCTGTCGGAAATTGGTCGTACCAACTTAGATTTAGAAACAAATTTGATTAGCAAAGGTTTATATTCAATGACGCAACGCAATATTAGACGCATGCTGTCATATCAAACCAGGGTACGAAAACTCTCCAAAAGGAATATTTTCCCGTTTTTGCAAAATTTTGATTCATGCTCCGCTTCTATAGATAGTGGCGTAATGTTGTATAGGCTATACATAGGCTATACTATCCTATTATATATAGCCTTCGTCGACAAATTTACTATCCAATAGAAAAATACTCTTTCAATTCGGACCAGTACTTCTAGGTCCTAGCGTTCAAACAAACAAACAAACTCTTCAGCTTTATAATATTAGTATAGATTGTCATGCCCGTTGGATAAAATATATTGAACGATAATTAAATTCAAGAATAGTATTTTAGAGTAAAGAGTATAGCATTAATAATTAATCAAATTGAAATAAAATCAATACATTTCGTGCATAACAAATTAACCAATTACGTTATAGCATATTCAATCAAAAAACATAAAAATATTACTATTGTGATTTGCTGAATTTTGAGTTCTTCCAAGTTGTTTCATTCACACTGTAAATACAATAAAAATATCTATCTCTTCTATATGTTTGATATCAGTCACTTTAGACCAAATTCAAATAAACTTGTCTCTTCGCCTATCTGACAGTACTAAGAGAAGATTTTTCTATGTTGTGTGCCTTGAACTTATGAGCAATACAAAGATTATCTGCGTCTGGTTGAGGTATTCAACACAATAGACACTAAACGAAGTCATCGAGATACAAATAAATTTTATTAAGAATGTTTCTTCGCTTATCTGCCACAATATTGACAAAGACACTCATTAAGGTAAACCTGTTATTGTAGGCTTAGGACAAACACCGATAACTGCAATAATCTGCTCGTAACTTCAAAGGCGGCAGTTTCAATTTCAAACTAGGTTTCCAGTTCAATAACCTCGTTCTAAATTGACCGATCTAAAACTTGGATAAACAACGTATGTAGATTAAGTACAGATAAAGGAAATTCTACTAGACAAAGATATTTGATAATTTGCTATCGTACCGTTATCAGTACAGCGGACGATTGGCGCAAATTTGATAAAATGCAGGAACAAAACTTTGCTCAAGATTGTGATAGTATTTTTTTCATTGTTCACGCGCTAGTACAGTTCTAAAATGGACTGGGACGGGGAGGAAAATTAGTGTGTTAATGGAATCTTTATCAGTGATCTATCAAGATTAGTGAAATTATCTTGATTTAATACTTGAAAAAGTGTCATCTATTAATGTTCTTGTGATTTAGGGCTCTCTAGTGGGAGAACAGATATCAAATTTTCTTAGATTATAAATATAGTGTAGCCAAAATGAGAGTTCGGAAGAAGCCGGATCTGCGTTTGCATATACCGTCATACCCACATGACTATGTTGAGATGCCGCCCGATGTCAGGCGACGGACCTTGGACATGCAAACACCAAACGTCAGTTCTCCTGACGTACATCAAACCCCTAACACAAGTTCTCCCGGTTTATCTAATGAAACCCCAAAAGTCTACAATGAACATACATCTCAACAAGTAAATAATTTAACTAATGCAAATGGCAATATTGAAGAAAAGGTTCATAATACAAATGAAGATGATGGTAAACATCATTTGCAAGTTATCGAGTCCGCAGCAAGACTTGAACCTCCTCGTACTCCGGAGGTACAATTTGTCGGACCAGAAGATTTGAAACAAAACAGTTCTCAATCTCAAACTAAATCTGATTTAAATAGGAAAGAGGAGCCTTCCAATGAAAGCACTAGTGAAAATCAACAAAACATTTCTGATAATTTAACAGAAAATACTGAAAAGAATGTAGATGAAGTAGAACCCGATAGTCCAATCGTGGACAGAAATCAGTTAAGAAGAGGGTCGGTGTCGGTGCCTCATGGGTTACGTTACCATGAAGCGGATAAGAAAACAATGACTCGAATAAATGTAAGTTCTCTTAGTTTAAGTTGTTACAAATACTTGAACAAACAACATTAAACATCATACATAACGTTAATTACGACGTCATACCAACACAAAATGTTAATTTATTTCAATTTCTTTTCCAACTTCTTTGATTTCAATGTACAACAGTGTCAATACTACTCGTCAATTGATGAATAACTCATCTCAATCTCTATTTTTCGGCTTTGCACCAGGTAGGAGCCGGAGCGGGAGCCCCCTGATTATATTCATTGATCCCTTTGATCATAGTTTCTAAATGTACTTGGCTCATACAAATTTTATAAACGTGAACGGTTGGATGTTTGCTGCTCAATACCATCGGCACGGGGTGAAATTTTGACGTGACAACGTCTTATAAATTGGTTTGCCGGGTGACACTTCAAGAAACTGCGTTACGCTCCGCTCACGTTATGCGCTCACAACGAGAGCGAGTGAGAGGCACGCGTCCCTTCCACTCGGGCATGGTTAGCCCGCCTAAGAGCGAGAGAGACAGACATAAAAAGTGAAAGGCACGCGTCCCTTCCGTAAAATTATTTTACCACTCAAAGTCGTTGTTACGCAAAACTTTCGCCCGTATACAGACTTTACAGGCAACCATTTTTTTTAAGACAGATTATTATAGTCACACTTAGAGTATAGCACATAGGCTACTTTTTAAGAACCAGAAAACCGCAGTGTGTAGCTAGTATTATAAATGTGAATGCTTGTATGTTTGTTTCTCAATCACGTCTGAATGGAGGAAGGGATATGGATTATATTTGGTACATGTATAGGCAACTAGCAGCGCGGTTTTATTTGAGCTATTCCCGTTATTTTCCCGAGATAAACCGGTCTATCTGTTATTGTTATTCTAGACCTAGATTATAATCTGTTTTCCAAATTTCAAACAGTCCGTTTAGGAGTTCCGACATGACGGAGCAACAAACATCCAAACAACGTATTTATTACGGGAAATTAACTGTTGAAATTTGAAACACAATTAGATTATAGTCTACAATACTACGTAGGGATAAGTTTTTCATCGCGGAAACAATATAGGAACATAAAACTACGCGAGCAAATCTGCGGGGCGATGCTAGTATTGTTTTAGTGATGAAATCTTAGTCAAATAATAAAGTATATATGTAAATGATGAAAACAAACGCAAGTGACGAATCTGTGTGTACTCTGCCTGATCTTTTGAGCCATTTTCGCTACTGCAGCGGCCGTCACATGACCGTATTGACTTGGATACTTTTATCGTGCTCCTCCAACAATTCGTGTTTACGCGTTACCTTGTATGATAACGGTGCAAAATTATGCAAAACAAATTTATTAAAAAAATATTTTTTTTTTAATAAATAGTGACGAGACGAGCAGGACATGTGCCTGATGGTAAGCAACATGCCTGCCACATAACAACACAGTGCCACGCAGCTATTGAAACATGTCCAAAAGTCCAAATCATTACCTAGCACTGCAGTGCGCTCGTCACCTAGAGATCTAAGATGTTATGTCTCTAAGCCCTGTAATTTCTCTGGAAACATTGCCCTTCAAACCTGAACACAGTAATGTTTGCACATTACTGCTTGGCGACAGAATAACTGGCAAAGGCGTGGTACTTCCCCCAGGCAGACTCTGCCAAGAGTCCTACCACTAGAAGTGCTTCGCGGTTTTACTCGTTGTTCCCAATACTGTAACTTTCCTGGTATAAAAAGTAGCATATGTGCTTTTTAGGGCGGATACAGGGAAGAAGAATGGGGGGAAGGGGTCATGGGGGTCAGGATCTCAAATGCACGCATGCACTTATCGCACGGTCTTGTGACGTGACTTGACCACGACTACGCGACTCCCCTTCTTTCCTGGCGCCGAAGCGGAATCCGTCCTTGGTGCTTCTTCCATACCTACTATGATCAAACCGTATTCGTTTTAAACACGATCCGTGCAGACGTTCCGATTGACGATTATTCTCCTTTCCTTGACTTTCTTCTCCTAATCCAAGAAATGTGTAAAAAATATATGTAATTGTAATGACAAAGGTCACGGACCCCGGAGTCTGTGGAGTGGCTAAAATTAATAAAAACAAATGACGATTATTTTAAGCATTACATCAGTTACCTAAACCCCATAATACAAGCTTTGCTTAGTTTGGGGCTAGTTATTGTTGTTTTAGGACTGTCCAACAGTATTTATATACCTACAGAAGCGTCAGTATGAAAATAAATCGTAAGATTGTGTAAAAATAATTTAAAAAAACAAAATCAATAAAACAATCCTTTTACAAATTGCTTATCCTTATTAGTGTCGGTAATGGTAAGAATGTTGCTAGTTCAATGGTTTTTCCAACAAATAATTTTCACATTTTTATTTACTTAAATTTTGACGTGACAACGTCTTATAAATTGGTTTGCCGGGTGACACTTCAAGAAACTGCGTTACGCTCCGCTCACGTTATGCGCTCACAACGAGAGCGAGTGAGAGGCACGCGTCCCTTCCACTCGGGCATGGTTAGCCCGCCTAAGAGCAAGAGAGACAGACATAAAAAGTGAAAGGCACGCGTCCCTTCCGTAAAATTATTTTACCACTCAAAGTCGTTGTCACGTAAAACTTTCGCCCGTATACCGACTTTACAGGCAACAAATTTTTATTTTAATTATTTTTACACAGTTTAAATATTTTTCAGACAAGACCAAATTTCATAAGAAACCATCCAAATAGATATGTAGGTATATGAAAGTTAAATTTTAGTTTTTTATTCATATTTTTTCAAAAAACACCGCGCCGACTTCGGTAAAATTTATATGGGACCGCCTTTGCACTATTAAACTAAAGAAGAACGATAAAAATTGAGAAAACCTCTTCCTTTTTAAAGTTCTTAATTAAATAAATAACACAAAAGAAGTTTTGTACCCCCGCAACAACCATTGAGCTTGCGTGCGCGCAGTGCGGCTGCCCGCAGTACTAAACGGGCTGCGAACACGCGCGCGCACTTTCCATGAAAAAGATCGCCGGACGCGATCGAAACTTGAGTCGCACTGGACTGACTACATTAAACGTGAGTTACCCGTGTATTTATTTAAAACACAAAAGAAGTTTTCTCTTCAAAAATTAAAAGGTCACAATCGTAAGAAGGAATAGCAGATATTGATCACTATTTCTCGATGATGGCGTGAATTAAACTATCTGTATGATGAATACAACGCTTTGCCTTTGGTTAGTATTTGTTTAATATATCCGCGTACTCTATTTTATAGTAGTTTTGTATTTTGAAGTAGTTTTTGATGTCGTGTGCAGTGCGGCCAGGCCGGCCGGCGACGGTTTCGCAATGTGACACTGGAAGGTCTGGAGACTGCGCCAATTACTGGACATCCTGTCGGGGGACCATTTCGGGGACTCCGGACACTATCCTACGACTATTATACACTAGCTGCGCCCCGTGTTTTTACCCGTGTAGTTCCCAATTCCTTTATTATTCT
Organism: Ectropis grisescens; assembly: GCA_017562165.1. Taxonomy (NCBI): domain Eukaryota; kingdom Metazoa; phylum Arthropoda; class Insecta; order Lepidoptera; family Geometridae; genus Ectropis; species Ectropis grisescens. The sequence continues at coordinate 25,081,136 of CM029787.1, read as the reverse complement.
AGGATAAAATATAACCTAAAGATTGAGTTCCTTTAAGGCCAGGTAGTTCTGTCAAATTCGGCATTTAACGCTGTCTTGTTCTCGCGACCGTCACCGACCGCGGAATCGGTGCCACAGTGCAGAAATAACATTAAAATATTGGACTATGTAATTTAAACTCATTTTTTGTTCATGATTTGTTTATACTGTTTATACTAGTGATAACCATTTTGTGAATTGTGAAGTGAAACGAAGAAATATTAAATTTATCTATACTCGTAGATATACAAAACTCAACCTTTTCTTTTTGATCACACTATAAGTTGAGAACGGCTTTTCCAATTTCATGCATCTTTTAAAATATTTCCTAATAATTCACAAGTTCGTCAAAATTTAAAAAATGTGCTGAAACGCAATGAAAGGCCTATAAAAATAGAAGGTTTTTTGGTCAACTTTGCACTAACTAATCCAATTTTTTTCTATGAGGTAAAAGATCACTTACTGAGCATAAAATTACAAAATGCTCACAGATCCAGGTAGAGCTTCAAACGCCAATTGAAAAAAAAAACTGTTTTAGCCGATATTTTGGAAACTATATATTTTGACAATAATTGTAGAAAATAAAATTTTGCATCTTTTGTTGCTCGTAAACTTTTTTTGTAAAACTTACCGTTTACGATTTATAACCCATTTAATGATACGATTGCGATGATGCCGATAATAGTGGATGTAAATGATGTGGTCTACGATGGAACTTGTTTCTCTAATAGAAACAAGCACAGTGTACCTCGTAACCCCAAGGTTCGAACCTTCGACAAAAACCCACTCTGGCAATGCGTTTCACAGCTTAGTTGTTCTTATTACAAAAGTGGAGACCAAACTCTTCGTTCAACTCTTCAATCATGATGATGAACGGTGCTGTTTATTCGAGCAACGAGCAATTTGATAGAATAACTTTAATTTAAAAACCCCGACTACAAAAAAATCTACACGTTAAAAAATATTACCTACTATCTAAGGACACTTTGGCAAGTCAGACTAGTCTTAGAATATCTTTGTTACCAAAATCCATCCAGCCATTTGGAAGATATGTGGAAATAAAAGATTTACAAACATAAAAGATACGCGCGAAAAACATAACCCTTCTTCCATTCCGGTAAAAAGGGACATGTTTATGCTACTGGGAACAGAATTCAAATCTTATTATTTTTACATTGTTATCATCAAATTTGACATAAAAATCGTAATCCGTAAGTTCGAAAAAAAAGTTTACTGGCAACAAAAGATGGGAAATTTTATTTTCTACAATAATAATAGGCTTTATAACTTTTTCAGAATATCAGCCAAAAACGTTTTTTCGCGCTGGCGCTTGAAGCTCCACCTGGATTTGTTATTATTTTGTGATTTTATGCTCAGGAAATGATTCTAAACCTTACCTATATAAAAAATACGAATCGGAAATTTAGTGCAGAGTTAAATTCTACGAGTAATTTTACTGCCTAAAGGCTTCTTATCAAATTTAGTCGAGTGTTTAAATTTCTATGAACAATATTAACATTTTCATACAAAAAATAGAAAAACAATAAATTTTGGTGGTGTCACAAACTTGGAAAAGAAATAAAAAAAATAAAATTCTAACAAAACCATACGTGTATCTATGGAAAGTGTTCAAAATTGTATTGAAGTTCCTAACATTTTTTCTAAACTGAATAGTTTGAAAATGAAAGTTTCTAATTTTGCTAATAAAGTTGATTATTTCCAAATAAAATAGTATTTTATTGTTTTCTTTACAGCATTTGAACGCCTTAACACATTTTAGCTGATATTTAACATACAACCTGGGGATTTTTATTTTATCCTGCTAAAACCTTAAAGTCACGGTACTATAGGACTCTCCCTATATAAAAATACGAATCGGAAATTTAGTGCAGAGTTAAATTCTACGAGTAATTTTACTGTCTAAAAGGCTTCTTATCAAATTTAGTCGAGTGCTTAAATTTCTATGAACAATATTAACATTTTCATACAAAAAAAAAGAAAAACAATACATCTTGGTGGTGTCACAAACTTGGAAAAGAAATAAAAATAAAAATTCTAACAAAACCATACGTGTATCTATGGAAAGGTGTTCAAAATTGTATTGAAGTTCCTAACATTTTTTTCTAAACTGAATAGTTTGCGCGAAAGTCTCTTCCAAAGTGGTAATATCTATATGTGAGGACTTTTCTTCCAAGTACTAAGTACCTTACTACCAAAGAATTTACCTAAATGGCATATAAATGCAAGTTAGGTATCATATATTATGGTATATTAGGTGATTTACGCAGGGGATTTCTCCACTATCATTATTTCCTTATCCCGATCTCTGATTTAACGGACGAATATTTTACCGATACTTATCTATTTTCCATGGCATCCGCATTGAATTTTTACTGATGTGGTATCGACGTCAGTTTTTGAGACTCCTTTTGGTCTACAACATAAAGTATACAGCGTACTAATTAGTATCAGCGTCTATTTGCAATTCCAATGAAAACGGTATCAAAAATCAAGATCATAGCGTGCTTCACTAGTAATACCTACTGATATTGTTATACTGTGGCACTATGACCGTAATATTTAAAATTTATCGGTTGTCAAAATTGCAAAATCAAGCACAGGCCCGTCGTCCGTGAGCGCCGAAACGCGACTGATCAGGCTTGCCGAACGGCGCGCTATATATATGGTAGATATTAAAACATAGTAAATAACTGATACTTTTATCAAGTCAAACTCTGCGAAAGCATCTATAACTTTTAGTGGCTTTCGTTGAGTACAAAATTTAGTAAAAAATTGATTAGTTTAGTCATAAACTTGAAAAAGTTTTTGAAAAGGGGTAACTTTGGGATTTTTTCTATCAAGTAAAATTCATTAAATCATGTTACTGACTGCGAATTGCACTAGATTAGATCCTTAACTATTACATATATTTTTTTCAGAGTTTAATACACTATTTTAAAGGTCTTAAAGTTGTTTTAAAAATTCAAAATTACGGCCCACACGCCCTTAACACCAACCTGAAGAACACAATGTAAAATTGTTTTACCTATTCTCGCAAGGATTAAATGAATTGAATTGAATTGAATTAACTTATGTATTATTCTGGACTATTATCTATCTATGTACCAAATATAAGTCAGAAATCTTCAGTAAATTTGACGTTAAGAGTAACAAAAATCTACACATGCTCATAAAATTACTTATTAAAAACGGCTATGTAGTTAGTAACAGCGTATAAAACGCTGTAGAAGTGGGAGCGAGAGGTATACCAGCAAAATCTCTCTATAACCTGCTGAAAGACCTTGGCTTATCCAGAAGTGCAGTAAGTTCTATACTAGAACGAGTATCTAAAGCTGCACTAGTAGGCTCATATCAGATTTGGCTGGGCAGGGAGAGAAAAACGAGTAGTGAAGGTGAGTACTAGTACTAGTACTTATATATACATCTATTTGTACATATTGATATAATTTTACTGACATAGCCTCTGTACAGCTGCATTTATTGACAAAGCCTCTTTACAGCCGCATGTATATTGTAAACGGAATCAGTATTCAATAATAATTGTTTTATGTGACGTTACCAAGTGATGTAATATCCTAAGGTTCGAAGTAATAAATTGAATTGAATTGAATTGAGTGTTGATGTACGTCAGAAAGGGGCCCCTTAAACCTACGCCCGAGTCACAAGTCTCGGGGTCTACTCGGGTTTCTCTCTCTCTGCCACACGATGGACCCGGCACCCGCACGGTGATCCATGGAATGCTAAGAAAACCGTCTCAAAGTCAAATTTTGGATGTTTGTTGCTCAAGTACATCGTAACGTCAGAACGGTATAATTAAATTTTGGAACACATATTATAGCCTGGAAGAATAGGCTATAGACATAGGCTATCTTATCCCGGGAAAACGACGAGAATGGGGAAATACGCTGAAACTACGCAGAGCGCTGCTTGTTAATGACGTTAGTTGCATGTGAATGTTTGTTGCTCGATCACATCGAAACGGCTGAACGGATTGGGTTAAAATTAGGGACACAGATATAATCTGTTGGAATAGCATAGGTATAAGGTAACTTTTTAACGCGAAAAGGATGGAAACGGGAATTACGTGAGTAAACCCGCAGGCCACCACCAGTTTGCAATAATTGTAATAACAAAGAGTAGGTGCAGCGGCTAATTCAGCTGAGGGGACTCAAACGGAGCAAATATGCAACTCTCGGAAGTGGTTACATATTTGAGCCCTTTGGGGTTGAGACATTGGGCCCGTGGGGGCAGGGAGCTCAAATCATCTTCAAATGGCTTTCCGAGCGCTTGGTCGACGCGACGCGTGACCAAAATGCTGGCGTTTATTTGGCCCAACGCATAAGCATTGCTATTCAGCGTGATAATGCCGCCAGCATGCTGGGTACGCTTCCGATTGGTAGTGGGCTTGAACATATATGGGCCTATAGTGGTCTATGGATAATTCAGGCGTGCTTAGTGTAGGTAGTTAGGTAGGTATGTAGTGTAGTTCTCATTGTATTTTAGTTTTGTTAATAAAGGCTCTGCCCCCTTTAAAAAAGAGTATTACAATCAGACTTATTAAATATATTTTTTCAACTCGAAATAAGCAAGCCCCTGACTTCAATTTAGAAAATTAAACTACTAACTTTTGTTTTGTTTTTGTTTATGTCTCTCGTTATTGCCACAATAAACATTTTTTAATTTTCATTTCATTTTTTCAATTTGACTTTAGTAAAATGTATCGGATCAAATTGTAGAATATCTGTAGAATGTAATCTGAATAATTGTAGAATGTCTCTTCAGATTACCTAAACAACGTCCATATCCTAAAACAACATGATTGATCCGCTATAAAGTTTTGATCCAACACTCATAGCCTTCTCATTTGTATCAAACTATGTTTTTAAGGCGCTGCCAAAAGCCAAATGCCACTTTTGTCAACACAAATTTAGTAAAATGTATGTGTTTTTTAAACATATTTATTATTGCACCCATTTAGTGTTATTTCATGTATTGAACATAAAATTACAGAATTATTGATCATCTTCTCGCTAATGAGCTACTAAAATAAGACGAGATCCTTATGAATTGGAACGTAATAATACGGACATCTTTAAGTATTTTGAATATTTATTAATGTAAAGCTACTCTTCCATAATTCATCTTAGGAAATTCAAGAGACTTTACTCTGACAGAAAAAGAAAAAAATGTAAAATTTTGGCAAAATTGTCCAAAACCCCATACATCCATACCAGGTTACATCAAATGCCTTCAGTGTGGTCACCCCAGCCTGCCCACTACGGTGTCCCATTTGCCTACATCCAAACCATTTGGGTGCCCGTGATCTTACTCCCCACTAGATTAACGATCTCACAGTTCATAAAGATAATTCAATCTCTTCTCTTTAAACTGAAACGTTCTGAAGTTTAATAAAAGTGTGAGTTTTCAAATGTATATGTGACGGAATTTAACATTACTACGGACTTATTAAATGTGATTAACAAAGTGTTCATATAAAGCCGATTTAAAAGTGATCTCGTATACCAAAATTAAAATAGGAAAAACTTATTCTCATAACTCTACAAATATTAAAAAATTAACCGTACTGGGAACCCTTATGAATCTGAAAAAGTAATTTTTTACATAGTTAGTCGTAGTTGAGTACGTATGACAGTTCAAAATTAAATTTTGCAATTCAAGAGTAAATATATTAAAACAAAATAGTTTCAAAGTGTGGTAGTGAATATTTTAGTTGATACTATACATCCCTATAAATATTAAACCCTAATAAAGGAATAAAATAAAACAAAACCTGAAGGAATAGTGTCAAATTGAAGTGTTCATAACTCTAGATGTTCGTTGTGCTGTAATTATAGAGCAGGGAAGATAGTGTAATATACCTAGTATTTCTAAAATATCTAATGGTTGCTCGCAGCAATACACCTCTTTGATTCAACAAACGTGAACAACCACCGACTAAAACAGAATCAATTAAATAAATTGTGTAAAATGAACAACGAGAGTCGATTCAATGCGTTCGCGCACAAGTTCAAGTACCGGTCTCCGCTGTGGATCGAGTCGGATTCCGACGTCAGCAAGAGCTCAGAGGAGGCCGGGCTCGGGAACAGCGTCGACAGCATCCCGTGCAACAGCACGGATAGCTCGGGAAGCATTAATAACTACTTAGACGAACAGGTCAGTATCGCTAGATTTTGACACAGTAAGGCTTCAGAACATGGCAGTCGTAGCCGGGGTCGGACTGAGTCGAAAGGGGCCGGATGGCTCCGTGGCGATCACAAATCTCGGGGCTCCAGTCCTTATCCTACGGTTCCCGAACGTCCCGCAAGTCAGGCCCGTGGGGGTCCGCACAGACTGGGTGGCAAATATCAGTACTATATGGCTAGTCCAACGCTGCTCTTAGCACCATACTCAAACAAATTATTCCTAAGAAACATGAATTGTTTTTTCTACAAAAGGATATCCTTTAGTAGAAAAAACAATTAATTAAATAAAAACAAAGTATTCGTGCATATCATTAGAAAGGGATCTCTTTCCATAATTAATTTGTGAATAGCATTTAGTACAACTGTACACATAACTGAGGCAAGCGCGGATCCAGGGGGGTCATGGGGGTCATGATCCTCCTGGGCTGGGTCCAGTACCTAGGTGGACTATTAATTAAGCATGCATGTTTCATGGCACAGTCTTGTGGATTGACCACAACTCGTATGTGACCCCCCTTGGAGCCAAAGCTAGATCCGCTCTTGAACTGAGGAAGCATCAAATCAATTAAAATAAATAAATATTGACACTTCACACATCACCATCTAACTTAAAACATTTCTCGAATCATTTGTCTGAGCCATCTAGCACCAAACTAAACAAAGCATTATTCATCTGAATTCGTAACTGTCACTGGTCAGTCAGAAATCAGTGGTAAGAAATCAGATTGCTTGCAGCACGAAGTTTTCGTGCAAAATAACTACGATAACGCCAATCAGGGTATCTGACCTGTGCCTCCAAATTGAAAAACGCATTTCAAACTCAGCAACAAACGTATTAGGTACTTAGTTAAAAATCAATAAATGTAGTAACTATTTTTCGGGAAAAATATTAAAATGCAAAAACCCGACGAAAACAATGTGGAAAATAGTAAATGACCAAACAGGTAAACAAAACCTCTGTAATTTGGACTTCACAGACGTCGTCAGGGATTCGGCGGGTGATCAGTTTCCTAATAAAACAGACTTGGTGAATGCGATGTGCGCCCGGTTCACGGGGGCCGCCGCGGCGTATAAGTATTATATCCGCTATCTGGCTGCCATCACACAAGCTTTGCTTAGTTTGGGGTCAGATGGTGTTGTGTGTGAATTGTCCACCGATATTTATTTATTTATTTTATTAGTATAGAAGTATGGCTAGCCCTTGGATCCTTGTACCTTATTGCTTGAATAGAATTTGTAAACAATAGTTTCGAGATCGTGACTTGGAAAATGTTCTGCTAATCTAGTGTTAAGAACGCCTACGTAATTATGATTCAAATTAAATTATATAATGTTTTCTGGCTTACCTACACTGTGTACACGTCATATCGGTTATTTAGATTTCATTTACGTCACGTTAACGTAGTCTTTAAAACATGTTTAAAAACGTATACGTTTCGTAGATAAATACATTATTTTGGTGGACATTTCACGTACAACACCATCTAACCCCAAACTAAGCAAAGCTTGTCCTATGGGGGCCAGATAACTGATTAAATACTTATATAATCCAACAACAAAACCAATAAAATACCATTACACAAATACTTGTCCTAAGTAACTATCGAATGCACGACCTACAGTTCTACGGGCAGACTTGCTACCAACTGCGCCACAAGGCCAATTAATTAACTTCATAGGCTTGTAGTGCAGAGTCCTCCTAGTCTAGTACCAAAAGTATAAACCTTTTACATTCCTATATGATAAATGATAACTCTGTATTCTGTCTACAATACCTTTGTTCTAATAGTACTAACTAGCAGTACCCCGTGGTTTTACCCGCGTAGTACCTGATCACGTTATTTTACAGGGATAAAAAGTAGCCTATGTTACTTCCAAAAATGTGTGTACAAAGTTTTACAACGATCGGTAAGGCTTTTAAAGTATTACATAGACACTTATTTTCCCTTTTATAATAACATCGAATTATTTATTAAACTTCAAATGTTCTGTGAAAGCACCATCTATCTAAAGACACGAGAACTATTTGCTAGGTCAGAACGTACAAAGTTTCGTCATGCTCTTGTCGTGTGATCTTAGTTTACTAAAACGACAATAGAGCTCGCTGTGGACCATCGAAACAAAAAACAAGAATACAAAAAGGAGGATGTTATCAATTTGACCCCTATGTTTTATAAAAACAATTAACTTGTTTAACTGTTTTTATTGATTACGATCTGGCACTAAAATTACTTTATTGTATGTTATTGGTTCTAGAGTCTTTAGGTAACATAAAAAACTTTGAACAATAACAAATATTCTTAGACACAATTCGCACAACAATTAAGGTATAAAAATCATGCAAAAAAAAAGATAGGAAGGAGTATTTAGTTACCTAGTTTTAGAGAAAACAACTTACGAACTTACTTAAAAAAATAAAAGTGGTCAAGTGCGAGTCGGGCTCGCCCATGAAGGCTTCCGTAGCAGCAAGTAACATAATATAAAAGTTCTTGTAGTTCTTTGTTACTTTAATCAGTGTTTTAACAATAGTCAATTTATGACGTATTAAAATAAAACTACTTACTAGATCTCATTCAAACCAATTTTCGTTGTTTTTTTGGAAGAGTCCCTCGCGCAAACTATTCAGTTTAGAAAAAAAATATGTTAGAAACCTCAATATCATTTTTGATGACCTATTCATAGATGAACCACACGTATGGGTTTGATAAAAAAAATTTTTTTTGAGTTTATATTCTAAGTATGGGGCACCCCTACATTTTTTTGTTTTTTTCCTATTTTTTGTATCAACATCTTGATGCGGTTTACAGATTACATCTACTTACCAAGTTTCAATAGTTATAGCTCTTATAGTTTCGGAGAAAAGTGGCTGTGACATACGGACGGACAGACAGACAGACATGACGTATCTTTATGGGTCCCGTATTTTGCCATTTAGCTACGGAACCCTAAAAAGTAGAGGTACCATAAGAAGTAAATATTTTAGTACAAACGAATTGTTCTAGATTGATTTTTTTGTTATTCTTACCACCTACTGAATTTACTGTGACTTTGTCTGCGTACAATTTAGAAAGATCACTTTTTGGGATAAAAGTAGCCGATGCATCAACATTTCAGCCTGGTCCGTTCAGCCCCTACAACGTGATCGAGCAAAAGCATTTCGCATTTATAATATCAGGTAGATACCATTATTAATTAGTTGTATCTCGCGGTTCCATTCGCGTTTAAGTTCGTGTGACTCTTGGACTCTTTCTATAACGTGGCCACGCCGTGGTTCCACAACCGCGGCGGGCGCGGGTGAAAATCATTCGATGAGTTCTTTTTTTTTTAAATAAGTATTGACGAAACGAGCAGGACATGTTTGTGCCTGATGGTAAGTAACAAGTTTGCCACATAACAGCACAGTGACACGCAGCTATTGGAACATGAAGAGTCCAAATCATTACCTAGCACTGCACTGCGCTCATCACCCAGAGGTCTAAGATGTTATATCTCTAAGCCCTGTAATTTCTCTGGAAATATTGCCCTTCAAACCGGAACACAGTAATGTATTCACATTACTTTTTGGCGGTAGAATAACTGGCAAAGGTATGGTACTTCCCCAGGCGAACTCTCTGCTAGGAGTCCTACCACTACAAAATACACTTACTAAATATTCTTATCCTTAGCGTACAAGTCTGACATGTAGATCTGTTTGTTCCTTGGTCAAATGAAATTGGTACTTATGTAGAATGTACGCGTGGCCCAGCCTTATAAAACAATTTATTTTAAAAATGTTTTGTCAGCGTTGTGTATATTGCAAGAATGTCTCTCTCCTCGCGTGTTGCATGATTAGTTATTTCTGACATAAGTATACCTAGCTCGTTGAAATATGGTCTGACAGATGAGCGTTGTGACACGCCTACAATAGCACGTACGGCACACGCGTTCTTGGGCGTGGAACGCACGCTCCCAGTCGGCAGCGCGCGCGTATAGCTAACGTACTCTGTGGCCGGGCACGGCAAGGGCTGGGGCCGTGCACGGCACGGGCTGGGGCGGGGGGTGTGAAAATAACGCAAACAAGACAAGACGTCTTAGTGCAAAACACGCACTGCTTACTTTAGCACTCATCTTATCGCTGTGGTGTTCCCATGTCATGCAGGGTTCAATCTTGAATCCCAGAAATGTTGACTTTTAGCGATTTTGTATTGTGAGTGAACCAGACAGACAAAAGTGAATAAAATTAGTCTTTTCAAAATTTACCGTAGAATAGTTGCCACGAAATAATGTGTTTAAGCCGTTGATCACAGGATTTAGTCTATCTTATAATTCCTCTATTATAAAATAAATTATCTTTGGGACTCTGCGGGACGAGCGCAGTGCAGTGCTAGGTAATGATTTGGACTCTTTAGTTCCAATATCTGCGTGTCATTCTGCTATCATGGCCATGTCATGCTTACCATCAGACACATTCCACACATGTCCTGCTCGTATTGTCTCACTCTATAAAAAGTCCTCTAAAGCTTCGGTCCTCCAAAGATTCATTTGTGTGAGTATTTATTTGGCGACAATAAATCGTGCAAAACTGGTTCGTCTATTAAAATTAGTAAGATTTTGAAGTAATGTAGTATTGGCAGCCCTAGGACAGACGATCAGCAGACAGCGTGATTGTGCCGCCCCCGGCCAATTAGTCGTCTTAATTAATTGCCATGATTTGCCGCCCGGTCCGCCAGTGACGCCGCACCGATGCCGGGGCCATCGCGCGACCATGCGCGGGAGACGGCCGGACGACTTAGAGAGCATACCTTTGACGCGGGTGAGAGTGACGATTACAACCCTTGACAATATTTCAACTACTTCCTGCCTTTATTAACAAACCTAAATTACAATTAGAACACACTAAGCAAGCATATCCGAATTACCTATAAACCGATGAAGATGTAATTAAATCAAGATGATCAGACCCTTCACCAGTCGGATGCGTGTCCAGCGTGCTGGTAGCATTATCACGCTGAGCGTCAATGATTATATGTTGAGCATTTAATTCATGCGTTGCGTCAACCAAGTTTACGGAAAGATTTTGGAAAATAAGATGAACCCGGCCCTTACGGATCCAATATCTCAATACCCAACCGTTCAAATACGTAACCATTTCCGAGGTTTGCATATTTTCGCTCGTTTGAGACACTCAACTAGATTAGCTGTTGCATCAGCTCTTCTATGTGATTCTGGAAGATGTGGTGGTTCCAAAGTTTCTAAGCAAGTTGCGTCCCACATTAAAGGCTGACCCAACTTCCAAGACACAACAGTTATGCCGTCAGGTTTATGCCATCGTCACGCGCAAGACCACTTGGTTCGAGTATTGCTGGAACATTGGCGGTGGAAAAGCCCTATGTAATTGGCTGGCGTGGCGGACATTACCAATCTAATGAGCTTCCCCTAATGCAGTGTGCTTAATGTAGGTAGTGGTTCTTTACCTTAGTGGTAAGGGATTTTTGTTCGACTGCTACAATAATACATAAAGCATTTTGAATGGGAAAGTGAGTAGATACTCACTTTCACATTCAAAGTTCAAAGATGTTCTCACACATCTTTTGTGTGCACCGTAAGAAAAATATATGACGGAAGTGACGCGTAAAACCTGTCTATGTTGCCATTTTAATTTTGCAGATCATCATAGTTCCATATAGTTCCAGATCCTATGACTGCAATTTTTTTTTTATTCACCACATATCGCGAAACTTAGATCACGACGTGTTTGCTGGTTAGCCAAGTAGCGCCATAGAATGACTGTTCTTGTCGTTGAGTGTGATTGCGGTAATTATTTTACATTAGCTGCGCCCTCCAGTTGCTCTCGCGTACTTTCGCTTCCCCTTTGTTTAAACGACTTCAAAAAAGGAGGAGGTTCCCTATTCGGTTATATGTATGTTACGCAATAGCTCCACCAATTTTTAGAATCAATTTTGATGTTTTTTTTGTTTGGTCGATCATAGTTCAGAAGTGGCGCCGTATTATACATTTTATCGAAATAGACGTGGTGGTTTTAGAAATATGAACTAAAAACTAAAATTTACTTTCGTAAACCTCGATGACTTGACAAGCGTCTTATGAAATTGGGTCGAGTGTCTAAATTTAATTTTAAATTGATGTAGGATTTCGTTTTTCAGAGAAAATAAATTATTATTACCTATATAAAAAGTGTGACCGCTTCTACAGCTTTCGTATCATACATATAACTAAGTTCTGAGGGCAATCGTGTGGATGTAGGTATTAGATTGGACGCTACATAAGTAAACTTTTAAAAGCAAAGACGAGCCTCCAATCAGCTAAAACCGCAGATTACGCCTATGCACATTCCTGGCTTAATTATGGAATAATAATCTGGGGTAATAGCACTGATGCTAATGAACTGTTCATTATTCAAATAAAATGTATCCGTATATTAACGAACATCCGCCAACGTGATAGCTGCAGACCCTACTTCACCCAACTAAAAATACTGACCCTTTCTTGCATGTACACTGTACATTCTCGAGGCTGCAACATTCGTCAAAAAACATCCCAGCCTATTTACATTTCATACAAATGCTCGCAGAAAATGCCAAATTCTAGCTCCTGAACCCAAATTAGAGAACTACAGAACTAAACCAAACTAAAGAACTACGCGAAGAAACAAATATTAAAAGGTTTAAAACTATTTTTGTAAACTACTTTAATCGAAAAACGCTATTACAAAACAGATGACTACTGGAAGGACAAAACTTAACAAAGTCTCGTGATTTGAAAATATTTTAATTATAAATAGTTTTAAGATACCATTTTATACGTATTTTTACATGTGTATTGTTAAGTATTATACTTACCTACTCATTAAGAAGCGACTGTATGTTCTAAATAAAATAAATAGATAAATAGAAATTGGTTAAATTAATTCCGTATCAAAGAGATTTTGTGTTCAGTGTTTATTCTCGTAGAGATCCAAGTCAAAGTCAAAGTCAAAGTCAAAGTACTTTATTCATAAATGTACAATTTACACGTCAATTAATAAAAAATAAAAACAAAAGAAAGAACATACAAATTGTATATGTCAAATTTATTTATTTACATTTTAATGGGAACTTTGCCATCACTCTCTAAAAATTCGCTGTAACTATAAAAAGTTTGATCGATAAGCCAGCATATCTAACGATCGGCCCCCAAATCGTATACGTTAAACAAAAAATCCAAGAAAATTAAAAATATCTAATAGTACATAGACTATTTTTTAACGCGGGAAAACAACTAGAACGAGAACTACGCGGGTAAATTCTTGGGGCGCTACTAGTAAAGTATTTTTTGCTCGATTTATTGTATTTCTACTTGTGACCCCCAAAACCTGAGGCTGCGTACTGGTGACCCCTCCAAAACCTGAGGCTGCGTACTGGTGACCCCCAAAACCTGAGGCTGCGTACTGGTGACCCCTCCAAAACCTGAGGCTGCGTACTGGTGACCCCCCCAAAACCTGAGGCTGCGTACTGGTGACCCCTCCAAAACCTGAGGCTGCGTACTGGTGACCCCCAAAACCTGAGGCTGCGTACTGGTGACCCCCCAAAACCTGAGGCTGCGTACTGGTGACCCCCCAAAACCTGAGGCTGCGGACCCCCCAAAACCTGAGGCTGCGTACTGGTGACCCCCAAAACCTGAGGCTGCGTACTGGTGACCCCCCAAAACCTGAGGCTGCGTACTGGTGACCCCCCAAAACCTGAGGCTGCGTACTGGTGACCCCCAAAACCTGAGGCTGCGTACTGGTGACCCCCCCCAAAACCTGAGGCTGCGTACTGGTGACCCCCAAAACCTGAGGCTGCGTACTGGTGACCCCCCAAAACCTGAGGCTGCGTACTGGTGACCCCCCCAAAACCTGAGGCTGCTGCCCCAAAACCTGGTGACCCCCAAAACCTGAGGCTGCGTACTGGTGAACCCCCCCAAAACCTGAGGCTGCGTACTGGTGACCCCCTCCAAAATTCGAGGCTGGGACCGCGCCTGATCATAAGCAGCTTACTGTATGTTCCCAGTTCCCACAACTGGGTCATGAAGCCTTTTCTCTCAAGGAGAAAGTCAAGGTCGTAACTCACAAAGCTACCCTGGTTCGATTTGGCGGATGGCACATATGCTCGAAAGAACTTTTTTTGGGACAAGCCGAAAACCTCGCGACGTTTTACTCCGATAAAGCTAGTGGCGATAACAATATTTATAATTGTACTTGGAAAATACTCAGGGGTTCAAACCTACAAACGTAGGCTTGGGAAACCGAACGGACTCACCACGACTCTACCACGGATATTACTAGTCCATTCACGGTCTAACATCCAAACATACTATTAATAACCCAAATATAACCTTTTTTTAAACACATACCACATCGCATTCTCCGACAATTCCAAACATTATTCTATACCATACAGAAACTATTTACAAATTCACAGTCATACAAATGTATAATATGTGCACACGTATTATTTAGGTGATGATTATATAATTCTTTTGTTTGTGCTTGTAATTTGTTGAGATAAAGTTATTTAGTGTTGCTCCGGCCGCCGCGAACCTTACGAGTATATACACAAGGGTTTCTAGTTGTGGAAAAAGAATTAACATTGTTTTGAGCTCTCGTGGTTGTTTACTACTCGTCACTGATTACGGGGCCGCCATTATTGAACAGGACAACATTTTTGTTAGACTGTTTTAATAAAACAATTTTGGTGATGAAATTATGATGGATATTGTGTGAAATATGATGATATTTATGTTTAGACCTTCATCGGTCTATATTCAGATGTACTTAGTGTTTTAGAGGTATATAGTGTAGTTCTTATTGTAGGTAATTTAGTTTTGTTCAAATGACAATATATATACATAACATATGTATAAGTATATCCAGTTATAAATTGAGTATGTAGTCATGCTAATCCACGGTAAATATCACGTAATTAAAAATAAAACTGTTTTTATTGCCATAATAATTACATCGGTTAAACATAGAAATTATGGTTAGTAAAACTAAATTATATGACAATAATTGTGAATGTGAAATTGTTTAAAATGATACCAGAGGAGGCTGAAGATGTTGAGGTACCGATTTATATATTTTACATATTTATAAAGAACTAGCGACCCGCCCCGGCTTCGCATAGTTGCATTGCTGGTATAAAAATAAAAATGGTTATTGAGGATTATCCCTAAAAGATGAACATATACAATATGATGGATATATAATTACTTTCAGCGAAAAAGCCGCCAGTTGCTTCACTAGTTTTACTGTTTTTACTATATCTTATGTATTATAATAAGGTGTGAACAATAAAGAGTTATTATTCATTCATATACCATCCTGAACTTTTTTGTAGACGTCTTTAAGGGTACAATACTGAAGTACATTACTTTGATCTATCTTGTAGGGTTTAGTCAACGATTGCAATGTGTTTATTGTGTGCAAAGCGAATGTGTTTAAGCTATTGTCGCAGAGATTTTGTGACCAATAAACCAATCGTTTTTTTGATTAAGCACGCTCCATCGATGGCCGCACATCAGGCAGATTGCAGTCAAGAGCAAACCTCAAAAATCATTGTAAAAAAATATTACTCCTTTGCGTGTTTGCGTTCATAGCGTCTTCCTAAACGCATAGTTTGCTCGGTATCCGTATGTTGTTATCATGTTTTATCATCAAATATTTTCTTTTGTTTAGGAAACTTATTGTTGTTTTTACACAAAATCGTAGTTCCGTACATTCCACTGAGATTGCACGCCTCTTATGTGACAATGAAAACACTTTTTATTTTTAACTAAGGAGTGACAAGACGAGCAAGATGTGTGCTTGATGATAAGTAACATGCCTGCCACATAACAGCACAGTGACACACATATATTGGAACACGAAGAGTCCAAATTATTACCTAGCACTGCACCACGCTCGTCACCCAGAGATCTAAGATGATTCTTTGACAATTGTCGACCATTATTGTTCTACAAAATATAATGTAATGTGGTAATTGTTTTGTCTTTAGATCCCGGAGCACCACCAGAGCGCCGGATCGGGCTTCAGCGACGGAGACGACCACCATGACAACTCTGAGGTGCTCTCTGATGACAGCTCCGTCAAGTGAGTCACTACCCCAGAATTGTATTGTCGAATGTCAAAAGAGCTCAAAGACATTGAGCTTAAGTTAAATTTAGAAGTGGGTAATGGGTCCTATGTCAAGCAGCCAACTAAATGTTCCCACTGCTGGGACTCAGGGTCTCTTCTCGCAAGAAGATAATCTAGGCCATAATCTATTATGCTGGCTCAGTGCAGGTTTGTGGATGATACATAACCTCGAAAGATTCTAGGAACAGGTTTGCTTGGGATATCCTTCAACGTATTGAGTTTGAAACAATACGTATCTACATGACAAAAAGCCAGTGATGCGCGTCGGATTAGAACTAGGCCGTCGGCCGTTCTCCCGACCAGACCATCTGTACGTTATAGTCTAATTTATAATCAACTCTTCAACTCAGGCTGGGTGAAACAATTTCTTCTGGGTTAGGCCGCTCTATATATCATACCGTATTGTTACTTAACACTAGTTCAGATAGCAGTCAAGTATAAACCTAAAAAAAATGCAGTCATAGGAACTGCTGATAGAAGTGAAAACTTATAACTCAGAATTTGATAGCTTACTATGGAAACTACGCGAATGTAACTTGAGGGCATGACAATGAGCATGCATCAGCATTTTTAGATGACCAATGGAAAATGCTGACGCATTTCTAGAGATCCAATGGTCATGGTTCCAAGTTTACCTGAAGATTTCTTATCATTTCCTAGCGTGACACTGGAATTCAATTCAAAGCCCACGAAAAATCTGTCTGTGGCTCGTCAAAAGAGGTATTCACTCCAAAAAGAAAGTGTTACGATGGCGAATCCCACGATCGAACTTGAAGTTGCAAGTCGGTCAGCGGCCGCAAGGGTCGGTAATGAGGAAACGCGGGGACCGTTGACCCGCGCGCATTGCGAAATATACTGACGAATGCGTAATCAGGGTTGCACAATGCACAGGACTTGTCCTATTCCTAAAGGGTTATATCTGTACGGCGTGCGATGGCCGTCTAAAAAGATTTGGGACTACAACCTACAGATGTACCGTAGTGTAGGACACGGAGACTAAATGAAGTGACGATTTACGAAAGGCAGCTGGAGTCGGTCGGAAACGTAAAGCTGAGGATCGGGCTGAGTGGTTTATATCCAGCAGTGGACGAGTGTAGGTTCATTATGATGATAATGATGATCTAGTGATGTTTCTCTGCATGGTCATGCTATCAAGGTAGAGCGCGATTTGCGAGACCTCAGTTGTCCTCGGTCTTCCCTATCAGTGATGGCCCAAGCCTAGTTACCATCTGAGATCCCTTGCTTTCGTCCTCGTACGCGATATTCTTAGGACTTACTCGTTGTATATGTAAAGTCTTTGCTTCTAACCAACTGTTTCAAAAATCTCTAACTTCATTAGTATTACAAACCAGACTTTACACACAATTTTTGTGGTTGAGTTCTTGATTGTATAACGACGTTACAGATATTAAACGATAAAACCGATAATTTGTGAATTTCTGTGCCGATTTGACTTTACCAAACAGTATTTTTCAACAGTGTTAGGCTTGCACTTGAAGTCCGGTGATATTAGGTTAGTAGGGCCTTGCCTCTGAGCTAACCCGAAATTCATTAGAAGACAGTAAAGACCACCTGCAGCAACTGACAAATGCCGTTTTCAGAAAAAAATAAACAAATGCTTAGTTTTCAAAACATACTAGCCAGTAGATCCTGAGATTAGAGCGTTCGAAAGATTCTAGGAACAGGTTTGCTTGGGATATCCTTCAACGTATTGAGTTAGAAACAATACGTACATGACAAAAAGCCAGTGATGCGCGTCGGATTAGAACTAGGCCGTCGGCCGTTCTGCCGACCAGACCATCTGTACGTTATAGTCTAATTTATAATCAACTCTGCAACTCAGGCTGGATGAAACAATTTCTTCGGGGTTAGGCCGCTCAATATATCATACCGTATTGTTACTTAACACCAGGTCAGATAGCAGTCAAGTATAAACCTAAAAAAATGCAGTCATAGGAACTGCTGATAGAAGTGAAAACTTATAACTCAGAATTTGATAGCTTACTATGGAAACTACGCGAATGTAACTTGAGGGCATGGCAATGAGCATGCATCAGCATTTCAAGATGACCAATGGAAAATGCTGACGCATTTCTAGAGATCCAATGGTCATGGTTCCAAGTTTACCCGAAGATTTCCCCGAAGTTGAAGTTGAAGATTTCTTATCATTTCCTAGCGTGACACTGGAATTCACTTCAAAGCCTGTCACCTGTCTGTGGCTCGTCAAAAGAGGTATTCACTCCAAAAAGAAAGTGTTACGATGGCGAATCCCACGATCGAACTTGAAGTTGCAAGTCGGTCAGCGGCCGCAAGGGTCGGTAATGAGGAAACGCGGGGACCGTTGACCCGCGCGCATTGCGAAATATACTGACGAATGCGTAATCAGGGTTGCACAATGCACAGGACTTGTCCTATTCCTAAAGGGTTATATCTGTACGGCGTGCGATGGCCGTCTAAAAAGATTTGGGACTACAACCTACAGATGTACCGTAGTGTAGGACACGGAGACTAAATGAAGTGACGATTTACGAAAGGCAGCTGGAGTCGGTCGGAAACGTAAAGCGGAGGATCGGGCTGAGTGGTTTATGTCCAGCAGTGGACGGTTCATTATGATGGTAATGATGATCTAGTGATGTTTCTCTGCATGACCATGAAATAGATAAATGCATAGAGTGATTCGCGAAAACTCAGTTGTTCTTCGGGCTTTCCTATCAGTGATATCCCAAGCCTAGATACCGTCTGAGATCCCCATGCTTTAGTCCTCGTACGTGATATTCTTCGTACTCGTTGAGTCCGGTGATAGTAGGTTAGTAGGCCCTGCCCGCCTACCTGCCTGTAGGGCCCTGCGCCTTCTGTGCTAACCTGAAATTCAATAGTAGACAGTAAAGACCTCCTGAAGCAACTGCCAAATGCCAATTTCAGAAAAAAAAAGAAATGCTTAGTTCTAATAACATACTAGCCAGTAGTTCCTAAGATTAGAGCGTTTACAAACACTTTATAATATTAGTATAGGTATCAGCTATCTGGCTATCTGGCTTCTGGCTATCTAGCTAGATGGTGTTCTGTGAGAAATTACCACCAATTTTTATTTATTTTAGATATTATAAATAAAAATAGGCTATTTATAAGATATTTATTCATTTTACATACTTTTTTTTGTTTTCTTTTTTATAGGTTTACACTTGACTGCCATCTCCCCTGATGTTAAGCGACGATGCGGTCTACGATAGAGCGAATTTACCTAGAAGAAACCGATTCACTCTCGATTTGAAGACACCAAGATTATAACTATCGGGAAAACCCCATTCAGGCAACTCATTCCACAGCCTAGACGTTCTTATCACAAACGTAGAGTCAAACCTCTTTGTCCGTGTCTTTGGAATATCCACCATGAAACGGTACTTCACCATATCCACCATACTTCAGTCTATGCGTGATTTTTACGAAAATGGGAGTCAAACCGCTTCGTTTGTGTCTTTGGAAAGTCATCCATGAAACGGTGTCGCTTTTTCGAGCTACGAGTATTCCGATAGGCTTATTTGTGATTTAAATAATAGGTAATTTGTGATATTAGCGTCGGGTGGGCCGCAAGTTGCAGCGTCCGGTGCTGCAGTCGGCAGCCAAGGGTCAGTAATGAGGAAGTGTAGCGAGCGATGACCCCAGTGCATTGCGAAATCTGACACACGGTAATACGACTTCGGTCCCTTACCCTTATCATACCAATGTTGTAATATTTTCAATAAAGGCAGTAAGATAAAAACTGCAAACAACTTCCTAACTTTAACTCCAAAACTTCCTAAAAAACCGAACATTATGTCGCTAAAAGAGCTATCTTCCAGGCAACTGTAGAATAGAAAGGATAACAAAATCGAGGAAGACGGGACTCCAACCAAGTTCACTAACCAAGAGTATCTATTAGGTATATATCTATTAGGTATATACATACTAAAACAAAGAATAGTTTATTTACGAATTATTGAGTAACAATGTTTTTAACCCCCGACAAAAAAAAGGGGTGTTATAAGTTTGACGTCGATGCCTGTCTGTCTGTCTGTCTGTCGGTCTGTCTGTCTGTCTGTCTGTCTGTCTGTCTGTGTGTGTGTCTGTCTGTGGCACCGTAGAGCTCAAACGGATGGGCCGATTTCGATGCGGTTTTTTTTATTTGTAAGTTAATATCCGTGCGGGTGTTCTTAGCTATGTTTGGTTAATATCGATTCAAAATGGCCGCCTCCTCAAAATGGCGGACAAAATATTTCTTTACAACCTACCTCAATATGGGTATCAAATGAAAGGGCTTGACTAGTAGAGTACTAAACGCTATAACAAATTTCAAATCCAAGATGGCCGCCACCACAAAATAGCGAATTATATAATATTTTTCACTACTACCTCAATATGGGTATCAAATGAAAGGACTTGATTAGTAGAATACTTTGCACTATGACAAATTTCAAATCCAAGATGGCCGCTATCACAAAATGGCGAATTACATTTCCTTTTTCACAATTCCCTTAATATGGGTATCAAATGAAAGGGCTTGACTAGTAGAATGTTCTACAGATAACAAATCTAAGGTAGTCGGGGGTTAATCAAAATTTTTAATTTTGTTCTTGTAGTTGATTTCACACAACATATGAAGTTAAGTGCCTGAGTTCAAGTATTGAGGTTGGTATGTGTTTTTTAACCCCCGACAAAAAAAGGGGTGTTATAAGTTTGACGTCGATGTCTGTCTGTCTGTCTGTCTGTCTATCGGTCTGTCTGTCTGTCTGTCTGTCTGTCTGTCTGTCTGTCTGTGTGTGTGTCTGTCTGTGGCACCGTAGAGCTCAAACGGATGGGCCGATTTCGATGCGGTTTTTTTTATTTGAAAGTTAATATTCGTGCGGGTGTTGTTAGCTATGTTTGGTTAATATCGATTCAAAATGGCCGCCTCCACAAAATGGCGGACAATATATTTCTTCACAACCTACCTCAATATGGGTATCAAATGAAAGGGCTTGACTAGTAGAGTACTAAACGCTATAACAAATTTAAAATCCAAGATGGCCGCTACCACAAAATGGCGAATTATATAATATTTTTCACTACTACCTCAATATGGGTATCAAATGAAAGGGCTTGATTAGTAGAATACTTTGCACTATGACAAATTTCAAATCCAAGATGGCCGCTACCACAAAATGGCGAATTACATTTCCTTTTTAACCCCCGACCAAAAAAGGGGTGTTATAAGTTTGACGTCGATGTCTGTCTGTCTGTCTGTCTGTCGGTCTGTCTGTCTGTCTGTCTGTCTGTCTGTCTGTGTGTGTGTCTGTCTGTGGCACCGTAGAGCTCAAACGGATGGACCGATTTCAATGCGGTTTTTTTTATTCGAAGGTTGATATCCGTGCGGATGTTCTTAGCTATGTTTGGTTAATATCGATTCAAGATGGCCGCCTCCACAAAATGGCGGACAAAATATTTCTTCACAACTTATCTCAATATGGGTATCAAATGAAAGGGCTTGACTAGTAGAATACAATACATAATAATAAATTCAAATCCAAGATGGCCGCCACCACAAAATGGCGAATTACATTATTTTTTCACTACTACCACAATATGGGTATCAAATGAAAGGGCTTGACTAGCAGAATGTTGTACAGATTACAAATCCGAGATCCGAGGTAGTCGGGGGTTAACCAAAATTTTTAATTTTGTTCTTGTTCACAATTCCCTTAATATGGGTATCAAATGAAAGGGCTTGACTAGTAGAATGTTCTACAGGATAACAAATCTAAGGTAGTCGGGGGTTAATCAAAATTTTTAATTTTGTTCTTGTAGTAGTGGTAGGACTCCTAGCAGAGTCCGCCTGGTGAAGTACCACACCTTTGCCAATTATTCTACCGCCAAGCAGTAATGTGATAACATTACTGTGTTCCGGTTTGAAGGACAATGTTTCCAGATAAATTACAGGGCTTACATATATAACATCTTAGATCTCTGGGTGATGAGCACAGTGCAGTGCTAGGTTATGATTTCGACTCTTCATGTTCCAATAGCTGCGTGTCACTGTGCTGTTATGTGGCAGGCATGTTGCTTACCATCAGGCACATGTCCTGCTCGTCTCGTCACTATTAAAAAAAAAAGGTTTTTTTACTATCATCTCGCCTGATGTTAAGCGACGATGCGGTCTACGATGGAGCGTGCTTACCTATAAAAACCGATTCATTATCGGATTGAATACACCAAGATTATAACTATCGGGGAAAACCTACTCAGGCAACGTATTCCACACCCTATGGAGCGTGTTTACCCATAAAACCGATTCATTATCGGACTGAATACACCAAGATTATAACTATCGGGGAAAACCTACTCAGGCAACGTATTCCACAGCCTAGACGTTCTTATCACAAATGTAGAGTCTAACCATTCGGTGCTTTCAAAGACGCTTCCCCAAACATACTTTGCAAAGATCCTACCACTATAATATTTATATTCTCGTATACATTTTACCTTGAGTGTATTCCTAGCAAAGATATCGCTCCAAGGATAGCGGTCACATGACGAGAAAGTACCGGTCATTGTAAACAGACGCGACACTATCGCAACACGATAATGCTACCTTCCTTACTAGATACACTTATCTGTTTGAAATATAATATAATCGGTGACGTACCCTGTACTAATATTTTTAATTTAATTATTGTTATTTTATTTCGAACAAACTATTAAAAATAAAATAACAATTGGCGATCTTATGGCTAAGAACGATCTCTTCAGGGCAACTGCAGGATGGAAAAGGTGAAATGAAGAATAGGAAGGCGGGGAAGTACAAGTGATGAGTAGACGATACATATTATTAAAAAAAAAAAAACTAACTATAACATTGATAGATAATACACGTACTAATAAACTACAATACTATTAAAAAATACTGCATACACCTACAGTTTAATTACTGTCAAATTCTAATACATACATCCGAATATAATAGTGTACTAATAGGTACATAAATATCATGTTATACTAACAGACCCGAAAAATCGCTAGCTTATCGGGTTTCATCGGATACACTTCAGAGAGTGTGCAACTGATCCACATGTTTATTTATGTTTTAATAGTACCTAGATACCGCGGGGTTACGCGCATATTTTTATAATTTCTTGTGATAAAAATGTGTCAGTAGGTAGTTTTGCAAGAAAGAGTTACAAGCTTCCACGCGTACAAATAAAAAGAACGTCCATACATATATTTATCAATTCATCCATTCATTCATACATAAATCTATCAATTCATTAATCCATATATAGATGTATAAATTGATTCATACTAAGATCAAGACAAATGGAAAGAGGGTAGGGAGGCCTTTGCCCAGCATTGGGACATTTATAAATACCGATACATTAATCCATACAATCATACATAAATACATCAATACTTTCGTCCATAAATCGATGTATTGTACGAGAATGTAACCGAAAAATTGTAATCTTCGCCACATTATAAATCAAATATAATAGAATTTCAAAAGCTTATCAAATGTTATTGACTGACCTCGTGGCTTAGTGGGTAGTAACTAAAGTGGGTTCGATTCCCACCAAGTGCAAATATTTGTGTGATGAATTCAAATATTTGTACTATGCCTGAGTGTTTCTATGTATAATAAGTATGTGTTTACAACTATATAAGTATTATATCAGCTATCTGGCCGCCATAGTACAAGCTTTACTTAGTTTGGGGTCAGATGGTGTTGTGTGTGAATTGTCCACCATTATTTATTTATCTATTATCCTACGGTAGCTCAGGTTAGTTTATGATCTGATAACGTTAGATCCAACTTCAACAAAGAGGTCCAGCGAAGGATCCAACTCGGATGGGCAGCGTTCGGGAAACTTCGGCACATCTTTGAGTCCAAAATACCCCAATGCCTAAAGACGAAAGTCTTTAATCAGTGCGTGTTGCCAGTGATGTCTTATGGAACTGAGACGTGGTCCTTCACTGTGGGCCGCATAACGAAGCTCAAAGTCACACAGCGAGCGATGGAGAGAGCTATGCTCGGAGTCTCTTTGCGCGACAGAATCCGTAGTGAGGATATTCGCAAAAGAACGAAAGTGGCCGACATAGCTCAAAGAGTAAGCAAGCTGAAGTGGCAATGGGCAGGCCACATCGCTCGCAGAACTGACAACCGATGGGGAAGAAAGGTTCTCGAGTGGCGACCACGAACCGGAAGACGCCGTGTTGGACGGCCTCCCACTAGATGGACAGATGACCTCACAAAGGTCGGTGGAAACTGCTGGTTGCAGGTTGCGCAGGACCGTTCGTTGTGAAAATCTAGGGGGGAAGCCTATGTTCAGCAGTGGACGTCTTGCGGCTGATGATGATGAACGTTATGGTATTTATAATTTTAAGGTGACATATTCATCGATATATAAACCCATCCAATCTATCCACATAAGCCAACTTTTGCGTTCATAATATTGAGTAGGATTCCAAATTCTAAGCAGAGTGTATAAAGTATACAAAATTATATTGAATACTCGGTTGTGTAGGACTGTAGGTATATGATAATAAACCTGTTACAATTGTAGGTATCTCCAGTATCAATTATATCTGCAGTAGCAAAACCAGTTTCAAACCAAAATACGAGTATTTTAATTGCAAAAAAAAACTCTTATTTTCAATCGTTTGTTATTTACAAAACTTCTGATGTTCGATTACTTTTTGCAAGATATACGGTGGTATGACGAACTATAAAAGGAAAACAATTATTTTATGGCTTTCGTGTAGAAATAAGGTTAAGATAATGCTGTCCTTAAATCCGGTTCTTAATCCCGGCGTGGCACGAAGGCCGACGAGTGCAATGAAGTAATTGACCCAGTTCGGTGTACAGTTCTCCAAACAGGTTTATCTCAATCATTATCGTCTTTATTGATAACAGGGTGAGAAAACTGAAAAAAAAATGGCAGTCATAGGCAAGGTAGGATCCAGCTTTAGCTCCAGGAAGGTCATAAGGGTCCAGGGGTCACATAGTCGTGTCATGTAACAAAACTGTTCGTTAGTTAATGGTCATGGGCCATGACCCCCATGACCTCCCCCCGAATGTCCGCGCTTGGTCATAGGAACTGTTGATACTACAAAGAGACATGAAAGAATGTAAGCTGTCCAATGACGATGTCGTACATAGAGCGAAGTGGAGAAGTAAAAGTAGGAAGGCTGACCCCACCACCATGTGAGATAGAGATAGAAACTACCGATAAACAGAAAAATACTTGGCAGTCATAGGAAGTGCCGATAGAAGTGAAAACTACGCGGGTGAAACTGGAGGGTGTGGCCATGAGCATAGTAATTTTTTATTTATTTAAAAAAAATAAAAAAGATTTGAAGTGTAAAAGACTTTACAAGACTTGAATCACGATCAAATCGGCGTTTCGGCAGCGTTACAACCGCCGTGCTCACGAGAAGAGTCTTCTCTAAGAGAAGTCTTTTCTAGTCTAGAGAAGTTTACTTACAGATGTGTAATAGAGCATAAGTAGGTTTAACTAGTCCCAAGCGTGGATGGTGTGTTCATACCTTTTTGTTTCTGTGATCAAGGATAGTCCTTTTTAACCCCCGACCAAAAAAGGGGTGTTATAAGTTTGACGTCGATGTCTGTCTGTCTGTCTATCTGTCTGTCTGTCTATCTGTCTGTCTGTCTGTGTGTGTGTCTGTCTGTGCCACCGTAGAGCTCAAACGGATGAACCGATTTCAATGCGGTTTTTTTTATTTGAAAGTTAATATCCGTGCGAGTGTTCTTAGCTATGTGTGGTTAATATCGATTCAAAATGGCCGCCTCCACAAAATGGCGGACAAAATATTTCTTCACAACCTACCTCAACATGGGTATCAAATGAAAGGGCTTGACTAGTGAAGTACTATACGCTAAAAAAAATCAAATCCAAGATGGCCGCCACAACAAAATGGCGAATTATAAAAAAATTCACTACTACCTCAATATGGTTTTCAAACGAAAGGGCTTGATTAGTAGAATACTTTGCACTATGACAAATTTCAAATCCAAGATGGCCGCTACCACAAAATGGCGAATTACATTTCTTTTTTCACAATTCCCTTAATATGGGTATCAAATAAAAGGGCTTGATTAGTAGAATGTTGTACAGATAACAAATCTAAGGTAGTCGGGGGTTAATCAAAATTTTTAATTTTGTTCTTGTCTTATTGGCTCATACACAACAACTTTGTTCAAGATTATCAGATTATCACATGATCAAATGCATAGCTTACGATTCTATTGGTGGACAATTCACATACAAAAGACATATAAATTATTCATTTAAAAGTTAACCAGAAAGCGATGTCACTTTTTCAACCTATGGTGGTACTAGATCATGCAGATCAGCTGCACATTATCCGAAATGTATGCAAAAAAACCGACAGGAGTAACTTTGCGGCGGCAGTTTTATGATAGTGAAGACATTAGGCTACTTTATATCAAACTTAATGGTGTGTGTAATATTGCAGGATGTAGCTAGTTATTTTAGATTCCTTCTTGGTAAGTAGCGTTGCTGATGCCCATAGGTATTATTTGCCAGCTGGCCCTAGCTTGGATAACTATAATTTCATTTAAATATTAAATTTTCCTTGTAAAACGCTATTTAATTGCACTAATTATTCAGTGCGACTAATTAACGCCTTGCTTTCTTCAGTACATTGGAATGTAGAGTCGTCTGGCCTAGAAATGTCTAGAACAAAAAAGGCAATGTACAGTACATTCGCGAAAGCTAAGTGCTGCTAATTACAGTGTAGTTGTAGGGCTCAAAGTTTTCACAAAATACAGTAAATACAGCGGTAGTGGGTTCTTAGTACATTACCTCTATCACTTCTTGCCTATTTCATATACAAAACACATATATTTCACGCGAACAACTTCTTTGAAATCTATGATGTGTTAAAATGTCATTATGTATAACACTAAAATAAATTATAAAACAGCTAACGAACAAAATAGAATAAAATAATAATAACTCTTTGAACATTAAATATATTTTTACAATTATATAAATGTTATATCAGACCCCCATGGTTTAGCTTTGCTTAGTTTGGAGTTAGGCGGTGTTGTGTGGCTGCAAAATAAACCTGGAGAAAGAAGAAAGGGATTTCAGCCGGAAGGGTACCAATGATCCATAGTGTCGACGCCAACATACCCGTGTCTCTGCACGGCGGATTCAGATAAACCATTTATACTATTTATTTTTAATAGTTTGTGTGCCTTCCAAACACGAATACTATTACTTAATTATATATTTGTCGTTAAATGTGGAAGTGCGTGTCCCCGAAATTTTATACAGATAACTGTATCAAATTTCGTATAAACGAATGAAAGGAGTTAACGTAAAAGTTTTCAATCACAAGCAGACATATACAGAGGTAGGTACGGTAAATATCCCATTTTTATTATTTTTATTGAAACTAGTGTAGTGAACCACCATAATTACTAAAATACCATATTTTTTATTTTTAAAAATGAAATTGTAAAATTTGAGAAAACTCCGTGAAATTTTAAAATAATTTTCAACACATAATAAAAAAATATGTCACTGTAACAAAACAATTAATTCATTATTATGAATAAATTAATTCTAGCAATAAATTCTAAAGTCTCGAACGAAGAAGTTTGACTGTACATTTGTAATAAGAACATCTAATCTGTGGAATGCATTGGTTGAGCTGATTTTTCCCGATGGTTACAATCTTGGTGTCTTCAAATCGAGAGTGAATCGCGTTTTTCTAGGTAAACACGTTCCATCGTAAGCTGCATCGTCGCTTAACATCAGACGAAATGGTGGTCAAGTGTAAACCTGTATGTTAAAAACAATAGGTAAAAGTTGGTCGCACACTGGTTGATCGTATGTCGCGCGGTCAGTCCACAGACGTGCGGCGCGCGCGCAGCTTCTCGCTCCGAGGAAAGCTGTCAATCAGCACTGTTCCACGCGGCTTCACTGAGCAACCGGCATCACTGGATAGCTTTTGCAAAAAAATAAGAAAAATATAAAAGTTTCTTGTTCACTTGTTGTGCAGTGAAAAGTGAATTAATTTGTTAATTAACGATTGACTTGGAAGCGACGTGTGTGAATTATTTTGTGTGTTTTTTTGTTTCGTATTTGGCTATAAAGAGTTCAGTAAGTTGATTTTTATATTTTAAATATTTTGTTCTTTATTTAGCGTCGATTTATCCAACTAAAGTTGCTCCAAATGTACGTTTTGAATAAAATTAACTTTGGGTGATAAAATATAATAAATAAATAAATATTGGCGGACAATTCACACACAACACCATCTGACCCCAAACTAAGCAAAGCTTGTACTATGGCGGCCAGATAGCTGATACATATATAGTTTTAAATACATACTTATCATAAATAGTTGTTTACGTTTGATTATGAGTTAGGTAAATCATGTACATATGAGAGGTAAAATTAAACAATAAAGAAAAATACATTCCTTGAGAAATTGACGGATTTACTCTTTATTGCACTAAATTATTAGATACCAAACAAAACACGAATCATCAAAATCGATTCATGTTGATGGCGCTATTACGTAACATACATAAAAAAAAACATAGAACCGAACTGAGAAACAGCTACTTTTTTGAAGTCGGCTAAAAACTAAAGTTTGCTTAGCTTTACCTGGACGACGTGTTCGTAGGATTTCAGAATCAATTTCAAAAATTATAAAATTTAGAGGAATGGCAGAGTTTAATTTGAAATTTAAAAAAATCGGTTATCGTTTTCGTAGAATCATCATCAACAGCCCACTAAATGTTCCCACTGCTGGGACTCGGGCCTTCTCTCGCAAGGAGAGAGTAAGGAGAGAGTTTCGTAGAATATTAAATTATTATTAGATGTAATTTTTATAGGCTAACAACGTCGCAGTCAGATAAAATATTTGTAAATGTAAGTAAAAAGTTTGCCACCACAAACATGAGGGTGTCTGCTCTTTACCAGAGCTTACATTTTCGATATTAAAGATTTTGCAAGAAACATTAAACCTACTTAAGTTGTAATTCTATTCACTAGTATAACGCGTGTGTCCGTCGTGGCTATCCTCAACAATATTTGAGAAAATAGAACAACCACACGGCTCACAGTCATAAATCTAATAAAAAGATAACATTATGAACTAAACTCTGTTATTATTGATTCTCTCCTGTTAATTCCATCAAATTAAGTTATCTCTTTTAATAATTACTTATTAAAGTAATTAAGTGTTGTATCAAAAAAATCTTGCATTTTTTTAAATTAAGGACTTGACCGCCATCTCGCCTGATGTTGATGACTTATGTCAGGCGCCTCACGAGTCAGCAGTTAAAACGATGTTTACAGTATATTATGTTATCGTATAAACTAATTCCCGCGCATCAAAACAATATTATTAAAAAGTCATTAGCATAGTCGTAAAACAAACAAGATTAAAGTTCAGGTTAGTGTTGAAGCAAGCGAATTTATGCGAACTCGTTCTTCTGAGAACCACCGCGACCGGTTAAGTTATCTGTTTTGTGTATAAATGCATAATTTATTGTATTATTTGTTTTTTTTTATTGCGTAACTACGGTTTAGTGATCATAACCGTGGTGTTGTGGCATCACACTAATATTATAAAGGCGAAAGTTTGTGTTTATCTAAATGTGTGTGTTGGTTCCTACGTGTCTCTGTAGCGTCTGAATAGAAAAAAAAGTTACGTAGTGAGTACAATAATAGTAATACAACATTTAGATTAATACTAACACTGCTTTTTATCACGTTATAGTTATTTTTAACACAGAGTGACGAGACGAGCAGTATATTTCCCTGATGGTAAGCAACATGCCTGCCACATAACAGCACAGTGACACGCAGCTATTGGAACACGAAGAGTTCAAAACATTACCTAGAACTGCACTACGCTCGCCACCCAGAAATATAACATGTCTCTAAGCACTGAATTTTCTCCGGAAACTTTGCTCTTCAAACCGAAACGCAGTAATGTTTGCACATTACTGCTTATTTGCATTAGTTAGTTATTAAGCAGTGCCAGTGTGCTTATAGGTGTAGAAGAATAATTTCTGACAATAATGGAAAACCACTAATACCTATCTGCGAATTCGAACATTTTTAATTCGCGATATATACATATTCCTCACAGTTAAGGTTTATTTATTTCATAAAAATTTTGATATTACAAAATATTTTTCAACATCAAGCCGTCAGCCGCATACAAACGAAAATATCCATTCCTTAAACCTTTTTAAGTGTTTTTTGTTAAGTATTATGAGTAATCGCATAGCTGTGCTCTTTTATCGTAATTTTAATGCAGTGTTTTTATTCTAACGTAAAAGTTTTCGCTCATTTGTTTCAAAACTAAAATATACCTGCTCAGATTGATCCGTAGAAAATATCAAACATTTAAAACTAATTTAATGTACCTAGAAGACTAACTACTACATGTAACGTTAAGGTCCATTGCTTGCTTAATGACGTATACCATGTCTAAAACTATTCGCCGCTTCAATACACTTACATCTAGTACAGCCTCTCCCAAAGTGAGCGAATCCGCCCCCTTGTGGGCGCCGCACTCCTAAAGGGTAAGAGACCCAGACAATACGGAGGGTGTTGTGTAGAGGCTTGGAGTCCGTGTACTACCTACTGTGCACAGGCCTCAAATTAACTCTTGCAGGTTATAGTAAAAGTCCCGTTTAGAATGAATGATTAATCTCCGCTAATATAGCTCAGAATAATTGTTTAATTTGAAATTATTGTGATTTTTAAGTATGTGAAAAAACCGGGGCGCTAAAAATGTTTTTTTTTTCTAAGTGGGCAGCATACTAAAGAAGTTTGAGAACCCCTGATCTAGGTTACTAAATCAGGGTACTTGTAAACTAGTTATAGCTGGTTACTTCTTATTACAAATAAGTTGGTAGTCTTGAGTAATATTGTATTCTACTAATATTTCAAAAATACGAAAGTTAGGATTTTTGCATGTTTGTTGCTCAACCATATCAGCAAGTACGCTCCATCGTAGACCGCATCATCGCTTAACATCAGGCGAGATGACAGTCACGTGTAAAATTATAAACTATTTTCGTACAAAAAATTAAACCGACTTCAAAACCACAAATAGGCACTCAAAAGCGAAAAATAAACTAAAATCATTATTATAAGCGCTACTCACTCATCTATTTGAAGTCGGTGCCAGGCAAATCTAACAGGTATAGGATAGATACCTACTACTTACCTGTGCCTACATAGCATCAATCTATTAACTTTTTGACCTGACTGGCACCGACTTCAAATAGATGAGTGAGTAGCGCTTATAATAATGATTTTAGTTTATTTTTCGCTTTTGAGTGCCTATTTGTGGTTTTGAAGTCGGTTTAATTGTTTGTACGAAAATAGTTTATTTTACTCTTTTTAGTGTACAAGAACAAAATCAAAAATTTTGATTAACCCCCGACTACCTTGGATTTGTTATCTGTACAACATTCTACTAGCCAAGCCCTTTCATTTGATACCCATGTAAAGGAGTTGTGAAAAAGAAATGTATTTCGGCATTTTGTGGAAGCGGCCATCTTGGACTTGAATTTTTTCATAGTGCAAAGTATTCTGCTAGTCAAGCTCTTTCGTTTGATACCCAAATTGAGGTAGTAATGAAAAATATAATATAATTCGCCATTTTGTCGTGGCGGCCATTTTGCATTTGAAATGTGTTATAGTACATAGTATTCTACTAGTCAAGCTCTTACATTTGATACCCAAATTGAGGTAGGTTGTGAAGAAATATTTTGTCCGCCATTTTGTGGAGGCGGCCATCTTGAATTGACATTAACCAAACATAGCTAAGAACATTTGCTATGGTATTAACCTTGAAATAAAAGAAACCGCATCGAAATCGGCTCATCTGTTTGAGTTCTACTACGGTGCCACAGCAGACAGACAGACACACAGACAGACATCGACGTCACTTATAACACCTCTTTTTTTTGGTCGGGGGTTAAAAACAAGTTTTTATTAAAGCATTTACACAATTTAGTATTGACAGAGTCGAGATTCATAACTTTCGTGAAATCTACAACTACGTCATTCAGGTAAATGTACAAAAATTTTCAGTTTTTGGTTCATATTTCAAAAACTACTTGACCGATTTCGAAAAGATTTATATGGGACCATTCGGAAAGCATACCCATCCGAACACAAAAAGAAATTTTAAAATCGGTTCAGAGGTTCTCGAGAAATCAGGTAACATACATAAAAAAAATAAAAAAAAACATATGGGTCGAATTGATAACCTCCTCCTTTTTTTGGAAGTCGGTTAATTAACGTTTGAAACACATCGGAGCGGCTGAACCGATCGGGTTGAAATTTGGAACTCTGTTTAATTATATCCCAGAGCACATCTATAGGCGTTTCATCGTGGAAAATCACAGGGAACTCCGCGGGGCGCGAGGGGGGCGCCGGCGGGAATTATTAATAACCTGTTGGTTATTAATAATCGACAGATACCTATATACCATCAAACTTCCAGAGTGTTGTGACTGGAGGTTTGTGACGTCACGTTTTGGTAAAAATAGTACAAAGAAATGATGTCACTCGAAAATTTCTAGCACTGTATCTTCGCCATGTTTTGTTTATGAAACAAAAAAAAAAGTTGTATACAATATATTTTATAATCGAGGTAACGGGCAAGTTAGTTTATTTTATAATTTTTTTTTAAATTTGACGTTTACTCTAAATACTTAGTTGCACGACGTACATTCTACAGTGCAATAGATCACTGGCATTATTGGTGTAGGTGTTAGATGGCTGGAAGTGGGATTCTGTAACGATGCTTACGAGTGCAGTGTCTGGGATCCAGACCAGTGACCAGTGACCTTCCAGCAAACTCAAGGAATTGGCTTAAATGTAAACGAGCCCGGTAATGAGGAAGCGGGCTGACACTCGGGGAGGTCAGGTTGACACTACTCAGCTCGGAACGGAACTATTTAGGCCTGTTTACAGTTACATAACAAAAATATAGTGTTTTTAAATTGAGAATGAATCGGTTTTCTCTAGGTAACCACGCTCCATCGTGAACCGTATTATAGCTTAACGCTAGGCGAACTGTTTCCAGAGAAATTACAGGGCTTAGAGATATAACATCTTAGATCTCTGGGTGACGAGCGCAGCGCAGTGCTAGCTAATGATTTGGACTCTTCATGTTCCAATAGCTGCGAGTCACTTTGCTGTTATGTGGCAGGCATGTTCACCATCAGGCACATGTCCTGCTCGTCTCGTCACTCTTTATTTATAAAAAAAATTGGCGGTAAGTGTATACCAAAAAGTAAATGTATGAGTCTGTAAATGCTGAATCTAAGTTGAGACAACGATAGTAGTACCTTATCATACCATGTTTGGACGGTTCGGCGGTAAATTAGCTAATTCGCACTTGATGGACACGCAAAGGAAAGGAATAGCGTGCAGCATAACGTACCTACGAGTATAAAGGTACAGCGTAGTTCACAAGCAGCCTGCTTTATATTCGCACTGCTTAGACCAACTGCCACTATAGCCCAATCTCTCTACCGCCTAACTAAATCGGCTATTGCTGTCTCTATCATTTCAATCGGAAAGAAAAGAGAGAGATATATCCAAAGCTAAGACAGTTCTAGTTAGGCGAAAGACCCCCGGCGCGGCTTGATGGAAGACACATGTCTCCGAAAGATGTATTTCTTAGAACACACCGGTTTCCTCAGGATGTTTTCTATAATCATTAACGCGCGCGATGAGAAACTCTTAAGGTAGCGGTTCGCCCGGAGACCGCGACAGGCACTTGACTCTATAGAATTGTATAGGCGCCAGCTCGCGCCGAGACCGCGACACGTGTCTCGCGACACATGTCTCCGTCTCCTGTCGCGGTCTCGACGCGAACTGGCGCCCATACAATTTTATTCTATAGTGTCAAGTGCCTGTCGCGGTCTCCGGTCGCGGTCTCCTGTCGCGGTCTCCTGTCGCGGTCTCCTGTCGCGGTCTCGTGTCGCGGTCTCAGCGCGAACTTGCACCTTTACACATTAAAAATACCCATAGGTGTAGCCACTTATCAGACACCAAGGAATGTTTGTGAGGAAAAGAACGACCAGTATTAAATAAACAGTTGAGTAACGTATCACTTTTGTAGAGCTCTTTAGTGACTGATGGTAATTTCAGGCCCCCATCCTGCTCATCTCGTCATACTAAGTTAAATAAATTGACAAAGTTTAAATAAAGATCTACTAAATCACACAATTAAAAATAACATCATAAATTCATCAGTAACATAACCCACCCCTAACGGTACCTGGCACAAAGGTGTCCATTACACTAAATTAAATTGAATTAATTGGTTTATTCATTAACTTGGCGTAAAAAAATATGAAAATTCTTAATTACCTACTTGGGACAGATACCAGTAGTCCATTAGCAGAGTATGTCTGCATGGAATCAGTTCCTGTAAACACAGTACCTCTCGCGTGACGAGTTTTACTGTATTTTGTTGGAGTGGTATTTTGTTACAGATACAATTAAATTCAAACAAAGGTCCCTAACCTTGTCCTTACCTCTTCGGTTCAAATTACCGCTCAAATTAGTTCTAAAAGTATAATCACGTATAATGTTATTTTTTTACCGGCATAGTTCCTGTTCTCGTATTTTCCGCAATAAAAACAATTAGATTATCGTCTGAAATAGTCTATGTGCTAACTTAGTTGTAATCTTATGGTGGCGTTGAAATTTCGAACATGACAAACAACAAAACTTACTAATTTAATATTAGTAGGAAATAGGGATGGGATGAGCGTAACATGCACCTGATGGTAAGCAACATGCTGATTTTAAAAACACAGTACTACAGCTACATGTATATGAAGAATCTAAATATCCATCTAGCACCGCGCTGAGATCGTCACCTGAAGATATAATATTTTGATTTTTGAATACATTATTATTAATCTATAAACATTGCCCTTCAAACCGGAACAAAAATCAAAATCGTTTAAATTTTCGCAATAATTTTAATAACACCAAATGAAACATTTTAAACTTGCTTCCTGAACATTTAGAGAGGGCCAAACGCCAATGAAATGTGATGTATCGCGATTCTAAACACATTTAACGAAACAAAATGGGACATCAAAATTTCTATAATTCACTTACTCAATAACTAAACTTACTCAAACCACAATAAATATTGGTAGATACTTCAAACACAACATCTGACCCCAAACTAAACCTTGTATTCGTGTTATGGAAGCCAGATAATGTTTTTAATGTACGGGGCTTACTCACGATATAATTCATTGTTTAATTACCTCAACGTTTCACCACGTTACAACCGCCGCGCCATGGTCACGAGAAGACTGAATAGCCAGATGGCTGATATAGTCCATATATGGTTTTAAATACATACTTATTATTTATAAAACACCCAGAGACAACAAATACTTGTATTCATCACACAAATATTCGCACTGGGTGGGAATCGAACCCACGATCGGTTTCGCAGGAAAACTTACTACTAACTACGAGGTCAGTCAAAACCCACTTTTTCAAGAGGCAATTCTTATTTCAAAAACTTACTGGGCCGATTTCAAAAATTATTTCTTCGTTGGATATGGACGTGATTCCTGAGTGCTATAGGCTACGAGTATGTATTATGTACCACGGGCAAAGTAGGCTATGCATTATGTACCACGGAAAAGTAGGCTATGTATTATGTACCACGGGCAAAGTAGGCTATGTATTATGCGCCACGGGCAAAGTAGGCTATGTATTATGTACCATGGTCAAAGTAGGCTATGTATTATGCGCCACGGGCAAAGAAGGCTATGTATTGTATACCACGGGCAAAGTAGGCTATTTATTATGTACCACGGGAAAAGTCGGCATGAACCGCTAGTGAGGTATAAAGTATAAAGTCAGCGCTCTCTCTCCGCAGGGCTCCGCTGCGGTCCCCGCGCCGCAAGCCGGGCGCGCCGCGCCGCCTGCGCTCGGAGTTCAGCATGGACGAGGACTACTCGCCCAGCAACTCCGTCACCTCCGTCAACTCGCTCGCCAGCCTGCTCAAGGAGAAACTGCAGGTAACCTTCAGAAGCAGGACCAAAACTACAGGTACACTCCGCGAGGCATACGCTGAGCTTTGCATTTGTGGGAGTGTACATGGATAGTGTAGGTGTGACAACCGGCCTTAGGCGCGGCGCCATTCTGTCTCGCCGCGCTCCTGCCTGATTGGTGATCACTCACACTAATGCAAAGCTCAGCCTATACCTCGCGGACAAAATTTCAAGCTCCTGCCTGATTGGTGATCACTCACACTAATGCAAAGCTCAGTTTATACCTCGCGGAGTGTACCATTCACAAGTTGAGTCGAATACGACAGGGCCCTTTAAAAATATATTCAAAAACTACATGTACCCTTTGGAAATAGAGTAGTTACGAGAAAAGCTGCAGGTGCCCTTCGGAAGTAGAGTTCCAACCAGAGAAACTGCAGGTATCTTTCGGAAGTAGATTCTACTACTACAAGTTTATTAGCCTACTTTGGAATACTGATGTATAGATTTTGTATAACATGACATTTTACATTCCTCGCGGACAGTTTAATTTAATGTCTAGCTGCCTAGCCTGATAAAGGAAAAACTGCAGGTACCTTCGGAAAGAACACTAATGGCTCAACACTTAACCCCTTCTATGGAGTACTGTTCCCATCTTTGGGATGCTTCAGCTAAGTACTAGTTGGAGGCTTTCAATTTAATCAAGATTTATATCTAAACTAGCACCGATTCCCGGTTTTATTCGCGTAGTTCCCGTTATTTTCCTGGAATAAAAGTAGAATAGGTATGTGTTATTCCGGGCTATATTCTAAATTGTGTACCAAATTTTAACCAATTTGTATTTTTTTTATATATTTCTAACCAATACACAACAATTACTGGCTGTATTAAATTATAGGTCACGGACAATTTTGTTTTTGTTTGGAAGCTGAATTAGTCGGGAGTGTTTTAGCTATGTTTTATCAAAATCGGTTAAGCCGTTTCAAAGTTATCAGCACTTTTGTTAGCTGCGGTAGGAATTTTTGACGCGTAATGAGTATTTTCTTTATTTGCAAACATACGCATGACAAACAATTCATGACGATTGTGACTTGATGAAGATTTGACTGGGAACTTAATTTCTGTATAATAAGATAGATGTATTATTGTTAACGGACAAGTTCATATTTATTTTAATATAAAGTTATTTTTTTTAAATGTCAATAAACTTAATTCTGCGGTTCTATTTTTTTTTATAATTTAGAGCGACGAGACGAGCTGGACATGTGCCTGATGGTAAGCAAAATGCCAGCCACATAACAACACAGTGATACGCAGCTATTGGAACATGAAGAGTCCAAATCGTTACCTAGCACTGCACTGCGCTCGTCACCCAGAGATCTAAGATATTATATCTCTAAGCCCTGTAATTTCTCCGGAAACATTGCCCTTCAAACCGGAACACAGTAATGTTTACACATTACTGCTTGGCGGTAGAATAGATGGCAAAGGCGAGTTACTTCCCCAGGCGGACTCTGATAAGAGTCCTACCACTATCAAATTTCTCTAAATTTCTACTAAATCTGATACATTTTACACAATAAACATTTAAATTCCACATCAGTTTTAGAGACATATAAATCCGCTCACAAACAGCCAATCCGCGTGTTATGAGCTATAATTACAGCAATAATGATTAGATTATCTCAAGTTGATCATGTCGTATATTATTTTTATTATTGTCGTGAAATCTGTACGAGATAACCGGTACTTGTATACGAGCGTACATCTCATTATTGACAAGACGTTATAATAGCCGTGTTATGGAGACCAGTCAAATAAATGTGAGTTTGAAATTTCAATGTCTTGAGTACACATTTTTATACATGTACACACCGTCCCCTAAATGCAACACAGCAATATTATAATAGTAATAAAAAGCTTAGCTTTAACAAATATTGGTCTATCAAAGATTTTGATCTAATTCATTAATTTGTATACCTTTTATTTATTTGCCTAATTGAATAAAATTAATATGTAATTGTCTAAGTTTATGTAGTCGGGGAAGGCCCTGGTATCCCATCGTACAGGATAATCCTAGTTTGGATGCCAAGTTCGTCCTACCAAGTTTACAGATAGAATTGAACGATGTAAATGTATTCATTGATCTTCCAATGTTTGTTGATGAAAATAAATTATTCTTATTCTTATTATTTTATGAGGTTATTTTTACCTCCCTTACCCATTATCGAGCAAATAAAGAATTGAATTGAATTGAAAAAAAGAATACATTTAAGTCTTTCATATCGGTCAGTAAACGAACTTGTTGTGAGCAAGCACAGAACATAGACTGCCCTTGTGGTTTAGTTGGTAGTAGCTCTGCCTGCGAAGCCGAAGGTCGTGGGTTCGATCCCCACCCAGTGCAAATATTTGTGTGATGAATTCAAATGTTTGCACTGTGTCTGGGTGTTTCTATGTATAATAAGTATGTATTTAAAACTATATAAGTATTATATCAGCTATCTGGCTGCCATCACACAAGCTTTGCTTAGTTTGGGGTCAGATGGTGTTGTATGTGAATTGTCCACCAATATTTATTATTATTTATTTATTTATTATTATTATATGTTAGGAAGAGATTGGCACCCTGGGATCTATGCCTATGGAAAACGGTATTAACTTTGATACTACTCTCTCTTTTTTTTGCCTTAAAATTATAGAGACAGCAATATAGCATAATATAGGAGTGGGCGATAGAAGCATAGGGAAGCACAGGCCTGAACTTAAAATGTTCGAAGTTCAAAGCGTGTTTTGTTGGATTCCCAAAATCTATATAGCAACTCCTGACGTTCTATAACTTGTTTATTATGTCCATTTGTTGTAATCATCAAAATGAACCGTTAATTTTATCGAAATTAGTTCAGCGGTTTTGAAATATCAAGAAAAGTTTAAAAATAGTTTACCCCAGTTTTGTTTCAGTAATCTGTGTAGTTTACATGAATGATGTTTTCGTGTCATCTATGCTATGTCATTTTCAGTTAGCTTACCCCACGTATTATTTGGTTTCACAGATTTTATTTCAATGAGTTGAAAGAGTTTCATTTTTAATTCGTAGTTTAACTTTTCAAACAAAAAGTATAAAAGTGTAAAGTACGTTCGTTAAGATTAATGATACGTTCGTAAAACAAATTAACTTTATGAAACATGTATATTTTAAATGTGAAGATTTAGATGTTCGTTGCTCTATCACGTCAGAAGGCCTAGACGGATCCGGTTGAAATGCGGAACAAAGTTAGATTATAGTTTGGAATAGTGGGGAAATAACCGGAATGGGAACTACGTGGAGAAATCAGCGGGCTGCTGCTAGTAACTCATATAGCTAATGTCGTAATTTGTAGCATGAGAACGCATTTAACATGAAGTAAAGTCTTAAGTATCGAAAAAATTGGCAGTCATAGAAACTACCCATATAAGTGAAAACTTATAACTCTGAATTTGATAGCTTACTTTGGAAACTACGCAGGTGAAACCGGACGGCGTGGCCATGAGCATGCGTTAGCATTTCTAGATGGAGATGCCATGGCCATTTAATGTAGGTATAGCCAATGGGAAATGCGGACGCGTTTCTAGATGGCCAATGACCATGGTCCCGAATTTACCCGAAGATTTCTTATTATTCTCAAGTATGATGCTAAAATTAAATTCAAAGCGCACAAAAAATCTGTCTGTGATGGGCCACAAGAAGTTTTCAATTCAAAAGTTGATGTATTTTTTTTCTTAGCATAAACAGGTCACGTTATATCCCCACTGCTGGGGCTTGCATTCACTACTCTAAGCATACTCTAATTAGAGTAGGCTTAGAAAATTTAAACTGACGAAACGACGGATCGAAGTAGTACCAGAGATATTATCTATTCCATGACCAGATTAGGGAAGTCGCGAGTTTATTTCTAAATTACGATTTTCGTAGAAAGAGAGTAGACATGCAGGTTCGCACACGTCTTCTAAAGATTTCAGCTACATGCTGATTTCTTTACGATGCTTTCATCCTTCCATAGAGTTAATAATACTCACAAGTGCAGATGGGATCCGAAAATACAACCTCACGATTTTGTTAAATCTGCTGTTCTGGCCACGAGGCCATCATGTTATCCAGTTTTTTCCTGAACAGTTATAATAATAACATCATCATGGTTTTCCAGAGCATCCCCCAGAAGATGCGCAAGAAGCCGACGGACTACAAGCTCCGCGCGTTCGTGGCGCTGATGTTCCTCGCGATCATCTTCTTCGTGTCGATCGCGTACGTGCTGTACCACCGGCAGGCGCTCACCAAGCAGTACTTCGACACGCTGCAGTTCAACCAGCCCAAGCGGACGCTGCGGATCTTCAACAAGGACGACGTCGAGATATTGAAGGCCAGTCTGGGTGAGGTCTAAAATAAAAACTTCTTTAGCCTTTTTTTTGGTGGGAGAATGTTTTATTAGTTCACGTCACCGACGTGTGTAATGACAGTATGTCTGTTCGGGATGGGGTGAGGGGGGCAATCCGCTTCAGTGACGTACTGGAAACCAGCGACGTGTCACCCCCTCGGGAAGGATTATCGATAGGTGATAGATAGATGGTGCCGGATTGCTATAAACGTCCTACGCCCCAGGTCTGAGCCAGAGTACCCTTTCAGGCTCGCCCCTGTGTCCACTGCCACCTCATTGGGTGAGAGAGAAGCTTGCCATTCTCTTTCTTCCATCTCACACGATATCTGACTGTAGAGCATTTTGGCTAAGATGATCGGCAGCGAGACGCCACTCTCACGACTCCGTCTAGTGATAGCCACGGTTTCGCCTCGCCGAGTAACCTTCCGAGTCTTCCAGTCCCTAGACCTAACTTCTATAGGCACTGGTACTCAAGGGGTCTCCCCCTTGAGTCTGAACTTTCCAGCTCCAACCGGGATTCGCCATCACACAACAAGATGCCACCGAGGCAAGTTGCTGTGTGATGCCCAGGGTACCCACGTGGAGTTCCCGATCCTCGCACCACTGGTGTAATTTATTTATTTAGGAATGACAACAGGCACAAAGTGATATCATAAATTTAAAAGTAGTTATATAAAACAGCTTTTTAAACTTCATGGCCAATAACAGCCATACTCTACTTATATTTATATGGAAGTTGAATGCTAATTTAATTATAATGATTGTGACATGCACCATGTTTTTTCCTTTCTATATACTTATTTAAAAATATATTTGAAGTAATTGTTGACAGCAGATTTAAAACTTCTCACACTATTAGCAAACATATCAATTAGATCAGCCAGATTATCATAGGTGCGTCACATTCTGTTGTAATGTTGTTGTTGTTGTTAGTTTAGCAATACTGTGATTGAATTTAGGACAGAGATGATAGGACGAAGCTGGAACACCAAACTGTATTTCCGATTATTTTACATTCGTTTATTCGACTCACATCCTTGTGGAAGCAATTTTACTGACGAGTTAACTTAAATGAAATCTCTAGTAATGTGTTGTGCCCGACAGCGGTGGAGCTCCCCGCCAAGCTGAAGTCGTTCCCGTGCCTGCCGGAGCAGCGGCGCGCCGGCGCCGAGTGCCTGGAGTGG
The DNA here is from genome assembly GCA_017562165.1 of Ectropis grisescens. Classification (NCBI taxonomy): domain Eukaryota; kingdom Metazoa; phylum Arthropoda; class Insecta; order Lepidoptera; family Geometridae; genus Ectropis; species Ectropis grisescens. The sequence continues at coordinate 25,039,074 of CM029787.1, read as the reverse complement.
GGCCGGGCGCTGCGCCTGCGCCTGCGCGCCGCGCCGCCGCCCGCCGCCGCCGCCGCCGACAACACCACCTGCGCCACCGTGCACTGGCGCGCGCTCGCCGCCGGTCAGTACTCGGGGCTTCACCGCACTCACTAACGGGTTGTGATTTGGCAATAACCATCAAAAATTCGAACTGCTGCATAATATTATTATGAAGTAGAACTAATCTCAAATTTTCATACAATTCTCTGCATTTTCCAGATATAAGCCCGACGGACTGTTTCGATTGGGGCGATACAAAAGTACATTGGTACGGCGGCGGGCAAGCCGTTAATCTGTCGTGGCCGCTCGACAGCGGATCTCTCGACTACACTCCCTTTGTCACTGGAGATATCCACAAGGCGCAGTTCGGAAACGTTCTCACCAGATACTTTATCAATTCCAAAGGCGCAGCTATCATCGTCGACGAGGAGACTCCTCTACACGTCTCCGTTAACAAAGGAGGGAAGCAAATCTGCTTAAAAGCCAAATATGACGAGTTCGCTTACGCTAATAGGTTGACGGAATTCGCTGAATTGAAGTATAACATTTGTACTTCCATTGATATGAAGTCTCTACACTCATCTATCCACAGTCACAGGAATTCTCCGCTCTGGGACGGGCTGAAACCCGCTGACATGCAAACTTTGGAATCATTGATATCTGAACCGGTCTGGCAAATCGCGCCTCGATTCAAACACGAACTAAAAGCTGAAACAATATCGAAATATACGGAAGACGTAATCAATTTAGGGTTCTTGAAACAAGGTCACGTTCTTATTAACGAGTATTGGCAGAACGAAATCGGAGACTTTTTGGTCGACAAGAGTCGATTCGATACCCTCAGCGAAGTCGTTGACAAACTACATAGAAGAGGGTTCAAAGTCGCCTTCACTGTGCAACCTTTCGTCAGCACCGAGAGTAAAAATTTCGCCGAGTGCGTTCAGAAAAGGCTTCTAATCAGTGAGAGGAACAGCGATAGAAGAATCCCAGCTTTGACGAGATTCAAATCATTAGCTAGCGCAGGAGTGATCGACATCACCAACAACCGGTCCGTTCCTTGGATCATGAGTAAGCTGCAAGTCGTGATGGACGAGTTCCATATCGATTCCTTCTACTTTGACCTAGGAACCGCTTACGACATGCCTCACTACTACCGCTGCGAGAAGTTTTTGATCAATCCAGATCAATACAAAACGATTTTCACGAAGACATTTGAGAAGAGTCTAAACATTATTGGGGTGTCTGCCGCAATATCGCTGCCGCGACCTCCGATTTTCGTGTCATTGCCTCCATTTGAGTCATCATGGGAAGCTCTGCAAAGTGTGATACCGACAATGTTGACGTACGGTATTAACGGCTATCCGTTCATAATGCCGGGCGCTGTCGGCGGGGACATTTACTGGCCAGGGAGTGAGCAGTTCCTACCTTCTTCCAAAGGGATCTTAGAGCCGGCTAATTCGACGCAAGAGAATGGGATAGAGTTGCCCGAGAGAGAGTTGTACATACGTTGGCTGCAGATGGCCACTTTCCTGCCGGTCATGAAGTTCACACATTTACCGAGTAAATATAACGATGAGAAAGTTTTGGAAATAGCGAAAAACTTGACTTTATTGAGGCAAAAACAAGTGAGTACTCTTGACAGTGTAACTTTTCTTAGAATTAAGGACCAATCAGATTATTTTTTAAAGACACTTTTAAATATTAAATGTAATCATTTGCATCTTTTTAAATTTTTAAGAAAAACATGAGTGCCATCTTGCTTGCCATTCGATGACGCAGTCAGCGATGGAACGTGTTACCAACCGTGTTACAAGAAACCAATTTACTCTCGATTTGAAGACACTAAGATTGTGCCCATCGCGAAAAATCCACTCAAGCAACGCATTCCTCAGCCTAGAGTCTAGTAGCGTCATACCTCTTCATTCGAATCTCTGGCACGTCAACCATAAAACGATGTTACGTCAATCGATGTCTGTAACAGTAGTCTCCTCCGAGCTATAGGGGCGCAATGTTAGGGTAGGGCGCCGCACTGCAAGCGCTTATGTACAGTCAGTAATTAAGTCAAAGTCAAGTATAAAACTATAAAAGTAAGACAAATCTCAACCAAGGGCGCTGGTAATGCTAAGCCCTGCTCTGCCCCCAGGTGACCCCCCTGCTGCTGAAGTTCAAGCGTGAAGCCCTGGAGGAGGGGCTGCCACTGATCCGGCCGCTGTGGCTGGCGGGCGCGGGGGACGCGGCCCAGGGGGTGCGCGACGAGTTCGTGGTGGGAGACGAGCTGGTGGTCGCGCCCGTGCTGCACAGTGGGCGAACCTCCAGGGAAGGTAATATCCCCCTGAAAAACTATAAGTATTAGCGGCCCGTTTTGGCTTCGCTCGGATATTGTCATATAACGACCATTCATCGAATTAAAACTACCCTATCTTTTGAGTTGAATTAAACTGCACTTGGTGTGCATATTTGATTCAAATCGATTTAAAAATTTAGGATTCCATCGCGGAGAAGCAACGTGACACGTAATTTATATATTTTAAGATGGCTGACTGCAATCTATAGTATGAGTACAAGCTGTGCTTTGTTTGGGGTCAGATGGTGTTGTACATACAAACATACTCTAAGTCAAAACTTACATTTGAGGAAGAGTAATCAAGATTAATTCAGAACCTGAAGACAAAAGTACGTGTTCCCATATTTTCAAATGTAAACGTTTTTTCCTGTGTTATGTTCGCAGTTTACCTCCCGCCAGGGCTGTGGCTGGACGGCATCGACGGCTCGCTGCGGAAAGGGAACCGCTGGATGCACGAGTACCGCGTGCCGCTGGACCGGGTCGCGTACTTCATCCGCAGACCTGACGACATGCGCTTCCGATGAGACGGGGACCTGCAGTGACCGGCCTTTCTACCGTCTAACTAAATTTGGCTATGGCTTTGCTGTCTCGGTAATTTAAAGTGAAAAGAAAAGAGAGAGAGCTATGTCAAAGATAGGACAGTTTTAGTTAGACGGTAGACCCTTGGGTGACAGCTCACAGTGAGCGGGAAACAGACTAAATCGTGAAGTTGCGGATGATGGCGAGTTGTCAGTGAGCAGCTGACAGATCTCAGTGTGCTGTCAGTGAGCAGATGACATCGAGTGGTATCTGGATGACAGCTTGCAGCGAGCTGTCATGGAGTCAGTGGGGGGACTTTATCGCCCATTTAGCCCGACGAACGTACGACGCAGCAGAGAACGCGTCGCACTCACACCCTCACCTCCAAAATATTGCGCCTCTCCACGCGTCCCACCGGAAACCCCAAAACGACGTCCACTCCCAAGAGAAATTCTGACTTTATAACACAGAGATGAGACTTTAAGGATTGCAAACCCTGAGTGGATAACATCCCCACAGCAGCCACCCGTGACCACGGGGTAGAAGCCCTGTGAGCTGAAGTCAAGATAATGGACTACTGTCCGAGGCCTTAGCCTACCACTTCTTGCAAATAAAGCTGGTGGAAGATAAAAAAAAACAAAAGCTGTCAGGAAGCGGGTGACATCTTGCAGTGCGCTGTCAGGGAGCAAGATAACACCGTGTGGTATCTGGAACACAGCTTGCGGCGAGTTGCCAGTGAGCTGGTGACAACGTGTAGTATCTGGAGTTGGCAGTGCGCAAGTGCTTGACAGCTAGCTGTGAGCTGTCAGTCAGCGGGCGACAGCTCGCAGTGATCACACGATTGCTGTGACCAGTTGCTTGCTTTCGATGTACTTTCGATGCTCCGTTGAGGGCGTGAGCGCTTGTGCGCTGCTCGTACGAGAACTGCAAATGAGCATAAATATGTGAGCATAAGCTTCCGAGTCAAAAACACTCCAGTAAAATTGGAACAAGGTGATAAACTATATGAAACATCCTATGGGCTCCTAAGCAGAGCTCCTTGAGAAGATCACAAAATTGTCCGTTATTTTAACAATGTCTACCGATTTGAGAGCAAAAATACCAGTCAATTCACTGTTCAAACAAATAAATTATCTTTTATCTCTGGGTAACGAGCGTAGTGCGACTCAGTATTTTAAATACATTAAGTCCCAGCTGTGGGCTTACAAAATGGGCTGCTTATGTTGTTAAATAATATTTTATCATAAATGACATGTATTATATTACTTTGACGTCAAGAATCATAGAAATGTGCAAAGCGCTCGTCTAATTTCTAACACTACAGTGTTATGTTCATAAAGTACTGCTATCACGAGCACGTTTTGCTTTCGTCCCCTTAAAGGTATTTATATAAAAGTGGAATCTCTCTCCTGCCATTTTTTTGCATAGGTATTAATTAGGTATGACTTTTATTAAAATATCTATAGCAGTTGGCTTTTGATGGCTCACTCTGCCTATTAATTGTAAACACTAGTATTTTTTTGTACGGGATATTTACCGTGGTCAAATGGTGAAGAGAGTCCTCGATATTTCGGTGCAGTTTCATGCATACAACGACAAATGGCGGGAGTGGACCCAAAAGTTTCTGACCACGGGCAGACACATGTTCATAATATGTTATAGAGATAGCATACTAGCAGCATCCCCCAGTTTTTCCGACGTTGCTCCCGTTCCCGATATTATTCGGAGATGAAAAGTAGCCTGTGTTATTTCAGTTATAATCTCGTGTTCCGAATTTCAAACCGATCCGTTCCGGTGTTCCGACGTGATGGAGTAACAAACATTTAAAATTTCGCATTCATTAGTAGGATACATGAATACATTAATAATACTGATGCAGTGAACAAACGTGATAGCTTAAAGCTTAAATCAATATTTTACAAAATAGTTGGTATAAAACAATGTCTTTTGTGGTTGCAATATTTTGGTATTTCTAGAAATATTATAGAATTGAAGCTATTTCTATCTTTTCTAATCTAGTCTAGTAGATTTTCTGTTTACCATGTACGTATTTTATATGTTTTGAAGGCCAAGTTGTTGAAGCTTGTTTTGCAGTAAAGTACATCTTAAGTAAAGACATGTAAGTACAATTTTGGAGGGCATTCATGTGTGTCTGTCTCGGTGGTTTATATATTTTAAGAAATGTAGCTAAACTAAGTGAAAAGTTTAATGATAGTCAATAATTTGGATTCTTCATGTTCATGTAGTTGCGGGCTATTGAACTATAATAGGCAAGCGTGGGCTTACGGTGGGCTTAGTACCAGGCGCATGTCTTAGATATTCCGTCATTATGGCGTATACCACACTGGGGTACACAAAAAGTTTGCATATTATACTACGTATAAAGTTGGCACAAACGCTTTACACTAAAAGCACGCCATCTTTCTTGCCTTGTCGCTCTTGTGGAAGTGTCATACTTTTGTCGCGGCTCACTCTGTTGCCATAGAAAGTATGCACGTCATATGCTTACGATTGACACAAAGGAACCGTGCGGAAAATCTAACTCTATACGTAGTATATGTAAACTCTTTGGGTGTACATCACTCTAATAGCATGTAAGCCACTTATTTATATCCAAAAACTTTACAGAGATACGTAGGAACAAATATACACATTTACAAACCTGCAAAGTTTGTAATATTAAGTGTGCATTAAAACATCGTATTTGTAAAACCTAAGTATTTTTATTTGTCATTTAACATTTTTAACTCGTTCAAATGCACGAGCGAGATAGTTATACTTACGTAAATGAATGACCCTTAAAGCCACTATTTTACCGTAAGTGTAAATGTTTGAAATGCATAGATAAAGAGTGTATGTAAACTCTTTGTTGATATGCAAACAATAATTATAACATTTAAGTGATAAAACAATGTGATTACTTGTATCATTCCAAAGTTGTAGGTTTATTGTTAGAAAAATGTGGAGATTATAGTATAATAATATTATTGAAAGGAAAATTCGAATCCGATTCACCTAGACATTTTAAAAGTAATTTAATAAATTGTTTTTTTCTCGCCCACTCGGCTAAGCAGGAGAAAAGAAATAATTGTAACCTCTTTGGATAACTCAAAAGGCGTTACCTCTCTATTTAGTGTGTGGGCGTAACTTAAATAGAGCAACTGGAGGTCCACTTGAAGTTTGGATAAGGTTCTAGACTAGACTCTAGGTACTTATCTATGTACTACTAAACTTCTGTTATTTTAGAATAATGCAGCGTTCTAATGATGCAAGAAGTTTTGAAATCGGTTCAGTAGTTTTTAAGTTTATTCGTTTCAAACATACAAACAATTCTTCCCACTTCCTAGTACGTAATATGTTATTTAGATCACAAATACTTATACATACTGGTGAGGTATTAAGGTTTACTATTGCTTGCAATGGGTGGGAAAAAATTAATAGACGAGTAGTTCACTGCAGGTTTGTATTGCGACTGCCGGTAGAAATGAATCTTAAAGAAACTTAAACATAAATAGATGTATAGCTTCACCATGCCGCCCACCAAAAGGACCCTAGGTCCTTTTTAGATAAAATGTATATATCTATACAAAAAGTAATAGGTATTACGCAAACTATGTAAATCAAACTTAACAATAATAAAACAATATGCATTAAGCGGCGCGGTCCTACCGATGACCGATGAGCAGGTAGCCAATGACTGACATAAATTGAAACGAAGTAAGTTGCCTTTCGTTAATACATTTTTGTATCTGATGTCGAAGTCTAATACGACCGCCCACCCTGAGAACTTGGTTTTTGTCTAGGTATGGATTGAGTAACCGAAAAAGACTCCTTCTGTTCACTTCTTTTTCCAGTTTCAATCGTTCTATTTTTGGCTTCTGTTCGCTTTTTGTATCCCTTTTACACAAATGGTCAATGCATCCTCTAATGAAATAGTAGTGATAGGCTGATAGATTAGTAGTTTCAGTTATGATAGTGTTTCTAACGTTTGAAATCAGTTCATTCAGATTTATCAAACTCTTCTATGGTTGATACCGATATATCTTTTATATTTATTAATTGTGGACTGTATTTTTGAAAGGAAGTTTTGCTATGTGTCTTCCATCTGAATTTGTATAGTGGTTATTTCGTAAATTTCTTCGAATAGCTTCTCTTTTGTATTAGCTGTCTTGTATTGGATTTCCATTGATTTCACCAAATAGAATCCAACCCAGGCTAGTGTTCTGAGCACAAGGTGTGCCTGGTGGTCCTTTATCAAATCATGTTGTATGATTTGGGCGTATTCACGAACTCCTAAAATGATGTCTATTGCACCTGGCTGGAGATATGTTGGATCAGCCAGATGCAATCCTTTGAGATGAGACCAATGTTTGGCAGGGACCGTTTTAGTTTTAGGAATCTTGGTGGTCAGCTGTTTTGACATCACATAAGCTTTGGTTTGTAACTTGAAGTCTTTATTGTATTTTGATCTTAGTTTCAGTTCCACTACATGCTTAATTTCAGTCTTTGTTGATCCGACCCCGATGACACTTCCTTTAACTGGTTGCCGATTCAGTTTGAGAAGTTGAGCCGCCTTCTCGCTCATAAAGGTACCTTGAGAACCTTGATCTATCAGGGCGCGTAATGGAATGGTGAATCCATTATTTGTTACTTCTACTACTGCTGTTGCCAATAACGCTACACCATGCTGCTTTGTCTTCAGATTAGATGCTATTGTAGTATTGACCTGTACTTGTCTTCATCTACTACATCTTGTGAAGCCCGCGGTAGTGCTTTAGAAGTGTATGTGACATGCAGTAGTGAATGGTGACGTCTGTGGCAGACCCTGCAGGACATTGGTAGCTTGCATGTTGATACTAAATGTCCTGAAGCTAAGCAGTTGAAACATAAGTTTTTGTTCTTCACGTACTCTGTTCTTTCTATTGGTTCCAAACCATTAAATCCCCTGCAGTGACAAAGTGTGTGGTTTTCACTGCACATGACGCATACTTTTTCCTTAGTTGGGATGGAAACGTGACATAATCTATCTTGAATAGGCCTGTTTTGACTATTGCTGGTAGGCATGACGAGCTCGAGGGTGCGAAACTTGGTTTCCATAAACCTTTTAAGTAGTTTCCAAGTAGGTAGTTCTTCGGCAGCTTTTGATTCTTCTTGGTTACTTACGTATTGTTCCCAGTCTTTGTGAGTTTCCGAATCAAATTTATGTACTAGTAGATGAATTACTAAGATCCCACGACTCTGTGCTAACCATCATATTTTTTAAGTTATATAGGCATTCAGTTGTTGTATCTATTAGTCCTTTCAATTGAACTGCCGATGGAGTGGTCATTTTTCTTTGATTAAACAATCTTTTCATAATATTGTTTACTATCAAACGCTTGTTGCCATATCTTGAGTTTAGAATCTCCCATGCTGTGGCGTAGTTATTTTCAACTATTTGGACATGCTGAAGCAATAATTCAGAGTCCCCTTTTAGGCTTGTCTTTAAGTAATGTAATTTCTGTACGTCACTCAGTGTAGAATTTTCGTGTATGAGAGACATGAAAGATCTTTGAAGGCCGGCCACTGTTCATAACTACCAGTAAATTCAGGAATTTGTATTTTTGGCAGGTGTACTAATCCGTTTTGGTGGTTACAAACGCTGATACTATTGTGACGTTCTTGTGCACGTTCTGAAAAAGTCGCATACGCGTCTTTCAATTCACATTGCAGCGTGACGTATAGATCCTCGAACGAAGAGTACTCGTCGTCGCAAAAATAAGACATACTTTCTCTCTGCGCTTTAGATATCGTGAGTTTGACTAATTCATCGTGGCTTTTTTTTAATCCTTTCCAATATTCGTTAACTAAGTCAATTCGCGTTTCTACGTAACTTTTAGTAATCCGTGATTTAGAAGTCTTCTTCCAATTAGTCAATGCCTTCCGCAACATATTTGCATTATCTTCTAACGTCGCGATCAACTGTTCTTGCTCGGTTTTCAAAGTTGTCATCTTTAATAGAATTTATTATGAAACAAATTGGCACTTACTACGTTCCACTTAACGAACGTCCTTTCTTTAGTAAGTCGAGCGCCTTTTGTTCTCGCTTGAGTCGATCACTGCTCAGGTAACTGGTAAAATCCGGCTCGAAGGACCATATGGTGAGGTATTAAGGTTTACTATTGCTTGCAATGGGTGGGAAAAAATTAATAGACGAGTAGTTCACTGCAGGTTTGTATTGCGACTGCCGGTAGAAATGAATCTTAAAGAAACTTAAACATAAATAGATGTATAGCTTCACCACATACTTTTATATGAAAGTGGGAAAGACTAAAAATAAATGTTGATGAATGTGTGTTTGATTGAAATATTTTCGGTTTTATGCAGATAAAAGCAGTTCCCGTTATTTCCCTGTGATAAAAGACTATATGTTATTCCCGAATGTAATCTTTATGTGTTATTCCCGAATGTTATCTGTGTTTCAAATTCCGATCCTTTCAGACATTCCGACGTAATTGAGCAATCGATCTAAACATCCAAACTTTTGCATTTATAATATTAGTATGATTGTTTCCAGTCAACTATGTCGGGTTCGATTATTTCTTTATTTATTTGGTTATATTAATGTGTATGTAATTTATTGCTTCTTCTTGACTGTTTGAATTAAAGTTTTGGTTAAAACGGCAGAACTTTAGTGTAGAATAACTTATTCGTCGCCAAATTAACTACTCGTAGTTTGTGTTATTTTATAGTAGGTGCCTATAATCCGCCCGTACCTGGCTCACATGGTGGTCTTTAGAACTATGAATGATGACTTGTACGCTAACATAGCATGACCTGGAGAACGTTACTAACCCTAATTAAAATCTGTATAACCTAGACCCACAAGGAAATAAATGATTTGATTTGATTTGGTGTTTACTCTTCCTTTGTAAGAGAGGCGAGTCCCAGCCGTGGGAATATATTGTGAGCTGTTTTTGCTTTAGATGCGTATGTTATGTCTATATTTATAATTAGTCTATAAGAAACAGCTATGATAGTGTGATTCGATGTTTATGTTGTTAAATGAAAGCATTTAAAATATGTAGATTATATTGTTGTTGTTAAACGCAGATTCAGTAAATAAATATTTTGAATATCATTTGGTTTTTCTTTGATCCTTCCATTAGGTACTTAGTTTTAAATAGCAAAATGACTTAGTTCAGTTTATTAAAAGCCGAGTCACACAGAGGCGGGAGCCGCGAGAAAGCGATCGCGATCCGGGACGGGAATTTTTGTAATATTCGAATTTGTATGCAACCTGACACATAGCAAGCGGGAGCGATCCGGCGCGATACGATTTCCCGCGCGACAAGATCGTGACGACAAACAAGAGATCGCTTCGCCATGCTTCGCGGGAAGGACGCGCGACGGACGGCCCGCGCGGGCGCTGTATTCTACGAGAGTCAGTACAAGCTGTCACACAGGACAGAGCGTTCGCGTAGCGATCGCGATCCGATCTCACGAGTTGTATTTTTTTACAACGTAAGGTCGTGAGCAATTTGATCGCTTTTGGTGTCACACCGGCTGTGTTCTCGCCATCTGCCCGCCGCTGCGGGCAGTAGCTCTGTGTGACATGATACGGACCGCTATCGCTTTGCACTCGATCGCTATCGGATCGCTTTCTCGCGGCTCCCGCCCCTGTGTGACTCGGCTTTAATTGTTATTAACGTCGTTTCCCATGATTGTCACAAATTTCATGTCTTAATTTTATATGTAAAATCAGTAGGTAGGTAGATCTTTCTTCTCATTCAGGATTATAATGTAATGAAATGTATTATAGTGTAAAGTATCTTACTAGTCCAACCCTTTTTTCAATCGCACTACTCACAGCTCGAAAAAGTGACATCGTTTCATGGTTGACGTTCCAAAGACATAAACGAGATTTGTCTCCACATTTGTGATAATAACGTTATCACAACGTTGCCTGACTGGGTTTTCCCGTTAGTTACAATCTTGGTGTCGTCAAATCGAGAATGAAACGTTTTGAATCGAATGAGTTTTCTTCTAGGTAAGCACGCTCCATCGTAGGCCCCATCGTCGCTTACATAACATCAGGCGAGATGGCGGTCAAGTGTAAACTTATAGTAGTTATAGTTTTTCTATCGGAATGGTCGTAGCTCAAAAAAGCGACATCGTTTCATGGTTGATGTTCCAAAGACACAAACGAAGAGATTTGACTCTACTTTTGTGATAAGAACGTCTAGGCTGTGGAATACGTTGCCTGAGTGTTTTTTTCTCGTTGATTACAATCTTTGTGTCTTCAAATCGAGAGTGAATCGGTTTCTTCTAGGTAAACACGCTCCATCGTAGATCGCATCGTCGCTTAACATCAGGCGAGATGGCGGTCAAGTGTAAAAAAAAAAAAAAAAAAATTTTTTTTGGAAGTCTAGCTGGTTCCAGGTTCCAGGTCACATTCCTAATATCGAGTCCAACGCTTTCGCTACCTTCGTTCTGAACAAGCCTGAAGAATTATGACGTAGATTTGATAAGATTATTTTTCAACCACAATTTAATTTCAACCAAATTACTATTTTGGATACTGTCTATATTACGAGTCTAGTCTATATTCCAATTTAGCAAAATGTACCAAAAATGCGGGTACCTAGTGTAAAAAATTGAGTTTGCACACTTCAGTCTTCCTTTGTCTCTCGTGTAGAGAGGACGTCTAGCCTACCTACAAGGAATAAAATTATAGTCGTCTATTTTATGTTTAAATATTTTATTAATGATTCATACATTTCCACCAAACACGCTGAATGGAGAATACGATGTGACTGATACAATGAATGAGTAATGACATTATTTTATTAAAATTACATAATACGTAAGTACCTAAATATCGTGTACGAGTTTTATCATTATTTAAATTATTAAACATTTCAACTAAATACATTTTAGAAGATTTTGGGAAATGTCTTGTCTAAATTATTTTGTAGCAGAAAATGTTTAAAATTAAAATCCGATTTGTTATACCATCGATCAGTCTTACTTACCATTAAGCGTGTTACGATTGTTTCCCTATTAAACAATGACGATTCCAAATTAAATAATTTATCATCTTTTTATCAAATGGTACGCACTTTTGAGAACGCAAGATTGTCAATTGATTTTTAACAGCGAATGTTGACATTATAATATATAAAAACAACTTGTTCCTCCTTCTGGGTTAAACTTTGTTAATCAAAATCCGTCATTATTTAAAAGAGAAACTCAATTTCCACATGTCGCCTAGCACATCAGATGTTAGCACCACAAAAGCTTAACACACTGGAGACCTACCTACCTAAAGAAACAACATCACTACTTTGATCTACCTTGATGATTTCGTTATAAATTTTAATAACATACACACTCACTCTGTGGTTAACTTTTGAGGAATTATCTCTATTACATTTTGACTATGAAAAATATTTTCTAGTTTTTTTTATTCTCAACAGCTCGAGTCAAGTATCCCCAGAGTAAGCACGTACGCTGTATGTATTTATCTAGGAGTATAAGATAGCCTTTGGCTTGACCTTTGCAGACTTAGAAAGTCTTAATTAGACGACTGTATCAAGGTCATTCGTTATTTTTAGTCTTTCTCATCTAAAAAAATATCAAAAAATCTTAGTTTAAAAACCGGTAAATACTATGTTAATGTTAAAATATACATTGGAGGTAATTAGGGATAACATTAAACTAAAGTTAGTACAACAGAGTGAGTTAGTGCGCACGGCCGGAAGAATACAACATTTAATAATTTCAATAATGATTTATTTCTCAGAGCTATTGATGTTCACTAAGCTGATACAATTCTTAATTTTAATAACATTTTTTATAATTCCTAATAATATGCATTAATTAGAGTTCTAGCTATAAAATACAATAGTAAACTTGTTTGAGGGCGGAGGCCCTCAGTCAAGTAACGAAAGCCATGACAATCTCACTGAAAGCACAACCGACGCCGGCGACCCTCACAATAAATCTAGGGAAGTTGAAAGATATAATCACTTAGAAATAGCGAGGCCGTCGTTCCGAGGGCCAGGCAACCCGCGGGAAGAGGGCCTCGCGCGGTGGAAGATGACGGAGCGAAGGCTATTCTTATCAAAGTTAAAACTATAATGACGGCGGCGGCGCCGGCGCCGATACAATCTCCGAAGATATTAACTCGATCCCTGTTTAGTCCCCTCCAACTAGTTAAAGCAATTTACACAAAGAAATCATAACTTATTGTGCTCACACCAATACACACAGTATAACACATACTATATCAATAATAATGTTTATAAATCTATTATAAAAAAAAATCTCTTTCGTACGTTACACAATAATGTAAATACATAAAAATATATATTATTTAAATAATATTATTTTAATGCATCATGTTTATATTTTTTATTTTATTTTAAATGTTTTACGTTGTGCTGGTGCTTTAGAAGTAACGGATCGTTTCGTTCTGCGGGATTACATTTAGTTGTTGGGGAAGAAAGCAATGTAGTGATATATCGGCTTAATTCTATGGATGACTTAAAATTAATTGACTCAAAACATCCACTCGACAGTTTGGCAAACAACGAAAGGAAAACGCACGAATAATTGGAGGAAAATCTGATCGTTATAGCTTACGCACTATATGTAAAGTTAGTAGATGAATCCTCTTCACCCATATCACATTCTCGCGTCACACAATACGAACGAAACGGTACAACTCTACAACAACTCAATATTCAACTACGGGAGTACCTTTAGATTCTATATTACATCAGGAGTCAGTATATATAATTCAATTGTAAAAAACAAAATGCTCAAAAACCATTACGAATAGGAACAAACAAAAATGACTACAACTCGTCTTCATAAGTATTTGGGTCGTCACGACTAGAAATTTCAAAGAAATAAAACATCAACAACGGATCAAAACTATTTGTAGATATATAATATAGTGCCAATAAATTTTCAATCGGAACAAATAAATAGAGATTCTTTTAAGATTTAGCATACATTTCGAAATGAGTAAAGTTTATCGTAACACGTATTATAACTATGTTATTCTAAATCTTCGACGCAACAAGCAAGTATCAACTTAAACAAAGGTAAATAGAACAATCGATTTGTAATAGATCTACTAAGACATTTATTTTTACTGGGTTAAGCTCTCTATAGTGTTAGGCTCAGTGTTGGTCTAGAAATACAGAGATCACTTCAACGAAGTCCTTAAAATCAATGGTCGACCGCTCTCTACCAATTATTGCCTCATATCTATCAGACTCAGTGTAATGTCAACGAAAATATTTAAAAATCGCAGGAATATTTAAAATGTCTCGTCCACATTCTACAGGTCATGTAAATTGGCATTCTGCATTTCAATTTGTGCTCTCCCCAAAGGCGATCAACCAAGACATCTATTGTATTTCAATCGTACGTATGTAAGCTCATGTCGAAACGAATTCGGGCAATTTTCATTTACTTATTTTGTAATTATCTTATGTTTATTACAATGTAAGTAAAGATGGAGACAAGAAGTCATCTTTGTCGTTCTAGAATCATCTTATAGTAATAGTGTATGCCGCGTCGGACATCGTCGGGATCCAGCTAGCGCAAGCGGCACTAGCTTGTCGAGGGACATTATAATCTTTAAGAACGTCTTTATAAGACAAATTGTTATTAAATATATAATTATTTAAACTTTCACCATAAAAAGTATATCTCTTCAGATCTCGATCAACACTCGTCGTAGATATCATTAGACACATTTTGGTCTCCTCGGTTACGTCCTTCTGGCGTCTAATCTAAAAACAAAATCTCCACAGTGCTACCTAAAGTTATACGATTCTATTTAAAACTCACAAACCGTTAGCAAAATAATGTTCCCCAAAAATCTCGATATACATTACACAAAGCGGTATTTTGGCTAAACAAAATGGACTGGTTACGCTAAATATCGTGTATAAAAGCACTACTGTTTTGTAAAAGACCAAATTTTAAAACATCATCTGAAATATATTTTTAAATGGCATCGTTACGTTAATGAAGCTACTAGAAAACAGTTTAGAAAAAAATGGACGTTTCTGTTCTTAGGTCGAGTTGGATATTGACAATAGATCGGATGCGGTCGAGGACACTGGTCGGGGTTGCGGCGGCGCTCGCACTACACCGGCACTTCACTAATTACCTTCTTTAATAACTACGACTTATCAAACTCAATAGCAGTCTGTCGTTTGCAATACAATATCACAAATCATCAATCTATTTGCGAGCTATCTCATGCGAAGCGGCGATCTCCCGTCCCGGCGCTGTCATTCATATCACAGCCTTATTTTTTTCCTACAACAATAACCTTGTTCCTGCGCCGAGTCGGTTGCGGGAGATTCACTTCTTCGATGAGAAGGCTACAAATAGACCCGACACCTAGAACTCGAGGCGGTAGGCGGCGCAGGATGTCTCGTGGTCCTGCAGGTTTATGGTGCACCGCGACGCGGACGGAGACAGGTCTATCTTGTACTTCTCCAGCGCCTCCTCGTTCTCTGTCACCCAGTAGCCAAGCACGTCGGTGTCGTACGTAGGGATTATGGTCACTTCTGGAAATAATCAAGACCAAATTTGTAACTTACAAATGTATCTGTCTGTGTATAACACTGCATTCATTGTCAGATTTGTTTGGTCTACAAATCAGTCTACAATCATATAAATTTGGTTTCATTACTACCCCAGAATTAGTGAAAGAGTTATAAAGACCAGAATCAGTGAGAGAATATAAAGGATTTGTCTGCACTATTTTATATTTTGCTGAATGTTACAACCCACAAACTGTAAGAAATTATAAAAGCTCACCTAAGTCTTTATCTTCCCAAGTCTTCTTGGCATCTAACAGGGCATTATATATTTCTTTTGAAGGTTCTGTTCCAGAGAATACATAATATCGAGCGCGGACTCGTTTAAAGAACTCCACAGCTGAATAGTACGAGTTGCCGTGGTGAGGCACGTAGGTCAGCTCCATGTATACCGGGGCTGGGGCTTTCTTCTTGCTCGGAGACTCTCCCGCTCGGCTCTTTACTTCTTTGCTCTTCTCTTGGTTTATTTTATTTTTATTAAGTACAGCGGACGTAGCCGCTTGCTTCTTTGGAGTGCTCTTGCCATCTTGAGGCGGCATAATAGGACTGGGGAGTCCTAAAGGTTTGCCCCAAGACTCGATAGGATCCTTGCTTGATTGAGACTCGCTTTTTTGTTCACGTCTTTCAATCTTTGATTCTTCTGTCCTCGAAGATGCACTGGATTCTGACACTTTTTTTGTTTCCGTTTTGAGATCTTTTAATGTAATTTTGCTTTCTGTTTTCGATGAGGTTTGATGTGAACTCGAATGAGATGACTTATCGAATTCATATTTTGCTGTGATGTTTGAAATAACATCAGATCCGCTTACTTTTTTTTGTGTTCTTCGATCGCTTTTTCAAAGTGCTCGTCTGCTTCTTTTAAAAACGAGGTATCAGAGCGGCGGGTGGAGCCACTCGTTGATGTGAAATGTTCAGACTTTAATTTTTCATGATTCAAGAAATCTTCGGTCAATTTGCTAGTCGATTTTTCTAGCGCATGTATTTCAGTCTTTATTTCAGAATGTGTCGATGAGGTTGCCGAGTCGTCTTCAGGGAGCTGTCCATAAATCGACGTCGACATCGGGTCTTTATGAAGCATTGATGAACTAAGGTCGTGCTTATAATACAATGTATCTTGATTATCTTGTTGCTTAGTGTCTAGTTCAAAACTGAGGTTTGATTTCGGTGAATGTGCGACTTGTGATTTTGTGCTGCTAGGACTACCGGGGCCTTCATCATCGCTATAGTACATGCCGCTGCTCTCTGTGCCCCACACATGAGTAGCAGCTCTGGATCCTCTCGAGCTTATGTCGGAGGGCGGAGATGAAATTCCCAGGATGATCAAAATCATCGCTAGTAGCTGAAGAGCTGCGCATGTCTCCTGTCTTGGAAGAGAGTTTAGAAAATGATTTCTCACTCTCACCTGTATCGACAACTTCTTCAAATTCTTCTCTAAATTCAGAAATGGTTGTTTTTGTTGCCTTTGTTGTTTTAGTTACGCCGTCGCTGCCTCTGCTTACAGTGGTAGTCTCAACCGTAATTTTGACTTTTTCGGGGCTAATTATTTCCTTAGTAGTTACGATGGTGATTGTTTGAGTTACGTCAACGTCACCCTCTTTAATTACTTTTGTAAATGTTTCAGTATCTGTGGTAATTTCTCCTACAGGAGATCTTTGTTTTTTCGGTTTTGCCTCAGTTTTAGATTCTAATTTTTGGTGTATTGGTAGGTCGCCAATTACTGGTTTTGTTTCTTGTGCTATAGGTTGTTTTTCTATCTCTTCTAATTCCTCAGGTGACCAATCGTCTAAACCTGTTCCTATTGGCAAATACGTTATCTGTGTGCGAAGATCTTTCGTAGTTTCTACAGAACCATCATCTTTGGCATTTTCTGTTATGGTTTCTGTCACTGTTTTTACAGCGATTTCATTGGTGTCGGTGTTTTTAAGCTCTTCTTTTGTAACGTAAGTTGTTATGGTTTGCATTATTTTTTCTCCGTCTCGGGAAGTAATATTTGTTTTCTTATCCACTGAAGTTTTTATTTTACCTGTTGTAGTTAATCCTTGCAGTGCAGCTTGTAAATTAGTATCTGAAGTTTTTTGGAATTCAGAAATAGTTATTTTAACATCTTTTGTTGTTTCAGTGGATCCATCAGGATACTCATCAACTGTAGTAGTTTCAACTGTTGTCCGTACTCTTTTGATATTCTTGTCTGTACTGGATAACGTTTCACGTTTAGTTTTGGTTGTGATTGTACGCTTGACAGTGATTGTACCTTGTTGTATTATTTCATTTTTAATATCTGAGTCTTCAGTGGTATCTTCAACAATTTCGTTGTCATCAATGTAAGATTCAGGCGGTTCAGAATCGCCTTTTAAGTCTGCGGGTGTTTTGAGAAATACATCAGCTATAGAAACCTTTTCACTTTTCTTGGTTATCACTGTGCCATCTGGGTATTCATCTTCAGTTACTGTTTTAACTATTGTTTTTATTTTTCTTGATCTATGTGAAATATTTTCAAATTCTTGACGAATAGTTGTTACGGTTGTTTTTCTAAGTATAGTTACTCCATGTTCAATTAATGTTTCTGTATCAGCTGTAACGTGTTCATCTGGTTTTCCTACAGCAATAAACCCTGTAAGATTTTCATCAAATGTATCCATTCCATAATCGGTTACAGATATTTTGACATCTTTTGTAACTTCCGTAACACCACTAGGAAGTAATGTATCAGTGACAGTTTCTATTGTAGTTCTAATTTTCTTCTTTGTTCCATCAGCTGATGATAGGACCTCTTTAGTTGTTTTAGTGGTTATTTTCTGCGTAAGTTGTCTTCCATCCCTCATGATTAGATTGTCTCGAGTATCGACATTTATGGTTTTGTCTTCTAGTGAGAAATCTTTCAAGTCTTGTGACTGTACTGGATCGTCACTTTCTATATCACTAACGGATGTATTTGTATCAACAGTAGTTCTTATTGAACCATCAGGATATTTATCTGAAGTAGTAATAATAGTAACAGTTTTAAGTTTTCGTACAACTCCATGAGTATCTGAAAACTTGGTCTTGATTATTTTAGTTGTGACAGTACGTTGTATAGCAACATTGTTTTCTTTTAGCTCTTCTTTTTGTGTTGATTCAGTTTCTTCGGGTCTTTCTTCAGCTGAAAGTTCGTTTAGCACTGCTTCTATTTTATTACTTTCGTTAGACGAAGATTCTTCTTCTGATGTCATAACTTCTTGAACTGAAGTTAGAGACTCATCGGAAATTGTTGTTTTTTCATTCGTTTTTATCATAACAGAACCGTTGGGGTGCTCGTCTTCTGTAATTGTAATCACAGTTGTTTTTGTTCGTCTTAAATTTTGTGAAATGCTATTGTAGTTTCGGGTAATTGTTTTCACCGTAATTTTTCTTTTTATAGTTACTCCGTTTTCATTAAGAGACTCAACAGTAGAAGTGACATCTTCTATTGGTTTATCGATTTCCTCAAAATCTTTCAAGTCCTCGGCATCAGACACTGAACTGTCAGTTATATCGGTGATAGTTGTACTGCTTTCAACTTTTCTCTTAGTACTTCCATCTGGATAATTATCAATGGTAGTGACTGTTGTAACAGTTTTAATTTTCGTAATTGTCCATGAATATTCTGGTAACGTGTTTTAATAGTTCTAATGATAGTAGTTCTTGTAATGGTAACATCATTTTCGCTTATTTTTATTATTTCTGAGGTTTCATTGATTTCTGGTTCACTGAAAGGAGTAAAGTTTAGGAGATCTATTTCAATATTTTCAGAATCATCGATACATAATTGATCTTGAACTAATATTTCACTTTTTTGACTTTCGTCTTGTACTGTAGATGTGCTCATTTCCTGTGATGTTTGATCTTCTAATATATCACTTTCCAAAATCAAATCTTTTTCGTGGTGCTCAGAAGGTGTTTTTTTACGATCAAGATCTTTGTTTTCTTTCTCTTGTTCAGATATTTCTAGTGACTCTATATTATTTACCACTGTACTAGTATCGACCGATGTTTCAGAAGAACCATCTGGAAATTTATCTGTAGTTGTTACAACAGTAATGGTTTTAATTTTCCTAAGTACTCCTTCTGTATCTAAATATTTGAACTTTGAAATTTTAGTGTGAACAGTTCTCATAATAGTAATCTTATTTTCTTGTAATTCTTCAATTTTTGTGCTTTCATGAATTTCAGGTTCGTCTACAAGGATGAATTCTTTTAAATCATCGTTATCTTCTACATTTTCAATATTTTCATCATTATTACTACGAAAACCATTAATAGGGATATCAAAAGATTCATTTGTTAAATTGCATCCATATGTATATTCTTCTAATAAAGGCTCGTCCAGAACTGAAATTTTCTCACTTGTTTTCGTTATGACGGAGCCATCGGGATGTTCATCTTCTGTAACTGTTCCAACCGTAGTTCGAATTCTTTTTATTTTTTCCGAAACGCTTATGAATTGCTCAACAGTTGTGGTAATAGTTGTTTTTCTTTTAATTAAAATTCCATTTTCAGTCACTAACTGAATTTCTGTGTTGACATCTTGCTGTGGTTCGTTCACTACTTGATAGTCGTCCAAAGATTTAGCTAAAGAATCAATTTCATAATCAGATACTGATACTTTTATGTCTTTCGTTACTTCTGTCATCCCATCTGGTAACATTGTCTCTGTGATGGTTTCTACGGTTGTTTTTATTTTTTTCTTTGATTTTTCTAAGGTCGTTAAAATTTCTTTTGTTGTTGTCGTTGTAACAATTTGTAAGACACTTTTTCCGTTTATCATTACGGATTTTTCTTGTGTTTCAGTTTTCTCAGATTTACTTTCTACTTCTGTAAAATCATGTAATTCCGGTGTTTCAACATTTTCTATTTCGATATCTGTTAATGAAGTACTAGTGTCAACTTTAGTACGAGACGAACCATCAGGGTAGTTATCAGTTGTCGTTATAACTGTTACTGTTTTTAACTTTGTTGGAATAAGTTTTTCGTCAGCATATTTAGTTTTAGTAATTCTTGTTATAACTGTGCGTTTGATTACAAAACTTTCATTTTTGATTTCTTCTGTTTTTGTCACTATTGTCTCTTCAGGTTCATCTACTACAATATATTGACTAAGAATTTTATCTAAATTACTACTAGAATCTAAAAGTAATTCTTCTGTCTTGACCTCGACATTCTTTTGAACATCATTGGAACCATCCGGATGTTCTCTAGAAATGTTAGTTTCCACCGTAGTTCTCATAATTTTTTTATGCTCGTCAATTCGTACAGTTTCTTTCTTTGTTGTTGTGGTAATAGTTTCTACAACATCAACATTATTCTCTTTTACAATCTTTTTACTGACATCGGTATCTATGATAGTGTCTTCGATGTTATCGTCAGAATCATCAGTTTCACTAATGAAAGCATCAGTAGCATCTTTGACTACAGATGATGACTCAGGATCTTTAACTTTATCAATTATATCTTTGAGTTGAAAACTACTCAGCACGTCAGACGTTTCTTTACCAGTACTTTCATGGTGATGTTCTTTTTCAACTTTACTGTCTTTGGCATACATGTCCATTTGGGAAGTAGATCTCAGACTGGAAGAGCATTCTGATAATAAAGTTTGCGTGTCGGTAGATGTTGTCGTTGATCCGTCTGCTCCTTTGCTAAGTGTAGTTGTTTCTATAGTTGTCTTGACGTTTTGTGGAGTCCCATCTTCTCTGGATATTATTTCTTTAGTAGTGACAGTAGTTATTGTTTGAGTTACAACATTTTCACCTTCTTTTATTATCTTTGTAACGGTGTCAGTTTCAGTTTTAATCTTTCCTACGTTCTGCATTAAAGTCAAAAGATCAGAATCACCATGTTCTACATCGGGAATTGAAGTTTTAGAAGTTTTGGAACTTTTTCAGTAGACGTTGAAATTTTTTGAGTAAGTATGTCTTCACCTACGTGGACAACTTTTGTAATCGTTTCTTCACTACCTTCAGATTTGTCGTACGAAACTTCACTTTGGATGCCATCACTCACTTTAATATCTTGGAAGCTACTTGGTGTTTTTGGTAATGGGCTTACAGGAACCGTTGGTGGCGTGGATACTCGTTCAATTTCAGGCCTTACTAATAAAGATTCTACACTTTCCGATTTAATGCCTTGTTGGACTGTGTCATCCTCAAAAGCCCTATGGATTGACTCCACGAGACGAGTAGCACTATCTTTCACGGATTCTGTAAAAGAGCTGTCAGGTAAATCATATTTTCTTGTGATATCTGTAAGCAAACTGTGCAAACCAGAGTCCGATGCTTCTGAAAGAGGAATTTCTGCCTTTGGAGAAATTACTTCAGTTGGCTTTTCTGTTTGCTTTCCTTCATTAGAAGGCTGACCAATTATAGACTCTCTTAGTGTAAGGGAATCGTCTTCACCGGAATAAAATTCGTGGTCTAGTTTTTGACTACTAATTGATTGAAGAGATTCTGGGCAACTGCTGTCGTAAGTAGTAGATTTTTCGACGCTTTTTTCAGATATTTCTTTCTTTTCACTTTTTTCTGTGCTCTCAAAACTATACTTTTCTTCCAAACTTATTTCTTTGGATACATCTTCAGAGCTACTTCCATGTACTAAAGTTTGAGTAACACTATCGCGATCTGTTATTCCACTATCGATAGTTGAGATTGAAGCTGTTTTATCATCCAAAAAGTCGTCTAAAATCGAACGTTTCTTTATATGATGCTTTGACGTGCTTATATCTGATGGATGTACTTGTGATACAAATTGTTTTTCTTGATGTATCATTTCTTCAGTTTCCCGTGCTAAGTCTGTAAGTGACTTTATTTTTGGTGATTTACACAATTCTTCTGTTAATGGTGTGTCAGAATCTGTAGTATGGACTTTATAAATATTACTTAGGGTTTCTTTTTCATCAATATCTTTTTCATATTTGTCATCTATTTGTTTTTCTTTTTTGTAAATGAGTATTTTACTTGGTTCATCACTGTCTAACGTGTTTAAGTTATTTTGTTCTCCACTTTGTTTAGCTAAATCAAGTATTTGAATTTTGCTTGATGATGACTTTTCAACATCGCTACTAAGAATATCAGGTACTGCGTCACACGTCGGACCTTCTGTTAATGCTTGTGATCTATCATCTTCAATAAGGCTAGGTGAACGGTCATCGTCTATAGAACTAGAATCTTGCTCTTCAGTTGCATTATTAGGCATTGGTTTAAATTCCAAAGATTTTTCCGCTTTTACAAGTATAATTTTTGATTGCGTGCTATCCACTTCTTTTTCCAGCTGTGTTAAGCTTGAACTGTTGTCACTGGATTTTTCCAAAGTTATAGTCTTGGCATCAGATTTTACAGGGCTTTCAACTTTTTCTTTAAGTTGGGCAATGTTGCTTTCTTCGCTAAGCTTCTTTTGATCTGGCTTTAAGGGAATGAGCACCGTTTCTTCAGAATGTAATAAAGTCGGTGCCTCTGTAGCAAGTCCTACAGGTTTCATCTTCTCATCGTGTTGAAGTGATATGTCTGCTTTCTTTTCGGGATGATCAAG
Organism: Ectropis grisescens; assembly: GCA_017562165.1. NCBI lineage: Eukaryota > Metazoa > Arthropoda > Insecta > Lepidoptera > Geometridae > Ectropis > Ectropis grisescens. Next base: position 25,016,040 of record CM029787.1, on the reverse strand, counting down.
GATTGGTATCGTTTCATCGGATTTTACGGGAGCTGATGACTTCTCACTGGGTTTCACAGGGCTTTCTGCAAGATTCTGTCTTTTTTCCTCAAGTTTAAAGAAACTTGGTTCCATTGCATCTGGCTGAATAGATATTGGTGCTTCTTCATCAATTTGTACAGGACTTGGTGTCTTTTCATCAGGTTTGACGGGTTTTGATACCTTTTCATCGAGACGATCAGGGCTTGGTATCCTCTCACAGGTCTCTCGTTCAACTTGTACACAGATAGATGTCTTTTCATCAAGTTTTAATGAACTAGGTTCTTTTACAGCATCTTCAAGGAGAATACCAGGTTTGTCCTCAGGCCGCACTGGGCTTGGAACCTTTTTATCAGGTTGTACAGGACTTAGTACCATTGTAACATCATTGACGGGGCTTGCTTCCTCTTCGTCGAGCTTGATGGGGCTTAGTTCCTGTAACGTAACATTAACTCTTATTAAAAACCGATATAACTATGAACCAGAAATAATTTGGTGTATCAAATGAGTTATAATATACAATCAAAACATTTTCTACTACTGAGAGTATATTTTTCTGCTACTACTACCTTCTGAAAGTAGATTTATCATGTTTTATCAGTTTATGTTACAAAATAAATTGAAAATGTATCGGTGGGGCAAAAAATAAAAAGTTGTTCTGCAAATAATAGAATGAAGTGAAATATTGTAGATCATAACATTGTTTTCAATTGCTCAATGTGACGTACTTATGCTTAAAATACGAGGATAGCGTAGTTCTTAAGAAGCGATCCCAATCTATAAATGATAGTTTTGACAAAATATTGGCTTTTTAGATTTGTTGATTGAATTTTTGTGAATTGAATGATTGTGTTTACATGGTTCTTTTGATTTTTAGTTATTTTCCAGCTGAATTGATAGATATTCCTAACAGGAAATTTTGTAATACTATTCTTTTTTTATGTAGAGTACAAACTCTACATAAAAAATGGCTGACAAAAGTATGTTTTCACGAATCAGATGATTTACACAGCTTATCATTACAGCTAATTTTTTCCATATTCCATATTGCCATATTATTTTACGGGATTACATTTAAATGAGTTAGATCGTATTTATTATGGTTTTGTAACTTTATTATTTTCTACACTAATATTATAACGGGGAAAAAAATTACTGTTTGTTTGTTTCTATCGAATAGGCTCCGAAACTACTGGACCGATTTGAAAAAAATCTTTCACTATTCTAATTCTACATTAAGTGAAATGCACATAGGCTATATATTGAATTATATATACACAATAGAATATAAAAGCGAAAGATCCTTCATCACGAAATCTCAGAAACTGCAAATGCTAGTAAAGTCTGAAATTTGGCATGGACGTGACTTTTACCACGTAAGCGTTCGCTAAGACAGGCTAGCGAATTTCATCCCCTAAGAAGGTTAAACAAGGGATGAACGGTTGTATGAAAATCGAAACAATAGACACAACGAAATTCCTAGGTTTACGTCTTGACTGTAACTTAAACTGGAAAAATCAGGTCGAAAGCGTATGTTCAAGGTTGAACCAGTATTCATACGCACTTCATATGTTGTCAAAGAGAGCAAGTAAACCTACTTTATTATCAGCCTATAATGGCAATGTCTCTTCGCTGCTTCGATATGGTGTTATATTTTGGGGCAATAGCTCAGGAAGGCATATTATGGTTTTCAGATCACAAAAGAAATGTGTCCGGGCTATCAGTAAACTGCGTCAAAGGCAAAGGTCTTGTAAACCTCATTTCCGCAAATTAAAAATGTTAACGTTGCCTTCGTTGTATATATTTGAATGTGTAATGTTTGTGCGAAACAATTTGTCATTATTTGAAAATCTAAAAAGTGAGCGTCACAAACATAAAACTAGAATTTCTGTACAAAGCACAACACTATTAGGAAACAGTGTACTTTGCATGGCTCCTATGATTTAAAACCACTTACCACATCATTTTTTGAATATAAAAGAAATGTATTTTTATTTAAAAATAAATTAAAATGCCTTTCTGACAGAGAAGGCATATTATACAGTTAGTGAGTATCTGACTGATAAATTAGATTCAGATTTGTAAGCTTTTATTTATTCGTGGATATTGGTAGCATATATGATAGCTAAATGTATTAATGTAAAGCTTGCATTGCCATTACTTCTGTTAAAAAAATCCATTTACTTTATTATTTTGCTTCCATTATCATTGTATTGTGATAAATGCCTAGTCAGTTTTTGTATACTTATGTAATGTAGATAATAATAGAGTAAAATATGTAATCTGTGAGTGTAATTCTTGAATAGGCAGCTTAGAGTGATGAATTATAAAGTTTTTTCGTCAAATTGTCAAAGACAACCTAATATTTGCATGCCGTAAGGTTGATTTTGGAGTTCACATTGCAAACATTTAAAATCTTATTGTAATTACCCATTTTCACAAATGAAGACATTTTATTTTAATATTTATTATTAAAATTCCGTCATTTTCAAAGTTATAAGCATGTAATCCATTGAATCGATTTTAATGAAATTTGGTACATAGATAACTAACATCCAAGAAAAGACATAGGTTGTTTTTTATTACGGAAAATGCTAAAGGAGTTAAAATAGGGGATGAGATTTTATATGGAAGTTCGAAATTATTGTAAGGGGATGAAATAGGGGTTGTAATGGGGGATAACATTTTATATGAAAAAAACATGAATAATCGTATCTAGACACTTGACGCACACAAAATAAATGCTTGTGTTAGCAATTTTGTAATTTAGAACTGTACAGGGATGAACTAGGGACTGAAATGGGGGATGAAAGTTTATATGGAAGTTCGCGATTGTCACAGATAAAATTATGAAACTTTCTACATAGACACTTGACGCGAAATACTGAAACTTTTGTACTAACTAACAATTTTGTAATTTCGAACTGTACGGGGATGAAATAGGGGTCGAAAGTTAATATGGAAGTTCGTCATTGTTGGAGATAAAACCTTGAAATTTTGCAATTAGACACTTGAAATCCATATTGTAAATGTGAAAGTAGCTCTGTTTGTCGGTTTGTAACACTTTAACGCCTAAACCCCTGAACTAGTTTTTTTTTTTTTAATAAATGGTGACCAGACGATCCGGACATGTGCCTGTAAGCAATATGCCTGACACATAACAGCACAGTGACACGCAGCTATTGGAAGATGAAGAGTCCAAATCATTACCTAGCACTGTACTGCGCTCGTCACCCAGAGATCTAAGATCTTATATCTCTAAGCCCAGTAATTTCTCTGGCAACACTGCCCTTCAAACCGGAACATAGTAATGTTTGCACATTACTGCTTGGCAGTAGAATAACTGGCAAAGGTTTTGATGAAATTGTTATACTAAAAGGTGTTTTTAGTAAACATAAAATTATATGAGTGTTCAAATACTGTCTCAGTTACTTGAACTATTTATTTCGCGCGAAGACGCGGGTAAAAGCTAGTTTTTAATACATATTCGAATATTCGATTAAATTTCACTAGAAGCTATGACTACGTTACAACTTGGCTAGTATACTACGAGAATATTTTATTATTAACTAGCGGCCCGCCCCGGCTTCGCCCGTGGTACATATATATAACCTACATCATTCAAGGATTACGTACATATGAAAGAACGGTGAATGATTTTTTTAAATCGGTCCGATAGTTCCCGAGATTACCGTGTACTAACTATATATATGCTATAGACTACTTTTGATCCCCAAATTATCGTGCTGTTTACTGGGTCAGAAGTGACACCTGTAGACAACTGGCGGGGATGACTAATTAAATGACGATTGATCAGTTTTCGACCGGAGAGGAAAAATGATTAAATTACTAAAATGGCTATTAAAAATAAGGGTTGATCGTAGAATGGTAAAATTGAGCATTGTATGTATTTTTGTATGTTGTATCATAAAATAATAGAAATTAAAAATTTTGTCTAAAAATAAAATAAAAATTTAGGTGGACTACCCCTAACATTTAGGGGATGAAAAATAGATGTTGGCCGATTCTCATAGATACTGGATAAGTACAAAAAATTCATCAAAATCGGTCAAGCCGTTTCGGAGGAGTATGGCAACAAAAACTGTGACACGAGAATTTTATATATTAGATTAAAATATTGCACGCCTGTTACCAGTTACCTAGTAGTGAACCTACTTGTTACCAGTAACTGTGTAACTTTACAAAAATGTACGTTTAGTAAATAACTGTAACTGAAAAGCTATGTATACGTACACGCCAATAACATTTTTTTAAATGCTTTTTAAAAGACGTCAAAAAAGAAATTTGAAACGAAAATGCTAAGCGTTTACTTACCATGATAACGACATCTTTGACGGGACTAAGTCCCTTCACATCGAGTTGAACAGGCCTCGGTGCTTTGTCATCCGTTTGTAGACTGGGTGTCTTTTCATGACTTCCCGCAGAGCTTGAAGCTTTCTCATCAAGATACTCAAAGTCTGTTACTTTTGCAGCCTCCTTGAGAGGAATACGTTCCTTATAATCACGTTGTAAAGGAATTAGAACTCTTGAAGCATCTTTGACAAGTTTATTCTCATCGACTTGAACAGAGCTTGGTGCCTTTTCAGCTTCTTTGATGAGACTAGGTTCTTTCTCATCTTGCTCGACAGGGCTTTGCGTCTTTGCAACGTCGTCGAGCGTACTAGGTACCTTCTCATCAAGATGTTCATGGCTAGGTGCCTTTGCAACTTTCTTGTTCAGACTAGGTTCTTTTTCATCTTGTTTGCCAGGGCTTGGCGCCTTTACAGCTTCTTCGAGAGTACTTAGTACCTTCTCAACAAGATGAACAGGGCTTGGCGATTTCTCATCATGGTGTACAGGGCTCAATGCTTTTGCAGCATCTTTCATAGGACTAGGTTCTTTCACATTTTGTTGAGTAGGGCTTGGTGCTTTTGCAATATCTTTGATAAAACTGGATTCCTCTTTGTCAAGATGAACAAGGCTGGGTGCCATCTCATCAATTTCTATAGGGCTCGGCGATTTATCATCAAAGTGTTCAGTGCTAGGTGTTTTTTTACCGACTTTGATGGGACTAGGTTCTTTCTCATCTTGTTTGACAGGGCTTGGCGCCTTTGCAGTGTCTTCGATAGTACTAGGTACCTTCTCATCGAGGTGAACAGGAATAGTTGCCTTCTCATGAAGTTCTGCAGGGCTTAGTGATTTCTCATCCAGATGTACAGGGCTAGGTGCTTTTTCAGATTCCTTGATAGGGCTAGGTTCCTTCTCATCTTGCTTGATACAGCGTGGCATCTTTGCAGCGTCTTCGATAGTACTTGGTACCTTCTCAACAAGGTGAACAGGGGTAGATGCCTTCTCACCAAGTTCTCCAGGTTTTGGCGATTTCTCATCAAGATGTACAGTGCTGGGTGCCTTTTCAGCTTCTTTGATGGGACTAGGTTCCTTCTCATCTTGTTGGACAGGGCTTGGCATCTTTGCACCGTTTTCGAGAGTACTAAGTACCTTCTTATCGAGGTGAACAGGACTACGTACCTTCTCATCAAGTTCTACAGGGCTTAGTGGTTCCTCATCAAGTTCCACAGGACTTAGTGATGTCTCATCAAGATGTACAGCGCTAGGTGCTTTTGGAGCTTCCTTGATAGGACTAGGTTCCTTCTCATCAAGGTGAACAGGGCTTGGCGTTTTTGCAACTCCCTTGATAGGACTAGGTTCGTTCTCATCTTGTTTGACAGGGCTTGGCGCCTTTGCAGTGTCTTCGATAGTACTAGGTACTTTCTCATCGAGGTGAACAGGACTAGGTGCCTTCTCATCAAGTTTTGTAGGGCTTAGTGATTTCTCATCAAGTTGTACAGGGCTTGGTGCCTTTGCAGCTTCTTTGATAGGACAAGGTTCCTTCTCATCTTGTTTGAGAGGGCTTGGCGCCTTTGCAGTGTCTTCGATAATACTAGGTACCTTCTCATCGAGGTGAACAGGGCTTGGTGCTTCTGCAGCTTCCTTGCTAGGATTAGGTTCCTTCTCGTCTTGTCTGACGGGGCTTAGCACCTTTGAAGCGTCTTCGATAGTACTAGGTACCTTCTCATTGAGGTGAACGGGGATTGGTGCCTTTGCAGCTTCCTTTATAGGACTAGGTTCCTTCTCATCTTGTTTGACAGGGCTTGGCGCCTTTGCGGTGTCTTCGATAGTACTAGGTACCTTCTCATCGAGGTGAACAGGACTAGGAGCCTTCTCATCAAGTTTTGTAGGGCTTAGTGATTTCTCATCGAGGTGAACAGGGCTTGGTGCTTCTGCAGCTTCCGTGATAGGACTAGGTTTCTTCTCATCTTGTTTGACAGGGCTTGGCACATTTGCAGCGTCTTCGAGAGTACCAGGTATCTTCACATCGAGGTGAACAGGGCTAGGTGGCTTCTTATCAAGTTCTACAATGCTTAGAGGTTTTTCATCAAGATGGACAGGGCTAGGTGCCTTCTCATGCAGTTCTACAGGGCTTTGTGATTTCTCATCAAGTTGTACAGGACTTGGTGCCTTTGCGGCGTCTTTGATAGGACTGGGTTCCTTCTCGTCCTGTTCGTCAGGGCTTCGTACTTTAGCAGCGTCCTCGAGAGAACTAGGTACCTTTTCATCGCGGTGAACAGGGCTAGGTGTCTTTTCGTCAATTTCTACAGAGCATAGAGATTTCTCATAAAGCTGTACAGGCCTAGATGTTTTGGCAGCTTCCTTGATAGGACTTAGTTCCTTCTCATCTTGTTTGATAGGACTTGAAGCTTCTTTGATAATACTTATTACCTTCTCATTGAGGTGAACAGGCCCAGGTGCCTTCTCATTAAGTTCTCCAGGGCTTAGTGATTTAGAATCAAGATGGACAGGCTTGAGTTCCTCAGAAGCTTCCTTAATAGGACTAGGTTCGTTCTCATCTAGTTTGGCAGGGCTTGGCGCTTTTTTTAGCGTCTTCGATAGAACTTGGTGCCTTCTTCTCGAGCTGAACAGGGCTAAGCGCTTTTGAAGCTTCCTTGATCGAACTAGGTTCCTTCTCATCTGGTTTGACAGGGCTTTGCGCCTTCGCAGCGTCATCAATAGTACTAGGTACCTTCTCATCGACGCGAACAGGACTTAGTGTCTTTACAACTTCCTTGATAGGACTAGATTCCTTCTCATCTTGGTTGACGGCGCTTGGCACCTTTGTAGCGTCTTCAAGAGTACTAGAAACCTTCTCATCGAGGACAATAGGGCTAGGTGCCTTCTCATGTAGTTCTACAGGGCATGGCGCCTTTGCAGCATCTTCGATAGTACTTATTACCTTTTCATCGAGGTGAACAGGCCCAGGTGCCTTCTCATTAAGTTCTTCAGGGCTTAGTGATTTGGCATCAAGATGTACAGGTTTAAGTGCCTCAGAAGCTTCCTTAATAGGACTAGGTTTGTTCTCATCTGGTTTGGCAGGGCTTGGCGCCTTTGCAGCGTCATCACTAGTACTAGGTACCTTTTCATCGAGGAGAACAGGACTTGGTGCCTTTACTGCTTCCTTGATAAGACTAGGTTCCCTCTCATCTTGTTTGACGGGGCTTGGGACTTTTGTAGCGTTTTCAAGAGTACTACGTACTTTCTCATCAAGGTCAACTGGACTAGGTGCCTTCTCCTGTAGTTCTCCAGGGCTAAGTGATTTTTCATCACGATGTAGAGGCTTGAGTGCCTCAGAAGCTTCCTTGATAGGACTAGGTTCCTTCTCATCTTGTTTGGGAGGGCTTAGCGCCTTTGCAGCATCTTCGATAGTACCTATTACCTTCGCATCGAGGTGAACAGGCCCAGGTGCCTTCTCATTAAGTTCTTCAAGTCTTGGCGATTTCGCATCAAGATGTACAGGGCTGGGTGCTTTTTCAGCTTCTTCGATGGGGCGTGGTTCCGCGTCTTCGAAAGTACTAGGTACCATCTCATCGAGGTGAACAGGGCTAGGTGCCTTTGCAGCTTCCTTGGCAGGCCTAAGTTCCTTCTCATCTATTTCTACAGGGCTTAGTGATTTCTCATCAAGATGCACAGGGTTAGGTGCTTTTGCAGATTCCTTGATAGGACTAGGTTCCTTTTCAAATTGTTTGACAGGGCTTGGAGCCTTTGCAGCGTCTTCGAGAGTACTAGGTACCTTCTCATTGAGGTGAACAGGGCTTGGTACCTTCTCATCGAGTTCTACAGGGCGTACAGATTTCTCATCAAGATGTACTGGGCTGTGTGCTTTTTCAGCTTCTTCGATGGGACTAGGTTCCTTTTCATCTTGTTTGACAGGGATTAGCACCTTTGCAGTCTCTTCAAGAGTACTACGTACCTTCTCATCAAGATGTACAGGGCTAGGTGCTTTTGCAGATTCCTTGATAGGACTAGGTTCCTTTTCAAATTGTTTGACAGGGCTTGGGGCCTTTGCAGCGTCTTCGAGAGTACTAGGTACCTTCTCATTGAAGTGAACAGGGCTTAGTACCTTCTCATCGAGTCCTACAGGGCGTACAGTTTTCTCATCTAGATGTACTGGGCTGGGTGCTTTTTCAGCTTCTTCGATGGAACTAGGTTCCTTTTCATCTTGTTTGTCAGGGCTTAGCACCTTTGCAGTCTCTTCGAGAGTACTACGTACCTTCTCATCAAGGTGTACAGGGCTAGGTGGCTCATCATCACGTTGGGCACGACTTAGTGATTTCTCATCAATATGTCCAGGGCTTGGTGCCTTTGCAGCTTCCTTGATAGATCTAGATTCCTTCTCATCTAGTTTGACAGGGCTTGGCGCCTTCGCGGCGTCTTCGATAGTGCTTGGTACCTTCTCATCGAGGTGAACAGGACTAGGTGCCTTCTCATCAAGTTTTGTAGGGCTTAGTGATTGTTTATCGAGGTGAACAGGGCTTGGTACTTCTGCAGCTTCCATGATAGGACTAGGTTCCTTCTCATCTAGTTTGAAAGGGCTTGGCGCCTTCGCAGCGTCTTCGATAGTACTATGTACCTTCTCATCGAGGAGAACAGGCCTTGGTGCCTTTACTGCTTTCTTGATAGGACTAGTTTTCTTCTCATCTTGTTTGACGGAGCTTGGCACCTTCGTAGCGTCTTCAAGTGTACTAGGTACTTTCTCATCGAGGTCAGCAGGGCTAGGTGCCTTCTCATCTAGTTCTACAGGGCTAAGTGATTTTTCATCAAGATGTACAAGCTTGAGTGCATCAGAAGCTTCCTTGATAGGACTAGGTTCCTTCTCATCTTGTTTGGCAGGGCTTGGCGCCTTTGCAGCTTCTTCAATAGTACTAGGTACCTTCTCATCGAGGTGAACAGAGCTTGGTGCCTTTGCAGCTTCCTTGATAGGACTGGGTTCTTCCTCATCTTGTTTGACAGGGCTTGGCGCCTTTGCAGCGTCTTCGAGAGTACTAGGTACCTTCTCATCGAGGTGAACAGGGCTTGCGACCTTCTCGGCGAGTTCTACAGTGCATACAAATTTCTCATCAAGATTTACTGGGCTGGGTGCTTTTTCAGCTTCTTCGATGGGACTAGATTCCTTCTCATCTTGTTTGACAGGGGTTGGCACTTTTGCAGTGTCTTCGAGATTACTACGTACCTTCTCATCAAGGTGTACATGGCTAGGTGCCTTTTCATCACGTTCTACAGGACTTAGTGATTTCTCATCAATATGTCCAGGGCTTGGCACCTTTGCAGCTTCCTTGATAGAACTAGGTTCCTTTTCATCTGGTTTGACAGGGCTTGGCGTCTTTTCAGCGTCTTCGATATATGTTGGTACCTTCTCTTCGAGGTAAATAGGGCTTGGCGCCTTTGCAGCTTCTTCAATAGAACTAGGTACCTTCTCATCGAGGTGAACAGGTGCCTTATCATCTAGTTCTACAGGGCTTAGTGATTTCTCATCAAGGTGAACAGGGCTAGGTGCTTTCGCAGCTTCCTTGATAGGACTAGGTTCCTTGTCATCTTGTCTGTCAGGGCTTGGCGCCTTTGCAGCGTTGTCGATAGTACATGGTAATTTCTCATCGAGGTGAACAGGGCTTGGCGCCTTTGCGGCTTCCTTGATAGGACTAGGTTCCTTCTCATCTAGTTTCACAGGGCTTGGTACCTTTGCAGCTTCCTTGATAGGACTAGGTTCTTTTTCATCTTGTTTGACAGGGCTTGGCGCCTTTGCAGCGTCTTCGATAGTACTAGTTACCTTCTCATCGAGGTAAACAGGTCTATGTGCCTTCTCATCAAGTTCAGTAGGGCTTAGTGATTTCTCATCAAGTTGTACAGGGCTTGGTGCTTTTGCAGCTTCCTTGATAAGACTAGGCTCATCAAGTTGTCCTGGTTTTGGCGATTTTTTATCAAGATGTACTGGGCTGGGTGCTTTTTCAGCTTCTTCGATGAGACTAGGTTCTTTCTGTTCTTGTTTGACGAGGCTTGGCGCCTTTTCAGCTTCTTCGATAGTACTAGGTACCTGCTCTTCGAGGTGAACCGGGATATGTGAGTTCTGATCACGTTCTGCAAGGCTTGGCGATTTCTCATCAAGATTTATAGGGCTAGGTGCTTTTTCAGTTCCTTCCATGGGACTAGGTTCCTTTTCATCTTGTTGGACAGGGCTTGGCGCCTTTGCAAAGTCTTCGATAGTACTAGGTACCTTCTCTTCGAGGATAACAGGGCTAGGTGCCTTCTCGTCACTTTCTTTAAGGCTTAGAGATTTCTCATCAAGACGTACATGGCTGGGTGCTTTTGCAGCTTCTTTGATAGGACTAGGTTCCTTTTGATCTTGTTGGACAGGGCTTGGCGCCTTTGCGGCGTCTTCGATAGAACTTGATACCTTGTCATCGAGGTTTACAGGCCTAGGTACCTTCTCATCACGTTCTACAGGGCTTGGCGATTTCTCATCAAGATGTACAGAGCTGGGTGCTTTTTCAGCTTCTTCGATAGGACTAGGTTCCATTTCATCGGGTTTGACAGGGCTTGACACCTTTTCAGCGTCTTCAATAGTACTAGGTATCTTCTCATCGAGGTAAACAGGCCTAGGTGCCTTTTTATCAAGTTCTACTGGGCTCCGAGATTTCTCATCAAGATGTACAGGGCTGGGTGACTTTGAAACTTCCGTGATAGGACTCGGTTCTTTCTCATCTTGTTTGAGAGGGCTTGGCGCCTTTTCAGCGTCTTCGATAGTACTAGGTACCTTCTCATCGAGGTGAACAGGACTAGGTGCCTTCTCATCAAGTTTTGTAGGGCTAAGTGATTTCTCATCAAGTTGAACAGGGCTTGGTGTCTTTGCAGCTTCCGTGATAGAACTAGATTCCTTCTCATCTTGTTTGAGAGGGCTTGGCGACTTTGCAGCGTCTTCGATAATACTAGGCACTTTCTCATCGAGGTGAGCAAGGCTGAGTGTCTCTGCAGCTTCCTTGATAGGACTAGGTTCCTTCTCATCTTGTTTAACAGGGCTTGGCGCCTTTGCAGCTTCTTCGATAGTTCTAGATACCTGCTCATTAAGATGAACAGGACTAGGTTTCTTGTCGTCACGTTCTACAGGTCTTAGAGATTTCTCATCAAGATCTACAGGCCTAGGAGCCTTTGCAACATCCTTGATAAGGCTAGGTTCTTTTTCATCTGGCTTTACAGGGCTTGGCGCTTTTTTAGCGTCTTCGATAGTACTAGGTATCTTCTCATCGAGGTGAACAGGGCTTGGTGCCTCTGCAGCTTCCTTGATAGGACTAGGTTCCTTTTTCACTTGTTTGAGAGGGCTTGGCGCCTTTGCAGCGTCTTCGATAGTACTAGGTACCTTCTCATCGAGGTGAACAGGACAAGGTGCCTTCTCATCAAGTTTTGTAGGGCTTAGTGATTTCTCATCAAGTTGTACAGGGCTTGGCGCCTTTGCAGCTTCTGTGACAGAACTAGGTTCCTTCTCATCTTGTTTGATAGGGCTTGGCGACTTTGCAGCGTCTTCGATAATGCTAGGCACTTTCTCATCGAAGTTAACAGGGCTTTGTGCATCTGCAGCTTCCTTGATAGGACTCGATTCCTTCCCATCTTGTTTGAGGGGGCTTGGCGCCTTCGCAGCGTCTTCAATAGTACTAGGTACCTTTTCAACGAGGTGAACAGGCGTAGATGCCTTCTCATCAAGTTCTGTAGGGCTTAGTGATTTCTCATCAAGTTGTACAGGGCTTGGTGTCTTTGCAGCTTCCGTGATATAACTAGGTTTCTTCTCATCTTGTTTGGAAGGGCTTGGCGCCTTTGCAGTGTCTTCGATAATACTAGGTACTTTCTCATCGAGGTGAACAGGGCTTGGTGCTTCTGCAGCTACCGTGATAGGACAAGGTTCCTTCTCATCTTGTTTGACAGGGCATTGCGCATTTGCAGCGTCTTCAAAAGTACTAGGTACCTTCTCATCGAGGTGAAGAGGGCTTGGTATCTTCTCGTCGAGTTCTATAGGACTTAGTGATTTCTCATCAAGTTGTACAGGGCTTGGTGCCTTTGCAGCTTCCTTGATAAGACTAGGTTCCTTCTCCTCTTGTTTGACAGGGCTTAGCGCCTTAGCAGCATCTTCGACAGTACCATGTACCTGCTCATCGAGGTGAACAGGGCTTAGTACCTTCTCGTCGCGTTTTACAGGGCTCCGTGATTTTTCATCAAGATGTACAGGGCTAGGTGCCTTTGAAGCTTCCGTAATAGGACTCGGTTCATTTTCATCTTGTTTGAGAGGGCTTGGCGCCTTTGCAGTGTCTCCGATAATACTCTCATCGAGGTGAACAGGGCTTGGTAGTTCTGCAGCTTCCGTGATAGGACTAGGTTCCTTCTCATCTTGTTTGACAGGGCTTGGCGCTTTTGCAGCGTCTTCGAGAGTGCTTGGCACCTTTTCATCGAGGTGAACGGGACTAGGTGCTTTCTCAACAAGTTTTGTAGGGCTTAGTGATTTCTCATCAAGTATTACTGGTCTGGGTGCTTTTTCAGCTTTTTCGATGGAATAAGGTTCCTTCTCATCTTGTTTGAGAGGGCTTGGCGCATTTGCAGCGTCTTCGATAGCATTAGGTACCTTCTCATCGAGGTGAACAGGACTAGGTGCTTTCTCATCAGGTTCCGTAGGGCTTAGTAATTTCTCATCAAGTTGTACAGGGCTTGGTGCCTTTGCAGCTTCCGTGATACAACTTGGTGCCTTTGCAGCTTCCGTGATAGAACTCGGTTCCTTCTCATCTTGTTTGAGAGGGCTTGGCGACTTTGCAGTGTCTTTTATAAAACTAGTTACCTTCTCACCAAGGTGAACAGGGCTTGGTGCTTCTGCAGCTTCCGTGATAGGACTAGGTTCCTTCTCATCTTGTTTGACAGGGCTTGGCGACTTTGCAGCGTCTTCGAGAGTGCTAGATACCTTTTCATCGAGGTGATCAGGGCTTGGTACCTTGTCGTCGAGTTCTACAGGGCGTACAGATTTTTCATCAAGTTTTACTAGGCTGGGTGCTTTTTCTGCGTTTTCGATGGGACTAGGTTCCTTCTCATCTTGCTTGACAGGGCTTAGCGCCTTTGGAGCGTCTTCAATAGTACTAGGTACCTTCTCATCGAGGTGAACAAGACTAGGGGCCTTCTCATCAAGTTCTGTAGGGCTTAGTGATTTTTCATCAAGTTGTACAGGGCTTGGTGCCTTTGCAGCTTCTTTGATAAGACTAGGTTCCTTCTCTTCTTGTTTGACAGGGCTTAGCGCCTTTGCAGCATCTTCAACAGTACTATGTAATGTCTCATCGAGGTGAACAGGGCTTGGTACCTTGTCGTCACGTTTTACAGGGCTCCGTGATTTTTCATCAAGATGTATAGGGCTGGGTGCCTTTGAAGCTTCCGTGATAGGACTCGGTTCCTTCTCAACTTGTTTGAGAGGGCTTGGCGCTTTTGTAGTGTCTTCGATAATACTAGGTACCTTCTCATCGAGGTGAACAGGGCTTGGTGCCTCTGCAGCTTTCGTGATAGGACTAGGTTTAGGTTCCTTCTCATCCTGTTTAAAAGGGCTTGGCGCCTTTGCAGCTTCTTCGATAGTACTAGGTACCTTCTCATCGAGGTAAACAGGACTAGGTGCCTTCTTATCAAGTTCTACAGGGCTCCGAGATTTCTCATCAAGGTGTACAGGGCTGGGTGCCTTTGAAGCTTCCGTGATAGGACTTGATTCCTTCTCATCTTGTTTGAGAGGGCTTGGCGCCTTTGCAGCGTTTTCGATAGTACTAGGTACCTTCTCATCGAGGTAAACAGGACTAGGTGCTTTCTCATCAAGTTTTGTAGGGCTTAGTGATTTCTCATCAAGTTGTACAGGGCTTGGTGCCTTTGCAGCTTCCTTGATAAGACTAGGTTCCTTCTCCTCTTGTTTGACAGGGCTTGGCGCCTTTGCAGCGTCTTCGATAGTGATAGGTACCTTCTCATCGAGGTAAACAGGACTAGGTGCTTTGTCATCAAGTTTTGTAGGGCTTAGTGATTTCTCATCAAGTTGTACAGGGCTTGGTGCCTTTGCAGCTTCCGTGATATGACTAGGTTCCTTCTCATCTTGTTTGACAGGGCTTAGCGCCTTTGCAGCATCTTCGAGAGTACTAGATACCTTCTCATCGAGGTGAACAGAGCTTGGTACCTTCTTGTCGAGTTCTACAGGGCGTACAGACTTCTCATCAAGTTTTACTGGGCTGGGTGCTTGTTCAGCATTTTCGATGGGACTAGGTTCCTTCTCATCTTGCTTGACAGGGCTTGGCGCCTTTGCAGCGTCTTCGATAGTACAAGGTACCTTCTCGTCGAGGTGAACAGGACTAGGTGCCTTCTCATCAAGTTCTGCAGGGCTTGATAATTTCTCATCAAGTTGTGCAGAGCTTGGTGCCTTTGCAGTTTCCTTAATAGGACTATGTTCCTTCTCATCTTGTTTGAGAGGGCTTGGCGCTTTTGCAGTGTCTTCGATAATACTAGGCACTTTCTCATCGAGGTGAACAGGGCTTGGTGCTTCTGCAGCTTCCGTTACAGGACTAGGTTTAGGTTCCTTCTCATCTTGTTTAAGAGGGCTTGGCGCCTTTGCAGCGTCTTCGATAGTAATAGGTATTTTCTCATCGAGATGAACAGGACTAGGTGCTTTCTCATCAAGTTTTGTAGGGCTTAGTGATTTTTCATCAAGTTGTACTTGGCTTGGTGCCTTTGCAGCTTCCGTGATAGGACTAGGTTCCTTCTCATCTTGTTTGACTGGGCTTGGCGCCTTTTTAGCGTCTTCCATAGCACTAGGTACCTTCTCATCGAGGTGAACAGGACTTGGTGCCTTCTCCTCAAGTTCGGTAGGGCTTAGTGATTTCTCATCAAGTTTTACAGGGCTTAGTGCTTTTGCAGTTTGCTTGATAGGACTATGTTCCTTCTCATCTTGTTCGAGAGGGCTTGGCGTCTTTGCAGTGTCTTCGATAATACTAGGTACCTTCTCATCGAGGTGAACAGGGCTTGGTGCCTCTGCAGTTTCCTTGATAGGACTAGGTTCCTTCTCATCTTGTTTGAAAGGGCTTGGCGTCTTTGCAGCGTCTTCGATAGTACTAGGTACCTTCTCATCGAGGTGAATAGGACTAGGTGCCTTCTCATCAAGTTCTGTAGGGCTTAGTGATTTTTCATCAAGTTTTTCAGGGCTTGGTGCTTTTGCAGCTTCTTTGATCGGACTAGGTTCATTCTCATCTTGTTTGAGAGGGCTTGGCGCCTTTGCAGCGTCTTCGATAATACTAGGCACTTTCTCATTGAGGTGAACTGGGCTTGGTGCCTCTGCAATTTCCTTGATAGGACTAGGTTCCTTCTCATCTTGCTTGACAGGGCTTGGCGCCTTTGCAGCGTCTTTGATAGTACTAGGCACCTTCTCGTCGAGGTGAACAGGACTAGGTGCCTTCTCATCAAGTTCTGTAGGGCTTGATAATTTCTCATCAAGTTGTGCAGAGCTTGGTGCCTCTGCAGTTTCCTTGATAGGACTAGGTTCCTTCTCATCTTGTTTGAGAGGGCTTGGCGTCTTTGCAGCGTCTTTGATAGTACTAGGTACCTTCTCATCGAGGTGAACAGGACTAGGTGCCTTCTCATCAAGTTCTGCAGGGCTTGATAATTTCTCATCAAGTTGTGCAGAGCTTGGTGCCTTTGCAGTTTCCTTAATAGGACTAGGTTCCTTCTCATCTTGTTTGAGAGGGCTTGGCGTCTTTGCAGCGTCTTCGATAGTACTAGGTACCTTCTCATCGAGGTGAACAGGACTAGGTGCCTTCTCATCAAGTTCTGTAGGGCTTAGTGATTTCTCATCAAGTTGTACAGAGCTTGGTGCCTCTGCAGTTTCCTTGATAGGACTAGGTTCCTTTTCATCTTGTTTGACAGGGCTTGGCGCCTTTGCAGCGTCTTTGATAGTACTAGGCACCTTCTCGTCGAGGTGAACAGGACTAGGTGCCTTCTCATCAAGTTCTGCAGGGCTTGATAATTTCTCATCAAGTTGTGCAGAGCTTGGTGCCTCTGCAGTTTCCTTGATAGGACTAGGTTCCTTCTCATCTTGTTTGAGAGGGCTTGGCGTCTTTGCAGCGTCTTCGATAGTACTAGGTACCTTCTCATCGAGGTGAACAGGACTAGGTGCCTTCTCATCAAGTTCTGTAGGGCTTAGTGATTTCTCATCAAGTTGTACAGAGCTTGGTCCCTCTGCAGTTTCCTTGATAGGACTAGGTTCCTTCTCATCTTGTTTGAGAGGGCTTGGCGTCTTTGCAGCGTCTTCGATAGTACTAGGTACCTTCTCATCAAAGTGAACAGGACTAGGTGCCTTCTCATCAAGTTCTGTAGGGCTTAGTGATTTCTCATCAAGTTGTACAGGGCTTGGTGCTTTTGCAGCTTCTCTGATAGGACTAGGTTCCTTCTCATCTTGTTTAAGAGGGCTTCGCGCCTTTGCAGCGTCTTCGATAGTACTGGGTACCTTCTCATCGAGGTGAACAGGACTAGGTGCATTCTCATCAAATTCTATAGGGCTTAGTGATTTCTCATCAAGTTGTACAGGACTTGGTGCCTTTGCAGCTTCCTTGATAGGACTAGGTTCCTTTTCATCTTGTTTGACAGGGCTTGGCGCCTTTGCAGTGTCTTCGATAGTACTAGGTACCTTTTCATCGAGGTGAATAGAACTAGGTGCCATCTCATCAAGTTCTGTAGGGCTTAGCGATTTCTCATCAAGTTGTACAGGGCTTGGCGCCTTTGCAGTATCTTCGATAATACTAGGCACTTTCTCATCGAGGTGAGCAGGGCTTGGTGCCTTTGCAGCTTCGTTGATAGGACTAGGTTCCTTCTCATCTTGTTTGAGAGGGCTTGGCGCCTTTGCAGCGTCTTCGATAGTAATAGGTACCTTCTCATCGAGGTGAACAGGACTAGGTGCCTTCTCATCAAGTTGTACAGGGCTTGGTGCCTTGGCAGCTTCCGTGATAGAACTCGGTTCCTTCTCATCTTGTTTGAGAGGGCTTGGCGACTTTTCAGTATCTTCGATAATACTAGGCACTTTCTCATCGAGGTGAGCAGGGCTAGGTGCCTCTGCAGCTTCCTTGATAGGACTAGGTTCCTTCTCATCTTGTTTGAGAGGGCTTGGCGCCTTTGCAGCGTCTTCAATAGTAATAGGTACCTTCTCATCGAGGTGAACAGGACTAGGTGCCTTCTCATAAAGTTCTGTAGGGCTAAGTGATTTCTCATCTAGTTGTACAGGGCTTGGTGTCTTTGCAGCTTCCGTGATAGAACTAGGTTCCTTCTCATCTTTATTGAGAGGGCTTGGCGCCTTTGCAGTGTCTCTGATAATACTAGGTACCTTCTCAGCGAGGTGAACAGGGCTTGGTGCCTTTGCAGCTTCCTTGATAATACTAGGTTCCTTCTCATCTTGTTTGACAGGGCTTGGCACCTTTGCAGCATTTTCGACAGTACTAGGTACCTTCTCATCGAGGTGAACAGGGCTTGGTAACTTTTCGTCGATTTCTACAGGGCGTACAGATTTCTCATCAAGTGTTTCTAGGCTGGGTGCTTTTTCAGCTTCTTCGATGGCACTTGGTTCCTTTTCATCTTGTTTGACAGGGCTTGGCGCCTTTGCAGCTTCTTCAATAGTACTAGGTACCTTCTTATCGAAGTGAACAAGACTAGGTGCTTTCTCATGAAGTTTTGTAGGGCTTAGTGATTTCTCATCAAGTTGTGGAGGGCTTGGTGCCTTTGCAGCTTCCGTGATAGGACTAGGTTCCTTCTCATCTTGTTTGACAGGGCTTGGCGCCTTTGCAGCGTCTTCGAGAGTACTAGGTACCTTCTCATCGAGGTGAACAGGGCTTGGTATTTTCTCGTCGAGTTCTACAGGGCATACAGATTTCTCATCTTGTTTGACAGGGCTTGGTGCCTTTGCAGCTTCTTTAATAATACTAGGCACCTTCTCATCAAGGTGAACAGGACTAGGTGCCTTCTCATCAAATCCTATAGGGCTTAGTGATTTCTCATCAAGTTGTACAGGGCTTGGTGCCTTTGCAGCTGCCTTGATGGGACTAGGTTCCTTCTCATCTTGTTTGAGAGGGCTTGGCGCCTTTGCAGTGTCTTTGATAATACTAGGTACCTTCTCATCGAGGTGAACAGGACTAGGTGCTTTCTCATCAAGTTTTGTAGGGCTTAGTGATTTCTCATCAAGTTGTACAGGTCTTGGTGCCGTTGCAGAGTCCTTGATAGGACTAGGTTCCTTCTCATCTTGTTTGAGAGAGCTTGGCAACTTTGCAGCGTCTTCGATAATACTAGTCACCTTCTCATCGAGGTGAACAAGGATTGGTGCTTTTGCAGCTTCCTTGATAGGACTAGATTCCTTCTCATCTTGTTTGACAGGGCTTGGCGCCTTTGCAGCGTCTTCGAGAGTACTAGGTACCTTCTCATCAAGGTGAACAGGACTAGGTGCCTTCTCATCAAGTTCTGTAGGGCTTAGTAATTTCTCATCAAGTTGTACAGGGCTTGGTGCCTTTGCAGCTTCCTTGATAGGACTAGGTTCCTTCTCATCTTGTTTGACAGGTCTTGGCGCCTTTGCAGTGTCTTCGATAATACTATGTACCTTCTCATCGAGGTGAGCAGGGCTTGGTGCTTCTGCAGCTTCCGTGATTGGACTAGGTTCCTTCTCATCTTGTTTGACAGGGCTTGGCGCCTTTGCAGCGTCTTCGAAAGTACTAGGTACCTTCTCATCGAGGTGAACAGGACTAGGTGCCTTCTCATCAAGTTCTGTAGGGCTTAGTGATTTCTCATCAAGTTGTACAGGGCTTGGTGCTTTTGCAGCTTCTTTGATAGGACTAGGTTCCTTCTCATCTTGTTTAAGAGGGCTTGGCGCCTTTGCAGCGTCTTCGATAGTACTAGGTACCTTCTCATCGAGGTGAACAGGACTAGGTGTCTTCCCGTCAAGTTTTGTAGGGCTTAGTGATTTCTCTTCAAGTTGTACAGGTCTTGGTGCAGTTGCAGATTCCTTGATAGGACTAGGTTCCTTCTCATCTTGTTTGACAGGGCTTGGCGCATTTGCAGCGTCTTCGAAAGTACTAGGTACCTTCTCATCGAGGTGAACAGGACTAGGTGCCTTCTCATCAAGTTCTGTAGGGCTTAGTGATTTCTCATCAAGTTGTACAGGGCTTGGTGCTTTTGCAGCTTCTTTGATAGGACTAGGTTCCTTCTCATCTTGTTTAAGAGGGCTTGGCGCCTTTGCAGCGTCTTCGATAGTACTAGGTACCTTCTCATCGAGGTGAACAGGACTAGGTGTCTTCCCGTCAAGTTTTGTAGGGCTTAGTGATTTCTCTTCAAGTTGTACAGGTCTTGGTGCAGTTGCAGATTCCTTGATAGGACTAGGTTCCTTCTTATCTTGTTTGAGAGGGCTTGGCGCCTTTGCAGCGTCTTCGATAGTACTAGGTACCGTCTCATCGAGGTGAACAGGACTAAGTGCCTTTTCCTCAAGTTTTGTAGGGCTTAGTGATTTCTCATCGAGGTGAACAGGGCTTGGTGCTTCTGCAGCTTCCGTGATAGGAATAGGTTCCTTCTCATCTTGTTTGACAGGGCTTGATAATTTCTCATCAAGTTGTGCAGAGCTTGGAGCCTCTGCAGCTTCCTTGATAGGACTAGGTTCCTTCTCATCTTGTTTGAGAGGGCTTGGCGTCTTTGCAGCGTCTTCGATAGTACTAGGTACCTTCTCATCGAGGTGAACAAGGCGTGGTGCCTCTGCAGTTTCCTTGATAGGACTAGGTTCCTTTTCATCTTGTTTGAGAGGGCTTGGTGTCTTTGCAGCGTCTTCGATAGTACTAGGTACCTTCTCATCGAGGTGAACAGGACTAGGTGCCTTTTCATCAAGTTCTGTTGGGCTTAGTGTTTTCTCAAGTTGTACAGGGCTTGGTGCCTTGGCAGCTTCCGTGATAGGACTAGGTTCCTTCTCATCTTGTTTGACAGGGCTTGGCGCCTTTGCAGCATCTTCGACAGTACTATGACCTTCTCACAGGTAAACAGGGTGTACCTTCTCGTCGAGTTCTCAAGGCGTACAGATTTCTCATCAAGTTTTACTGGGCTGGGTGCTTTTTAGCTTCTTCGATGGGACTAGGTTCCTTCTCATCTTGTTTGACAGGGCTTGGCACCTTTGCAGCGTGTTCGATAGTACTAGGTACCTTCTCATTGAGGTGAACAGGACTAGGTGCCTTCTCATTAAGTTTTGTAGGGCTTAGTGATTTCGCATGAAGTTGTACAGGGCTTGGTGCCTTTGCAGCTTCCGTGATAGGACTAGGTTCCTTCTCATCTTGTTTGACAGGGCTTGGCGCCTTTTTAGCGTCTTCGATAGTACTAGGTACCTTCTCATCGTGGTGAATAGGACTAGGCGCCTTCTCATCAAGTTCTGTTGGGCTTAGTGTTTTCTCATCAAGTTGTACAGGGCTTGGTGCCTTTGCAGCTTCCTTGATAGGACTAGGTTCCTTCTCATCTTGTGTGAGAGGGCTTGGCGTCTTTGCAGCGTCTTCGATAGTACTAGGTACCTTCTCATCGAGGTGAACAGGACTAGACGCCTCTCATCAAGTTCTGAAGGGCTTAGTGATTTCTTATCATGTTGTACAGGGCTTGGTGCTTTTGCAGCTTCTTTAATAGGACTAAGTTCTTTCTCATCTTGTTTGAGAGGGCTTGGCGCCTTTGCAGCGTCTTCGATAATACTGGGCACTTTCTCATTGAGGTGAACAGGGCTTGGTGCCTCTGCAGTTTCCTTGATAGGACTAGGTTCCTTTTCATCTTGTTTGAGAGGGCTTGGTGTCTTTGCAGCGTCTTCGATAGTACTAGGTACCTTCTCATCGAGGTGAACAGGACTAGGTGCCTTCTCATCAAGTTCTGTTGGGCTGAGTGTTTTCTCAAGTTGTACAGGGCTTGGTGCCTTTGCAGCTTCCGTGATAGGACTAGGTTCCTTCTCATCTTGTTTGACAGGGCTTGGCGCCTTTGCAGCATCTTCGACAGTACTATGTACCTTCTCATCGAGGTAAACAGGGCTTGGTACCTTCTCGTCGAGTTCTACAAGGCGTACAGATTTCTCATCAAGTTTTACTGGGCTGGGTGCTTTTTTAGCTTCTTCGATGGGACTAGGTTCCTTCTCATCTTGTTTGACAGGGCTTGGCGCCTTTGCAGCGTGTTTGATAGTACTAGGTACCTTCTCATTGAGGTGAACAGGACTAGGTGCCTTCTCATTAAGTTTTGTAGGGCTTAGTGATTTCGCATGAAGTTGTACAGGGCTTGGTGCCTTTGCAGCTTCCGTGATAGGACTAGGTTCCTTCTCATCTTGTTTGACAGGGCTTGGCGCCTTTTTAGCGTCTTCGATAGTACTAGGTACCTTCTCATCGAGGTGAACAGGACTAGGTGCCTTCTCATCAAGTTCTGTTGGGCTTAGTGTTTTCTCATCAAGTTGTACAGGGCTTGGTGCCTTTGCAGCTTCCGTGATAGGACTAGGTTCCTTCTCATCTTGTTTAAGAAGGCTTGGCGCCTTTGCAGCGTCTTCGATAGTACTAGGTACCTTCTCATCGAGGTGAACAGGACTAGGTGTCTTCCCGTCAAGTTTTGTAGGGCTTAGTGATTTCTCTTTAAGTTGTACAGGTCTTGGTGCAGTTGCAGATTCCTTGATAGGACTAGGTTCCTTCTTATCTTGTTTGAGAGGGCTTGGCGCCTTTGCAGCGTCTTCGATAGTACTAGGTACCGTCTCATCGAGGTGAACAGGACTAGGTGCCTTTTCCTCAAGTTTTGTAGGGCTTAGTGATTTCTCATCGAGGTGAACAGGGCTTGGTGCTTCTGCAGCTTTCGTGATAGGACTAGGTTCCTTCTCATCTTGTTTGACAGGGCTTGATAATTTCTCATCAAGTTGTGCAGAGCTTGGAGCCTCTGCAGCTTCCTTGATAGGACTAGGTTCCTTCTCATCTTGTTTGAGAGGGCTTGGCGTCTTTGCAGCGTCTTCGATAGTACTAGGTACCTTCTCATCGAGGTGAACAGGGCGTGGTGCCTCTGCAGTTTCCTTGATAGGACTAGGTTCCTTCTCATCTTGTGTGAGAGGGCTTGGCGTCTTTGCAGCGTCTTCGATAGTACTAGGTACCTTCTCATCGAGGTGAACAGGACTAGACGCCTTCTCATCAAGTTCTGAAGGGCTTAGTGATTTCTTATCATGTTGTACAGGGCTTGGTGCTTTTGCAGCTTCTTTAATAGGACTAAGTTCTTTCTCATCTTGTTTGAGAGGGCTTGGCGCCTTTGCAGCGTCTTCGATAATACTGGGCACTTTCTCATTGAGGTGAACAGGGCTTGGTGCCTCTGCAGTTTCCTTGATAGGACTAGGTTCCTTTTCATCTTGTTTGAGAGGGCTTGGTGTCTTTGCAGCGTCTTCGATAGTACTAGGTACCTTCTCATCGAGGTGAACAGGACTAGGTGCCTTCTCATCAAGTTCTGTTGGGCTTAGTGTTTTCTCAAGTTGTACAGGGCTTGGTGCCTTGGCAGCTTCCGTGATAGGACTAGGTTCCTTCTCATCTTGTTTGACAGGGCTTGGCGCCTTTGCAGCATCTTCGACAGTACTATGTACCTTCTCATCGAGGTAAACAGGGCTTGGTACCTTCTCGTCGAGTTCTACAAGGCGTACAGATTTCTCATCAAGTTTTACTGGGCTGGGTGCTTTTTTAGCTTCTTCGATGGGACTAGGTTCCTTCTCATCTTGTTTGACAGGGCTTGGCGCCTTTGCAGCGTGTTTGATAGTACTAGGTACCTTCTCATTGAGGTGAACAGGACTAGGTGCCTTCTCATTAAGTTTTGTAGGGCTTAGTGATTTCGCATGAAGTTGTACAGGGCTTGGTGCCTTTGCAGCTTCCGTGATAGGACTAGGTTCCTTCTCATCTTGTTTGACAGGGCTTGGCGCCTTTTTAGCGTCTTCGATAGTACTAGGTACCTTCTCATCGAGGTGAACAGGACTAGGTGCCTTCTCATCAAGTTCTGTTGGGCTTAGTGTTTTCTCATCAAGTTGTACAGGGCTTGGTGCCTTTGCAGCTTCCGTGATAGGACTAGGTTCCTTCTCATCTTGTTTGACAGGGCTTGGCGCCTTTGCAGCATCTTCGACAGTACTATGTACCTTCTCATCGAGGTGAGCAGGGCTTGGTGCTTTTGCAGCTTCCGTGATAGGACTAGGTTCCTTCTCATCTTGTTTGACAGGGCTTGGCGCCTTTGCAGCATCTTCGACAGTACTGTGTACCTTTTCATCGAGGTAAACAGGGCTTGGTACTTTCTCGTCGAGTTCTACAAGGCGTACAGATTTCTCATCAAGTTTTACTGGCCTGAGTGCTTTTTCAGCTTCTTCGATGGGACTAGGTTCCTTCTCATCTTGTTTGACAGGGCTTGGCGCCTTTGCAGCGTGTTTGATAGTACTAGGTACCTTCTCATTAAGGTGAACAGGACTAGGTGTTTTCTCATCAAATTCTGCAGGGCTTAGTGATTTCGCATCAAGTTGTTCAGGGCTTGGTGCTTTTGCAGCTTCCTTGATAGGACTAGGTTCCTTCTCATCTTGTTTGAGTGGGCTCGGCGCCTTTGCAGCGTCTTCGATAATACTAGGTACCTTTGCATCGAGGTGAACAGGGCTTGGTGCCTCTGCAGCTTCCTTGATAGGACTTGGTTCCTTTTCATCTTGTTTGAGAGGGCTTGGCGCCTTTGCAGCGTCTTCGAGGGTACTAGGTATTTTTTCATCGAGGTGAACAGGGCTTGGTACCTTCTCGTCGAGTTCTACAAGGCGTACAGATTTCTCATCAAGATTTACTCGGCTGGGTGATTTTTCAGCTTCTTCGATGGGACTAGGTTCCTTCTCATCTTGTTTGACAGGGCTTGGTGCCTTTGCAGCTTCTTTGATAATACTAGGTACCTTCTCATCGAGATGAACAGGGCTAGGTTTCTTCTCGTCACGTTTTTCAGGGCTTAGAGATTTCTCATCAAGATGTTCAGGGCCGGGTGCTTTTTCAGCTTCCTTGATTGGACTAGAATCTTTCTCATCTTGTTTGACAGGTTTTGGCGCTTTTGCAGCGTCTTGGATAGCACTAGGTACCTTCTCATGGAGGTGTACATAGCTTGGTGCCTTCTGATCAATACCTATAGGGCTTGGTGAGCTCTCATCAAGGTATACGGGGCTAGGTCCCTTTTCATCTTCTCTGAAGGGACTAGGTGCTTTTTGATCTTGTTTGACAGGGCTTTGCGTTTTCGTAGCGTGTTCCATAGCGCTAGGTACCTTCTCATCTAATTGAATAGATATTTGTGCCTTCTTGTCAATTTCTACAGGAATTGGAGATTTCTCATCAAGAGGTACGTGGCTAGGTGCCTGTATAGCTTCCTTATCGAAACTGAGTTTCTTCGCATATTGTTGAGTTGGGCTTGATGCCTTTGCAGCATCTTCGACAGGTCCAGGTTTCTTATCATCTTGTTGGATAGGGCTTGGTGCCTTTACAGCATCTTTTATAGCTTTTGGTTCCTTTTCGTCGATTTGAACAGGGATTAGTGTCTTATCGCCAATTTCAACAGAGCATGGAGATTCCTTATCAGGAGTTACAATGCTTGTAATAATAGTAGCTTCCTTGACGGGACTAGGTTCCTTGAAATCAAGCTTTATAGGGCTTGGTGCCTTCTTGTCGAACAGTTGTGTTTTTTCTGCTTGATCGATCATTATTTGCTCTCCTGCAGATTTCGTTTGAATATAATTAGAATAAAATACTTTTCCACTTGATTTCCTCAAGCATGTGCCATCTGGCAATACATCTTCTGTGATTATTTGAGTTGTGGTTTTTTGTTAGTTTCATTTGTTTTGTTATACAGTAAAATTCTTGCATAACCGTTGTGATAAATGTTTTTCTATTAATTGCTACACCATTTTCAATAACTGTCATCGTCTGAGTTTTTGTGTCCGTATGTGGTTCACCTGATACTTGGAACCCTAATAAAGCTTCTTCATCCAACTCCTCTATTTCAGTTACTGCAAATTTTCCATCAGATAAGGAAACATTTTCATTTGATTTTGTTACAATGGCACCATTGGGATATTCGTCGTAACGAATTGTTTTAATGATCACTTTCGTTATAGTGCGCTTTAATGTTGTCATAGTATATTGTTCTATAACGGTGGTACTTATAGTTTTTCTTAGTATTTTTTTACCATTAATAGACACAGTACTCATTTTCGAAATTTTAGTTTCTTCTTCGGGCACTCCAACTAATTCGAAGCCATTAAGGCATTCAGTGACACTTTTGTCATGCGTTACATCTGATATACTCGTTAGACAGTCGGTAGTATCTGTAGCTGGCCTATTATCTGAGTAGTAGTTTGTTGAAAATGTAACTGTCATTGTTTTCAGTTTTTTTACTACTCCATGTTTATCCGCGAACTTTGATGAAACTACTTTTGAGAATACCAAACGTTCTATAACAACTTCTTCAATATTTACTTTTACGACTTCTGATTTGACAATCACTTTAGGTTCATCAATTGGTTCTAAATCTTTTAACGCTGGCTCCGTACATAACACTTGATCTATAAGATCTTTGTCGTCATAGAAAATTCCACTTTGTTTTAAATCTTCTACTGTGACTGATCTAGAATTAATGTAATCGTTAAAAGTAATTTTATTTTCATAAAATAAGTGTAATATTTTTCTATCTTTTAATTCTGGCGTTGTAATCGTTACGGATTCTTTTTTGAATTCATCAATGTCATGTTTTTCTACCACATCTGTCGATTTTGACAAGACCTTATCAGAATCTACATTATCAGCAATTCCACTAGGCCTACTCGGTTCTGCACCTTGAATATGAGCTTGTCGGCTAAGCTCTTCAAGATTAGGTCCTTTGATTTCTTTGGGACTCTGCTCTGTTGTCACAGAAACCATAGACTCGACGTGATCTGGTTTCAATGGACTCAGCGTCTTTTTAGTTTCGTCAAGCTTAGCTAACGAAGATTTTAATGTAGACTCTTTCTTGACAATGTCCGCAGTTTTAGTTTTATCACTAGTCTCTTGGAATTCTGTTTCTTTCAAAGCAGTTTCTTTATCTTTTTCTGGACTTACTTCAACAGATTGTTTTCTTCCAAAAAGTTTTCCCGTAAAAAAGTCTTTTGTAGCACTGACTTTCTCATCTAGTTTATTCATGAATTTATCAATTTTATCTTTTTTAGAAGTTTTCTCTTTCACGTTGTTAGTAAAAAATTCATCAACACCATCGATGTCCTTAGAAACTTTGCTCTCAAGTTTATGTTTAATATCTTTTTCTAAACTTACTTGCTCTTCATCAAGTTTGTCAGAAACGATATCAAATTTTTGTTCAGGAGTTTTAGTACCTTCTGCAAGTGTTTGTTTTGTTTCGTCATCAATTTGCTGTGGCGTTTTAATGGTATATTTAACTTCTTTGAGTTCGTCCTTTTTAGTGTCAAAAGTTTCACATGCTGCTTCATCGTAGTCCTCTTTTTCAGAAATATATTGCTTTTTGTCTTCTTTGGCTGACAGTGTACTTTTTTCCTTTTTTAATTGGTCCTCCACGTCATTTTGTGATGAAATTTCATCAGTTATTACTTTTTGTAAAACAGAGTCTTGAGTTTCCGAAAGTTTTAGATCCAGTTTTTGTTCTTCGTTTATAATTTGATCTTCTTTCTCTGAACTAGGTTCTTTTTCAGGAACGTTGCTGAGGAAGAGATCAGATTGCACTTTTATTACTGAAATCTCGTCATCGATGGTGTGTACAGATGTTTTTGTATCAGATTTTTGTAAAACTTCTTGTCTTTTTAGATCAGCCATTTTTTCCTCTAATTTCTCTAAAGTTTTAGCTGTCTCTTGAGTTGCAGTTATGGACGTTTCTGGTTGTTTTGAGCTTTCTTCAATTATATGTTTTTCAAATTTAGATGGCTTTGAAGCATGTTCTCCAAAATCTGTGGTTGGTTTCGTAATATCTGTAGAAACATCTTCTGTTATTTCACGTTTTGACCGTTTTCCTTCACTCAAAACAGTTTTGTCAGAGATTTCACTCACATCTTCAGAAGTGACAGATCTTGCAGGAGAAATTTCTTTGTGTATCGTATCTTGCTCTGGTTTAGAAATAAGAATATTCTTTTCCTGATCTTTTGTAATTTCATGCCTGATTTCTTGTTCACTGCTTAATAGCATTTTTGTCGCTTCTATTGCTGTTATTATGGTAGTATCAGTTTTCGTTAAGCTTTCTGGTGATTTTCGCAGCATTATAGGAGATTTCTCTGCCATTATCTCATCTAAGCTTTTGTCGGACTTTAGAACTTCTGCTACATCAGCAACAATTTTTTCTACGTCTTTTGGACTTACAGGAAGTTTTTCATTCTCTTCTAGTTTTTGTGCTTCTTCAATTTCTTTTTCCACATCTTCAGGTATTGATGGAATTTTTTCGGGCATGCAAGGGATTTCTTCAATGACTATTATGTCATCTTTCATTGGAGAATCTAATGTCGTAATATGAGTTTCTCTTAACTTTTCTGTATATTGTTCGTAGCCAAAATCAGTATCATCATATTCTTTAACGGATTTTAGGTCAGTGCCAGGTATCATAGAAACCTTCATATGATCATGATACATTGGCGATTCTGGTGCAGAACCAGGAGTTACTGTCACTATTTCAGGATGCGAAGCTCTCTGCATTGTTTGTACAATAACATCTTGTTCGATTGCTTTCATCCCTTTTAACGACATCGCATCTCGATCGGGAATGGGTAAATCTTTAGGCACTTTCATTTCTTGAACAAACCCAATATCTGGTTTACGCTTGAAAATATCTTCTTCTATTGGTGTCTTTTTCTCTTCATATATTCTATAATCTACTTCTTCGTGCAACGGAAGATCTGCAACTTCATCGGGCGTTTTCACAATTTCTCTGATCGGCACTGGTTGTGACTCTAGTTTTGTAATTTTCTCTAAAGATGATGGCTTCAGCATGCCTACTAAAGAGTTTGGCGGTTGATCTTCCTTTGTTTCTTCTTGTATATGTTTTTCTTCTACTTGTTGGTCTTCTTTAATTCCATCTAATGTTATACGTTCATCTTCAGGTAAGGTAGGTGCAGTTGTAGCTCCAGATTCAATGGTAGTAGATATTTTTTCATCTGGTTGTGATTCCTGTGCAATGTTTAGTTCTAATGAGTCTTTGGGCTTCGTGATACCACTTTTGCTATCAGATGTTTTCTTTTCACTGCTTATATCTTGTTTTTCATCTACACTTATTGAATGTTCTTTTGAGCCTGCTTGTTTCGAGTCAATTTCTATGACCGCTTCAGTCTTTATTTTTGCTTCTAATATTTCTTTGTCAAGTATAGGTTCATCTTTTTTCTTTTCTGATTCTTCTTTGTCTTTAAGATGCTTTTGAAGTTCATCTTGTTCATGGCTACTTTCACGTTCTATATCTTCTGTATATTGATCAACTTCTTCTTTTTCAATTATGAGATATTCTTCTTCAAACTCACCATCAGCAGTCGTTTCAGTTTTAGCGTCATCTATCATACAAGTTATTTTTTCTATATCTGAGCGACCTTCGAATTCAACTCTTTCTTCAGCTTCACTGTCTCTGTTAAATACTGCTTCAATCTCTCTCACAATTTCTTGCTCTTCACGCTCGTCTAATTCTTGTTGTTTAATGTCATCTAGTGATTTAGAAGTATCTTCGTCAGATTTTTTGGCATCCCTCAAGATGTCTTCATAATTTACTCGTTGTAATCCTTTTAGTTTTGAGGTATCTCCTTTTATTGATTTAATTGATTTTGTAGGACTTTTCATGGATTTTAGACTTTTCACTGGGGAAACTAAAGGCCTTGGTCTTCGAGAAATAGGTTCTCGTTTTTTTAGGCTCTTTCTTTTCAGTGGATTTTTGATTAACGTCTCGTTTTGGAGAACTTTGTTTTAGTTTAGATTCAGCAACTCTACGATTTGCTGCTTCTTTAGTACTTTTAGCGGGAGTACTGCCGGGGCTCAGTCTTCTAGTTTTGGCTTTGACTCTTTCTTTGATTGCTGACGGAGCAGTCGCTGGAGTCGTTTTTGAATCAATTGCTCTTTTAGGTGTCGTCGGAGGAGATTTTTTATCTTCAGATGATATTTTTTTCTCTGTTGTTGTTGTAGTGATTATCTTTTTTTCAGAAGATTTTTGAGATACGCGATGCGTAATTTTACTTTTACTCGTCGTAGTGCCACTTTCAACTCTAGTTCGACTATCAACTTTTTTCTTAATGTCTGTTTTAGCTTTATTATCAACGTCAATTTTTTTGCTTTCAGCCGTTTTAACTACAGAGTCTTTTACATCATCAGTCTTTTCTGTCCGTTTCGTTTTCTTATCAATAGTTTTTTTCTTTAATTCTTTCTTTTTTCGATAAACCGTCTATAACAGTATTTTCATATTGAGCGATTTTATCGTCTAGCGTTGTTTCTGCTCTAGCCGTTATCGTGTCTTTCAAAACTGATTCAATTTTCTTATCTTCTCCATCAACTAATTCACTGAGCAATTTGTTGTCTATGATGTTCTTTGAGTCAGTTTCATCTTTGTCTTTTATCTGATCTGTTTCAAGAATTTTTTCGTCTTTCATTTTTTCAGTGATGACACTTTTTTCTTTGCTAGTTCGTGTGACAGATTTGGATGTTTTGGTGGATGAGACGGTGGTGGCTGTGGTGGCAGTCGCGGCGGGCGGCGCGGGCTGCATTTGTCGGCCGGTACAAGTGGGGTGTTGCAAGAACTCTAGGTGCCTCAGCTTCTCGAGGCCTTCAAAGATTTTATGCTGAGGAGTCGATCCGGGGAACATTATCCTTGTGATTGTATCGTCAGGGTTGGCGGGCCGCCACACGAGTAGCGCACATATCGACACTAGGTTAGGAACAGGGGAAGTTAAACTGTCCTGATGCACTTGCACCTTCAAATAGTTTTTGTTCACTGCTATGCCATTTTTTTGAGGAATTCACGAACATATTTGGAGTCCTTGGACGGATTAAGTACGTACATGTCGAGCGTGCCTGAAACAATATGAAAAATAATTACTATAGTAGTTTTAACATGACAGGAATATACAACATATCATTTATATGACAAGAAGCTTACTTAGTTGTGTGTGTTTGTGTACAAAATGAAAGAGTTGATAACATTGCTCTCACTTTCTCACTTTGTAGTGGCCCATAGTATTTTGAGCAAAATATAAATACTTTATCTTCAAACTAACTTTTATGCCACATGTATGCGTTTCAACGTTTTGTGTTATAATGTCAATGTTCCCTTGATCAGAGTAGTTCTTAATGTTTTTAAGTTTCTCTTTAACCTCTTAGAAGAAGGCTTCTAGCCCTAACAGGGGACAAGCAGTAATGTGAAAACATTAATGAGTTCCGGTTTGAAGGGCAATGTTTCCAGAGAAATTACAGGGCTAAGAGATATAACATCTTAGATCTCTGGGTGATGAGCGCAGTGCAGTGCTAGGTAATGATTTGGACTCCATGTTCCAATAGCTGCGTGTCACTGTGCTGTTATGTGGCAGGCATGTTGCTTACCATCAGGCACATGTCCTGCCCTTCTCGTCACTCTTAATAACAAAAAAGTGGTTTGCTTACACTTTAGAGAAATAATAAATCATAGACAGCTAGATGATTATGATAGTGTATGACTTGCCAATGGATTAATAATGTAACAATAAGTTATTGGCCTTTAAGAAGGCATTAAGAAGTTATAGGGATTAGGTTATCTACTAATGAAGATAGATGCTTCAGCATTTCTAGATAATTAGAAGTCATCAAGTTAGTCAAGAATCATGGCCATCTAACCATCATAAGTCTTCTAACCATCTAGATGGTTAGAAGACTTATTTAGACGATAACGCTTTGAAGATTTAATCAAGACTAGCAGCACCCTCGGTTTCAACTGCGTAGTTTTCAAAGTGAGCTATAAAATTCTGAGTTATAACTTTTCACTTCTATCGCGGTGGTCCTTATGGTTGCCAATTTTTTTTTGTTTATGGTAACAAAATGAAAAAACGTTTTTTTAGACAAATAATGGCAGGAAAAGAAACACGAGTAGTGAAGGTGAGTGTTGAAGTACGTTGGAAAGCGGCTCTTTAAATCTACACCCGTGTCACAAGTATCGGGATCTACTCGGGAATTCTGTCTCTGACACATAACGGACCCAGCACCCGCATGGTGAATCCATGGAATGCTAGGAAGATCATCTCTCTTACAAAGGTTGACTGACAAATTATAAAATGTTTTTATCATAGAATCTAGAATTTAGCACTTGTCTTTTAAATCTCTTATTAAAATGCGTATGACGTACAAAACATAATTGGTTGACATCCAGAAAGAATTTTGTGACCATTAGTATTACATAAGCACGATAGGGCGGCAGGGGGTTTATGCTTTGCTTTTTTTGATGACATGGGGGGTGGGATAGTGATTACGTTGGCAATTTATTTTTAGTTTTCTCAGTTACTTGAAAAATAAACTTATTTTTGGGGAAATACGTACCCATGTTTATGTAGGCCGGTGAGATGAGAGTAAGAGCTTTGCTTACTTTTGATGATAAGGGGGGGGGAGGGTCCATAATTGTAATAAATCTGCTTACGTAATACTTTTGATTTGATTTGACTCGCACAACCCCTTTAGAGTAAGATATAACTTTCAATAACTCTGATGTATTAAAAGTGATGGCTTATCGCAAATTGACCATAACAAGTCTAAAAGTTGCATAGGTCTAAGCAGCCTATCAAATATTTCCACTGCTGGGACTTGAGGACACAGGATGAGGATGAGGATGAGGATGAGGACACATAATCCACCACGCAGGCCCAGTGCGGGTTGGCAGATGACACATGAGTTTGGAAAGTTCTACGTACATGTCAATTTCCTCACAATGTCTTCATTCACCGTTTTAAGTTAGTGGCTGCTAACTAAAGAGTTGTATACATTTGAATGATGTTAGTTAAGACCAAAAATCGTGCCTTTATCGCACCAATCACATGCTAGACAAGGTACTAATTAGACACAAGAATTAAATTAATTTTGTTTTTTGTAGATAATTCATTTTTGTGTATGGTTTTTGCTCATCCTATGAAGTTATGAAAATGTATATGCCCAGTAGTGTAATATCAATGACAATAAGCGAAAACCGCCCACTAAGTGTTCCTTAAACTTTAAACTTTAACTGCAAGGCCTCAGAGCTTTCTTTCATTAGATCATGGCCACATGAGTCCAGGCTTATGGCCTCCACCATACTGGCCTGGTGTGGATTGGCAGATGACTGTGAAAGATTCCTGGAACATGCAGGTTTCTTCAAAATATTTTCCTTTACGACTAAACCCAATGATGATGATAAGACATAAACATGAACACTAAGAAAAATGTTAAGAGGTGCAGATGGGATACGAACCTCCCCTCATGATTGTCCATCACACTTCCCAGCCACTCCACTACTATGGCTTCTTGAATAATTTGAAGCCAATTTAAAAATTAAATTTTCTAGTTCTCCGCCAACAAGTAGGAAAAGCAAATTATTGTACTTATTTACTTTCAAAATAATTTGCACACCAGAAATGGCAGAGTGTAAGGAAACACCATATTTATGATTGTACCATCTTCTCTACCTACATTCTTAGCAAATAAATAATTATTTCATTTCATTTCACGTGTTTGTAAGTTTTACAAGTCAAACTTAGCACAAATTGCAAGCTCGCAGGAATATTGACACAAACTATATTTCTTACATATCATGTAACAATTTAAATTCACATACATACCTAATTATATCTAAGAATTTACTACTTTCAGAGCTCCTGTTTAATTTTTTTATGACACTTGTGATAGTTTTAGGTCGTCGGGTTAATAATTTCATTCTGTCTACTCTCACTCTAGTTCCTTCTGTGGGTTTTCATTGTGTGTGAGATCAGTTCTCTGGAGAGCTCTCTGGAGCGCAATTCTTGGGGATTTTAGTATTGGGGAGATCAGAGGTGTTTTCAAGACACAGATTATCTAAAGACTGTCTTTGAATTGATTTGTTTATTTTGGCTGTTTTCTTTTAGCCCTAATCCACTCCCCTACAGATCACAAAGCACTTGTCTTCACATCTCTTCATAAGTTACCTACCTATCATTTGGTTACAATAATTTTATTCTTTGAAGCATAAAATGGGGAGCCAATGGCCATACATGACGCTAATAAGTGCAGGTTGGGAGATGACACAATATCTTGAAGAAGGGTAATCCGAGGGCAAATCCCCTGGCCATTTCGGCGGCCTCTGCTGGAGTTTCCGGACTTCCACGTTGAAGACTAGCCGCAACTGTAGCTAAGGCAAGGACAGTGAAGTAAGCATCGCATCGAAGACACTAAGTACCTATGGTTTTTTGCGCGACTAGGCGGTAATAAACCTATTATAAAACATCGCAATATTAAACTGAATTGCATAATTTGGCTACTTTGGTACATCATTTTAATTGTGGCTTTGTATGTTTGTAGTAGCTATAAACAGAAAAAGAAAATATCTTTCAGAACTCTGATCGATTCAGATTTTATTTATTTTTGTTTTGATTTTTGATTCCCGGCATCCCGGCAGTGTTGTCAGAAATCCATCTCAATATTCCCCCAAAAAGTTCTCAACTTTTTTTAAACTTTTATAGGTTTACACTTGACCGCCATCTCGCCTGATGTTAAGCGACGATGCGGTCTACGATGGAGCGTGTTTACCTAGAAGAAACCGATTCACTCTCGATTGAAGACACAAATATTGTAACCATCGGGGAAAACCCACTCAGGCAACATATTCCACATCCTAGACGTTTCTTATCACAAAAGTAGAGTCAAATCTTTTCGTTCGTGTCTTTGCAACATCAACGATGTCGCTTTTTCGAACTACGCGCATTCCGACAGAAAAAAAGGCAAGGTGGTATCAGATCATGCAAATCAGTCGCACACTCTCCAAAGTGTATTCGATAAAAAAACCGATAGGCTGGTAATTTTTCGGCGATCATCAAGACTTTGAAGTCTTTTTCGCAGAAGAGTGTCATTGCCTGTGAGCCTTTTGGCACGTCTCTCGATCGATTCCAGGGCCTCCAGCTGATACTTAGCCGATCCATCCCAAAGGTGCGAACAGTACTTACTCCATACAAGAGCGAATCTGTGCTTGATACAATGTGAGCAACTGTTCAGACTTGAAGTACCTTCGCACCTTTGAAAGGACACCTATCCAAAATCCCCCAAAAAAGCGGTGGTTCTAGAAAAAAACCCCCAAAGTAAATGATACATTAATTCATCCCTCAAACATAATTTTACACTGACGACCACCCAATGACCTATTAATAAAAGACGAGTTCCTCGAGCAAAACTTTGGCAAGACGAAAACGAGGTAATTACCTTATCCCCGCTCAGTCATGCACTCTCCAGTATCGAAAGCAATCCGTATCGCTTGTAGGTATTTTCGGTTAACATTGTGATGTGAAAAGAAGAAAAAATGCCATCCTGTGTTTTAAGACATTGTAAAAATTATACTGCAACTGTTAAAGAGAAAAAATGTTTAATTTCATGCGTAAGTAGCACTATATTTATTTTTCAAATTATTAGTTATTTAGTTTGGTTGTTTATTCCTACGAATGGATAGAGCGAGATGGATATGGTCAGATTAGAACGAGAGTGTATGAGAGATCCGACCTTCTACCGCGTAACTAAATCGGCTTTCGCTTTGCTATTGCGGTCTCTGTCATTTTAACCGGAAAGAAAAGAGCGAGAAATATCAAAGCTAAGACATGTTTCGTTCGGCGGTAAACCCCCGATTAGTCTCAGCAGATTGTGTTGTGGTATGATGCTGTTTGATAAACCTATATCTTTTCCATTCCAACAACCGATATTCTGGATATGTTGTCTCTTTCTTCCGCGTGATATGTATTAATACAAATAAATGGAAGTGTAGGTATATGTGTGTGTGCACGTTCCACTGTGATTTATTGCATGATTGTTAGACTATAACGCTTCTATTTGTAATACTTCGTTGCGACCACCTCAATTTCTCTCTAAAATGCTCCAGAAATCCCCCCAAAAAACCGGGTTTCAAGAAAAAAAAAATAGATACACATTTCCTAACTCAAACACAATATAACGCTATTTCGGAAATAGCTTCTATTGCTCAATGAAGTGTATCGATAAGTTCGCATAAGAAAAGGCGATCAAGTTTTTGTACCAGGTTCACTTAAAGTGCCGTATTCGCTAAAAACTGCAAAACTCAGCAATGAAAAATCCCCAATTTCCCCCACAAACAATTTCCCCCCCCGTAAATCCCCCCAAACATTTTGTCCCCCCAAATTTCCTAAAGCTATAAAAAACTCGCAAATTTGGGGAGAATCCTCTCTATCTGGCAACAGAACATCCCGGCTCGGCGTTTTCAGCTGACATTGACACAATGAACAATGAAACCATGACGTCAATGTACTGTTACTGGAGTTTGTACATAGTTGAAATGGTTCCACGCGTTTTGCACACTTGCGTATTTTTTTGTGAATTTGCAGTCATTTTCTAGAAGTTTGTCCTATAATTGATATTTTGAGTATGGTGTCAGCATCGTAGTAATCAATCGGCTTATAAATTGTTTTCTTAATTTTGAATGTTAGCTTTCTGTATTCGTCGTTAAAAATAATAAATAGGTACCTATTCGTGACAGAATTATTTCAAAACGTCAATTTCAATTAGTTTCCAACATATATAATTTTAAAGTGAGCAGTGCGCGTGATGTCTTACCACAACACTCGCTCAGTTCGTTCACAACTGGAAGCGATGAAACAAAAAACATACAGTTGAATAGAGAACCTCCTCCTTTTTTGAAGTCGGTTAATAAGAAATCATTGAACAAGTAAACTATTGCTAGCTACTACAGCTGCTTGAACTAAAAAAAAACTAGTGTATCTATATTAATAATTTCGTCAAGGGGTATGGTAGACTTGATCGAAACCATATATGATTAACAAAACATAAAAAAAATATTGATTTTGAGTCGACACATAATTCGGATTATGGAGAATTTCATTAAATTCTGATGGCACTGACAAACAAACCGCTGTCGCCATCTTTGGTGTGAAGCACGTTTCGTTCCATCAATCAACATATTGCGTGCGTCCGTCGCGCCAAAAAAGTATCCATCACAAACAACTGTGACTTATGTGACTACGTAAAACGAAACGTCTTACCGCCGGACCGGAATTTTATTAGTAGGTACTTATGTTTAGTATCAGTATTGCACCCGTACAAAGCCGGGGCGGGTCGCTAGTGGTATTATAAATCGGGCATTGGCAAACTGGTTTGCTTGACAACGGCGTTAGTTCACACTTTAGCCACGTGCCATTATTTCCATGTAGGTAAGGACAATTATTAATATTATGTATGTAAATTAAATTCGTCTAACGTTAACCCCACCTGTAGCGCAGCTGAAAACTATTATCGACAGAAGTTTTCGTCGCATGAGTTATTTATTTGCTAAATACCTGCACGAATCATATTACGTCCAAAGTGTTTGAAGTGTTAGTATACGACAACATTATTGTAACGCGTGGGCGTGGGTAGGAGTTAATACTACTTGCCTACTAAAAAAGGATTCACATGCCCAAAACCTTAAGTTAAACAATACCGATAGCCTCTCGTACATCCTCTTCCATCTGGCTATGGGAGAAACAGGCTTTCAGCAGGAGCAATAATCAGGTATGAAAGAGAGTCTGTTATTATGAAAGTGTGGGAGCAATGAATAAATAAATATGTAAAGTCAGATGATTTGACTGTTAAGTTACTGTTGTTGTTCTTACCAATTCTATTGATGTGTTCTATAGCGTATACTATCTATCATCTGCCGCGTGTCCTGCATAATTAGGGTTTCTCGGATACTATTTGATCTGATCTGATTGGTCTCATAATATGAATTTCCCTTGTATACAGGACAGGGGTCTCGAACAATCCAAATAAATGGCAAGCTATCATAGTCAGGAGCTAAATACTAAAAAATAAGTGTTCTGTAGTGACGTACCGTGCCCAACTTTGTGGTAGAGGTTGATGGGGTCGGGCCCGCGGTAGCAGTGCTGCGGCCGCAGGTTGAGGCGGCGCAGGTCGCTCATGATGTCGGCCCCCTCCTGCAGCAGCGACACCAGCAGCGGGTCCGCGTCCTTGTCGCCGTCCGGGCTCGCCAGCGCGCGCCGCTCCTGAAACGTACCATCAACACACTTTACTATAATCAACATTTTATTCATAAAATACAATTTAAAAAAATGTTATTAAAAAGAACAAAATTAATAATTTTGATTAACCCCCGACTACCTACAGGTAACAAATCCAATGTCGTACCTACACAACATTCTAGTAGTCAAGCCCTTTCATTTGATACCCATATTACGGGAGTTGTGAAAAAAGAAACGTATTTTGACATTTTATGGTAGCGGCCATCTTGGATTTCTAATTTGTCATAGTAGTGCAAAGTATTCTACTAGTCAGGCGTAGAGGTAATAGTAAAAAAATAAATATAATTCGCCATTTTGTGGCCACTAGGCCATCTTGGATTTGAAATTTGTTATAATGTATAGTATTTTACTAGTGAAGCCCTTTCATTTGATATCCATATTGAGGTAGGTTGTTAAGAAATAATTTGTCCGCCATTTTGTGGAGGCAGTCATCTTAAATCGATATTAACTCAACATATCTAAGAACATTCGCATCGCATCGTATTAACCTTCAAAAAAAAAAAAACGCATTTAAATCAGCCCATCCGTTTGAGCTCTACGGTGCCACAGAGAGACACACAGACAAACAGACAAACAGACAGACAGACATCGACGTGAAACTTATAAAACCCCTTTTTTTTGGTCGGGGGTAAAATGAATAAATCAATAAATGCGCCGTTTCACTTAATCATAAATTAAATGACCATTAATCTCAAACTCATGCTCTAAAATTATAAAATTCACTGAAGCCGTAGAATGACTGCTCGGTAAGCCATTTTCAGGGTTCCGTATTTAAGTTTGTTTTAAAGTTAAGTTTGATCTTTGGTGGACAAGAGTGTGATCCGCTATTCTGGGCCTGGTTAGCGTGGTGGAATATGGCTTTGGCTCTCTCCTTGTGAGAGAAGGTCCGAGTCCCAGCAATGGGAATATAAAGACTATCATAGTAATCATTGTATAGAATGGTGAATATTTCACGCGATCGCTTGAAAGCTTTCATTTCGACTTCGTAAAGGTGATCTGCGTAATAGTATACGGTTTACTATCGTTACCATCAGCCATTTTTGAAGTGAATTCTTCTTTTGGCTCACCACAGATAGATTTTTCGTGGGCTGTGAATTGAATTCTTGCGTCACGCACGGGAATGATAACAAATCTTCGGGTAAACTCGGAACAATGGACACGCCCTTCGGTTTCACCCGCATAGTTTCCAAAGTAAGCTATGAAATTCTGATTTATAAGTTTTCACTTCAAAGTCAAAGTCATAGTTCTTTATTGATAAATGTACAATTCACACGTCGTCAATTTAAAAAATAAAATCAAAGAGTACATACAGTATATATAAATCATTTTTAAACTTTAAATTGAAAATTATACTGTACAATAATAAGAATCGTACAAATAAGTATTAAAATATATGTAATTAATACAATTGTAATGAACAATGTCAATATTTTACAATTTTATTGTGAGTTTGCCATCACTTTATAAAACTCGCTGTAACTATAAAAAGTTTGATCGATAAGCTAGTTTTTTAATCGGGTTTTGAAGCTACCCGAACTCGGTGCTGATTTATCTATTTTAACTTTTAATTAATTTTCATTTATATGACTGCCAATTTTTTTAACGTTAATAGGTTAGGACCGCCACCTCGTCTAATATTAATCGACTATGTCGTTATTTTACACCATTGACAGTTGTTTCGAATACAACTACATTCTAAACATCAATTTTGTTAAAAAAAGAGCTCTACCAACCTGCCTTACATTATCCAATTGTCCACAAAATACACTACACAAAAGTTGATTGTAAATAAACACAGAACACAATGTACAAGAACTTATCACTTGTTTCAACGTCTGGATTGTACTGAGTAGGTTTATCGAGTGGAGGTTGTACTCTATGCTCCAATAGTCAGCACCTTGCCACAAGCACCAAGCTTCGTTTTAAGTACGGTCTAAGTCACAGACTTGGTTGTGAAAGAAAATACAACATAATATCCGTGCACACATACCTGGAAGAGACAGCTTTAAGTGACAAGGCTGCTAATCGAAATTAAATTTTAATAGTTTTTATGGTAGAGAACGACGAGATGAGCAGGACATGTCTTTGATGGTAAGCTGAACGCCTGCACAAAACAAAACATCGTCATGCAGCTATTGCAAGAAACTATAGCACTGCGTTACTCTCCTAGATATTATTTCTTTTGTAATTGTTATTCGCTTGTGTTAAGTACCTATGGTCAATAAAAACTTTTCTTATTTTATTTTAAGTACGAACTGTATTTAATAAAGTCTGATATTAATCTGCATCACTAGCCCTCTTTATGTTTCCACAGATGGGACTCGGGGTCTTCTCTCCCAAACTAAGTGCTGGTTGGAGAATGACGCATGTCCTCGAAAGTTATGTTTGCATATTTTTCTTCATCGTTGAAACTGCCATAGACAGCCCATTAAATGTTCCCACAACTAGTATTTGGGACCATCCTCAAGGCTAAATCCAGGCCATAAGCCCCATGCTGGTCCAGTGCGGGTTGGTGGTTAAAACTAGCGGCCATTATAAACTGGCAGGTGTAACACCTGGAAAATACTAATTGAGACTCTAATGGTTATCGGGTTTGAGACAGATATGACCGGCCCATTGCCACTTCAGTTTGCTAATACGCTGAGGTATGTCGGTGACTTTAGTTCTCTGACAAATTACTTCATTGCGAATGCAACCCCTCAGAGAAACCCCAAGCATAGCTCTTTCCATAGCTCGCTGAGCGACTTTGAGCTTTCGGATCATTTGATTTGAAAAAAATGTGTTACGAGTAGGTGTGCCAAAAAATATCAAAGTTTCAGCTGGTCTTGAATACCGGTTTATGAGGCGGTTAATCTAAAGATTCCTAAGATCACAACCATGTTACAAAGTGAAGCTATCGTGTGTGTAACTCCTAGTGTCCAGTGAGGGGTTTCCTCCGCAGTAGCGATCTGTGCAGCGGACCGGGTCCGGGTAGGGTTACTCCGACCTTGCGGGTCGCGTCTCTTTGGCGCCGGTCGATTGCTACTAGATAAGTAGGACATTAAAATAACTACGAACTACGAACGTTCATACGGGGTGCCACTTTCAAACAACACTACTTAGGATGTATGGAGGACGTTTGCTAATTTTTTTTTAAATAGAGACCGCAATTTCTTCCACTTGTTTCTCGATAGCCTCACTCCAGAAGTGAGTGACATAGGTAATGAGAAATGTTTAAGTAATAAATAATGTATGTAGGTAAATTGCTTTAATTTATTTAAAAAAAGATGGTCTCATGGGACAACAGTTAGGAACGAAGTTCCTTCGGATTTTAATTTCTGAACATATTGCTCAATTTCGCCTTAACAGAGACAATAAGAAAAGTGCTTATGGACACAATCTTACACTTAATATTATTTAGCAAACTAAGCCATAAGAAAAATATTCATTACCCTAGACTTTCCCAATTAGGCTAGATTTTAATAAATATGTTAGTCACCAAGTTGGTGGTGAAAAATATGGTACAATCATCTGAAAATCAAAGTTGTCAATTCTGATCACGGGCCATTCACGGGCAGTTTTACGCGTCACTTCTGTTATATTTTTATCACAGTTTTCACAGTATTTTTTTCAGTTCGGCCGCGTCACAGATTTCTAAAACAAAATATGGGCCGCGTATTAAAATCTGGTACCTCCAAGCTTGCTGTAGTATCTGCAGTAAACTGACCTCTAGGTTACAGAAGAAATGTCCAATTTGTGGGTAGACGGTGGCGGCCGCCTTCCGCCGCAGCACGGCTGCCATGCCGGCCGCCGAGCAGTTGTTCAGCCGGGTGAACAGCACCGCGTCCAGGCGGTCCAGGTGCCGGGCGAAGTCCCACCAGCACGCCTTGCGGGAGAACCCGCCGTCCACTGGAACACGAAAACATCTGGGTCAATATCTGAGCCTCATACACTCTAGCAGTTCTTCGATTTTACTCACGAAATTTCCTCTATTTTCCCGCAATAAAATGTTGTGTTTTACAAATGGAACAGGTTGCCTGGGGATATTACTTCGGCAAACACATTAAAATCTTTCAAGGACAAACTGGACAAATGGGTAGTGAAAGGCAATCAGTCTAAAAGACTATTTGT
The DNA here is from genome assembly GCA_017562165.1 of Ectropis grisescens. Lineage (NCBI taxonomy): Eukaryota > Metazoa > Arthropoda > Insecta > Lepidoptera > Geometridae > Ectropis > Ectropis grisescens. Next base: position 24,974,240 of record CM029787.1, on the reverse strand, counting down.
TATTTAAACACTGAAAGATATAGGCATATCAGCTTGCTTGCTTAATGCTGAATAAATAACTGGTTACCAAACCTTCGGCCAGCACATAAGGTGCAGAGCCCTGCTAACCTAATCTTACCTTATGAAACGAGTACCACCACGGTTTAGGCTGCTGTCCAAAGGAAATAAAACAACCACCTGATACCCCAGAAAAGAGTGCCCTACGGCCTAAGCTTCTACCAGGGTATCTACAGAAGTATCTATCTAATGGATTGTTAAAATATATCCCATTTGTTTCTCCCAGTCTTGTGCACGAGGTACGCATATTGTCACGGTCGAGACGTAATTATTCTCATTTTAATTGACAGAGGTTGGTAGAACATCAAGGTTTCGTGCGAACTGATTTAATCCGGTTTCTAAGCCTTAGTACCGGGGCAGTGATCTTGAACAGAAACCATACGCACAATCTGTAGGTACGTTGTGTTCCGAAACAATCTGTTTCAAGCTGAATGCGAGAGCATGTCCAACACACGTATCGTTGTCTGCAAACATGCACTGGGCAGAAGGACAAACAGACTCCGTTGATTATACTGCATATTATGTAGGGTTGTCAGCTCGCCAAACTTAATAGCCGGACATTTGGGTAAGAAAGCCGGGCATCGTACACCATTGAGGATTTTGTATCAGTATTAAAACATTAATAGTTACGATAAAAAAGGAATGAACACTACTGACGACTGCGGGAGGAACCGACTGTCGATTTGCCTGCGCTCGGTGTTCAATCGTATTGGAAAAGTGTAAAATCGTATTGGAATAGCTTTAAAAGAAAAACAAAGCAGGCCAAGCTGGACACTGTTTATTTTGGTCGGACACGCAACGTAAAACCCTAATACATGTCCGGCTTTATCCGGCCGTCTGGCAACGCTATGCGTAGGTATGTGTGTGTATGTATGTTTGTTATGAGATGTGAACAGTTGGTTGAATGCATTGGTTTAGGTTGGAATCGTGGATGACAACGTCTATAGGTACTACGGACTGTAGCCGTATTTATTTGTGTGTTTTCTATGTAACTTTTCATCAGGTATTTGTTTTAAATTATCCTAATAATCTTAGAAATGCGGAAGTTTGTATCTTTATATCTCAATCACGTCGGAACCGTTAAACAGATCTACAGTTAGATTGTAATCTGGACTGGCACATAAGTTTCTCACCTACACTAATATTATAAAGCTGAAGACGTTTATTGTTTGAACGCGCTAATTTTAGGAACCACTGCACCGAATTCAAAATTCTTTCACCGTTGTATATGTACGCAATCCTTGAGTGCTACAGGCTACATACTATGCATAACGGGCGAAGCCGGGGCCGACGGCTAGTCGTAGATGAAATACAGGAAATCATCATAATCATAAACAACGCGAGTAAAATCGTGCATCGCGGCTAGTAAATAAATAAATACCAAACCTTATTGGCTTTAGCGAACAGAAAACCTGTTTAGGGCTTAAGAAAAGTTTAAACGGTTTGTTAACTTTCAACGTTAGAATGAAGGAACTCAAAGAAAATTGCGCCAAAGTAGTTTGCATGATTTTCTATATAACTAGCAGCGCTCCGCAGTTTCACCTGCGTAGTTCACGGTCGCGTTATTTTCCCGGAATAAAAAGTAGCCAATGACTATTTTTGACTATTATCTATTTATGTACCAAATTTTATGCAAATCTCTTCTGTAGTTTTTACGTGAAAGAGTAATAAACATCCATTGACTGGCATTGTGGCTTAGTGGGTAGTCTGCTGCCTGCGAAGCCGAGGGTCGTGGGTTCGATCCTCACCCAGTGCAAATATTTGTGAGATGAATTCAAATGTTTGTACTGTGTCTGGGTGTTTCTATGTTTAATAAGTATGTATTTACAACTATCTAAGTATTATATCAGCTATCTGGCCGCCATATTACAAGCTTTGCTTAGTTTGGGGTCAGATGGTGCTGTGTGTGAATTGTCCACCAATATTTGTTTATTCATTTATTTATTTATTTATCCTTGCATCCATACTTACTAACTTTCGCGTTTATAATATACTAGCGACCCGCCCCAGCTTCGCACGCATTTTTAATAGTACTTATATTTATTATCAGCATTTTCGAATCCCAAGAGATAGATATATCTTAAAGTAGTTTTTTGTAGACCTTTTCAATGTGTACAATACTTAGTACATTATTTTAATAAATCTCGCAGGGTTCAGCCTGCGTTTGCAATGTAAGCGGAACAATTGTAATTATTTTAGACATCACATTAGAAACATCAAAATATTTTCTCCACTATTTAATGGATGTTATTATACAAATAAACCTTCCTCTTTAATAACTCTTATCTTTTTTTTTAAACCGCATCAAAATTCGTTGTATAGTTTTAAAGATTTAAGCATACATAGGGATATAGGGACAGAGAATGCGACTTTGTTTTATCCTACACTAGATGTTCGCCCCGGCTTCGTCCGTGGTATATACGAGGGTGATTATATATTATAAAATCAAAAACTAAATTTATATAAGCACTCACCAGGATCCCGCACATTTCCAACGGTGAAAGAATGACTGAAATCGGTTCAGTAATTCCTGAGAATATCGCTTTCGAACAAAAAACCTTTTCAGCTACCTGCTACGCCACCTGTTGGAAATAGGTCGTACCAACTCAGATTTAGAAACAAATTTGATTAGCAAAGGTTTATATTCAATGACGCAATCTTAGATACATGCTATCATGTCAAAGCACGATATGAAAACTCTCAAAATATGTTTTCTAGTTTTTGTTACATTATTGATTAATGCTCCGATTTTATTGATAGTAGCGTTATGTTCTATAATAGGCTATATCCTTCCTCGACAAATGGACTATCCAATAGAAAAAGAATCTTTCAATTCGTACCTGTACTTCCCGAGATCCTAGCGTTCAAACAAACAAACAAACTCTTCAGCTTTATAACATTAGTAGGTATAGAAGTATAGATATGTATATGTACTATACATGTAGTGAAGTAGGATGGATTATGTAAGTCACAGGTTTACACCACGACGCGTAACTAGTTTGAAACAAAGACAATAAAACCGAGTGACAAATTAATTTTTTGATATTAAATGTAAGTATTTTCAGTTCGTAACTTTTCATTCCACCTATTGCAAATTTTTTAAATGTTTTCGCGCTAAGCTCTATGCAAACAGCCCTCGGATCCCAGTTCAATTTATGATTTCGGCACCAATAGAAATAGAGCTTGCAGACCCGTACTCTCTCGCTCACCCTAGAGGGCGACTGATAAACATAGCCGAGCTGGTGGGAGAAAATTAACTTGCTCTATGCAAACACGTTTCACTGTACAGCTCGTATTGATGTTATGGACTTGATTGCGCTTGCTGTTTATTAACATTTGCACGTGACTTTACCCGCGTAATTAAAAAATTGCAAAAATATATTAGAGTTTCTCAGAAAATAATAACTGTAGTGGTAGGACTCTTGGCAGAGTCCGCCTGGGGAAGTACCACACCTTTGCCAGTTATTCTACCGCCAAGCAGTAATGTGCAAACATTACTGTGTTCCGGTTTGAAGGGCAATGTTTCCAGAGAAATTACAGGGCTTAGAGATATAAGATCTTAGATCTCTGGGTGACGAGCGCAGTGCAGTGCTAGGTAATGATTTGGACTCTTCATGTTCCAATAGCTGCGTGTCACTGTGCTGTTATGTGTCAGGCATGTTGCTTACCATCAGGCACATGTCCTGATCGTCTCGTCACCCTTTATTTAAAAAAAAATAAATAATAATAATAATAATAATAATTGCCTTTATGAAAACTACGGTTTTGGGGATAAAACGTACTCTATATGATTTTTAGTCACTACTATCATATGCTATAATGTAACACAATTCTGAAACGCTGAAAACGTTCCGACACGATTGAGCAACACACATCCAAACGTTGACGTTTATTTATATTAGTGGAACTATTTTTACAGATTATAGTTTTGTTTATTGTATAAAATAATTAACCAATCACAGGGCACTGTATAGTGGTCACGTGATCAGCTTACGTTTTTTGGCATGACCATCTAGATAGATCGCGATGCACGGGAACAATAGTAAACATACGAAAATAAGATATTTAATAAAAATTAATACTTCAAAGTACCAAGCACCATGTATTAGGGCTTGCTTTAAATATCTTTGGTCTGGTCTTAACCCCTTACAAATTGTACACGAAGATGAGATAGCATCACTAAGAAAGTAAGTAACTTAGTTATTATTAGCCATCAGATAACTTGATCGAAGTTACGAGTTTTATCTATGGAGTGTAACTTAGCTTCGGGCTACACATTATAAAGACTTAACTTCGTCTTCGCAGAAAGTGTAATTATATAACAGTTTAACGTGCTTTTAATGGCAGTTTGGGTTCTTTCAAGGTTTTTAGGAAATTGACGTAGGTTCCTTGTGTTAAGCCCGCAATTTGCAAAAAAACTTTTGTTATTGGACTTTCTTCGTGACGTGGCTTTTTAAAAATAGCATTTCCGTTTAGTTCTACTTCCGCTGAGAATCGCTTGCTTAATGGGAAAATTTGGTAGTTTGAGTAGCAGGTTAACATACGCTTAAAGTTTAAGTTTATTTTCGTAGTAAATTATTAATGAGTGATCTTACACGATCTAATGAAAGAAAACCTTACATTAGGTTAAGAAAGTAAGTGGAAATATCTTGATTTCGATGTTTGACTCCGAGTAATAATTCTGTATATTTGTTTTGTACTAATTGTAAAATTAATAAGGTACAGGTACAATTACTAACAAATACATTTTCCATAGGTCCTTTAACGTTTAAGTAAATCTTTGTGAGGATATCCCCATGTTCATAGAGACTTTCTAGGTCATGTATCATCCGCCAACTCGCACTGAGCCAGCATGATAAGATAGATAAGATAAGATAATCATTTATTGACACATTAACACATACACTAAACTTAGCTGCAAAATATTTACAACCAAAACTTAATATAGATCATAATATGTCTCGTCACTTTACACGATTGTTAAAGCACAGTTAATTAATTTGCTGTATAGGGGCAACGTGATTAATAATAATATATTTAAAGTATTATACAATTCAAAACAAATAATAATTTAGATCGTGATCAAGTTTCGTGTTATGTTCATAATATAAGTTCAAATCGTGAGAGTTTAATAACTATATTCAAAATTAGTCATACAGGTTGTAACAATGAAAATATAAATAGGTACTAAACCTAAATAGAGCGCAGTTCTTGGGTAACAGGCAAGCAGGCATGGTGGATTAAGGCCTTGAATCTCTCGTTGTGTGAGAAGGCCCCGAGTCACAGCACTTCGAGAGTCCGAGTGAGAATATATAGTGGGCGGCTTGTGCTTATATACCTAACATTTTCTTTACTTTAAATTGCTAAAAAAATTTAATAACCTTTTTCACAGAGAAATAGGTATAAATCGACAATTGAATAACCCGCCTCGTACGGTGCAAAAGTGCCCACTTATAGGTACTATAACAATGCCACTATATAAATAGTTAGAGAGTTTGTTTGTATGTTAAATACAGCTTCATTTCAGAAACGTAAATACGTGTAAACAAATCCGCCGGCAGCAGCCGTGTGGAACGTCGATAGCCGAGCATTGAAACGGGGTTATCATTTGAGGCTCTCATGAATCCAGTTAATGAGGTTCTCAATTTCGTACAGGATTTATTAAAACTACTCATAAAAATAATAGCATTAGCTGTTGCCTGTGACTTCGTGCGCGCACAACTTTGAATCCCGCCTCTATCTATGAGTACTTATTTTTCTTAGTCATTATCATTATCAACAGTATTTAAAACAATACCCACTAAATGTTAATTTCCACTGTATTTAAAACAATCCAGGGACTCGGGCCTTCTCTCGCAAGGAGGCCCGAGCATAATCCATCACGCTGGCCCAGAGCGGGTTGGTGGATAACACATGACTTAGAAAGGTTCCAAGTACACGTCGCTTTCCTCACGATGTTTTCCTTCGCCGTTTTAAGTTAACGGCATTACGCACATGACTTCGAAAAGACAGTGGTTCGTGTGGGGTTTGAACTCGGGGTCTCCGGATCGGCAGGCGCCCTTCTCCCGACTAGACCAGCCGTAACTAAATTTTTAATTTTTCTTAGTGCAAATATACGAGAATTATGTAATTGTCGTTGACTTTAATGGTGATGGAAAGTACTTTGACTAGGTATGTCGAAAAATTTTCATTTCATTACCTACATATTAGATAAATTAAATTCAAAACCGACACACAATGAAAAGTTTATATCACCACCACCATCATCATCATAGCTAAATTTAACGTATGCTTTTACAATTTCTCAACAAAATTAAACATAAACGCCAGCTTTGAATAATTTTTAAAATTATTTTGACCTCTGTTTGCGTTCGTTTGACAATCTAAAAACGTTAAAAGTAACTATAAAAAATAAACCAATGATGAAGAATATACCAACCCAAAAGATATAAATCGCCTCTGGTACAAGTGAAGTTGACATTTATCCCGAAACACGCCAAAAATAAAGCCTCAACTTCCCGCCCAAAGGTGGAAAGTGACACTAAATTCGATAGCTCACTTAACTGAGACTGGCTGTCAGAAAAACGGCTTTTCTGAAGAAAACCAATATTCTTGTTGGCACAGAACCAAACCTGAGTGGCTGTTGCTCCAAGGCCGATATAGCTCACGAATCTCACGATCCGAGAGTTATGTCAAGGCGAGGAGGAAGGCTTTTTGTTTTTTTCCTCTTGTCACTAGGCGACGTCAGATAAGACGAGGAAAGTGTTGCCAGGCTGAATTCTGCGCTAAGTTTGCTGAAGAAAATGTTGGACTACAGAAATTAATAGGAGCTACAAACTATCATAGAGAAATACGATTCTAACGCCACGCTGTAACGGTAATGAGTAATAGAAAACTCTATGTAAATATTTTTAGAAAAGAGACGAATAATCATACTTCAATTTGCTCTATTGCTTAATGTTAACTAATCTTGTTCTGTTCTAACGAAATGGGTTAGCTCTAATTTTTTTATTGATAACAGTTCTTCTTTTGACCACCGTTTTGCTATAATCTAACTGTGTTCCTAACTGTCCTGTTAATATTATAAATGCGAAGATTTGAATGTATCTGGATGAAATTTGGTATTTAGATTTAAAAAGATTGGACGATGGAAGTTCAGGACCGGATAAGGTAAAGGAAATTGGGAGAAACCTTTGCCCAGCAGTGGGACCACTGAGGTTAGTTAAAAAAATAAAGTTAGACGTTACAGAAACGTAGATTGCGATGTGATGCAGATATTGATTCGAGATTTCGCGAAAAAAACATGAGAGGTTTCTAGCTTGGGTAACATAAGAAAAGAAACTCTTTTTAGGAAGATGATGGTGATGACATAATATAAGCAAGACGTTTTAATTGGCTGCCTTATAGCTTGGGGCGAAATAACTGGTTACATGATCGTATGTGAGTTTCTAATCTGACTATTTGATAATTCTACTGTAATCGCTCTGTTACTAGTAAGTATGCTCACCGAGCTGAAGATCATGGGTTCAATTCCCACATTCCTACCTTGGACAAATATTTCTGTAACAAATATAGTCTGTGTTTTTATATTGATATACAATAAATGAGTATGTATGTATGAGTATTATATCAGCTATCTGGCTCGCATAGTACAAGTTTGACTTTTTTTGGGCTAAATAGTTGTGTGAGAAAGGTCTTCGAATATTTATTTACTTTTTAATGCTATCAAAATTTGCTAGCTCATGGTTTATCATGAAATTTTATCCCAAACCAATTCTCCATCGGGACAGAAAACTCCAATAACTATGCTCGTACCTCGTACCTGACGTCATCATAAATTGCACCAATCGTAACGAGCCACATCGCAACCGCCAGCCAATAAAGATGAGAGCTGGCCGTCGGCCAATGGTGGCCAGCAACCTTAATATTCAGTGGAGGCTCTTGAAAAATTACGAAAAGTGGAGGTAGATGCGAAATAAAAGCGTTACATGTACGGGAAAAATATAAACGAGTGGAATTTATTGTTTAAAGCTATCATTATAATCTTAAGGGTGAAACCGTGTATGTATTTTAATAAGATAGATATCAAAATAAGTATAATCACCGCGTAAAAAACATGATGAAGATTTTTGTAGGCCAGATTTTTCTGGTCAAATCTAAAGATTAGGTACAGTTAAATCGGTGTAGAAATGTTTGATATCTGTAATTTTTGTGATACGGCGCCGCCGCGCCGGTAACAATTACAACTAGCTTTACCAAAGAGTTATATTTAATCAATGAGTTGTAATCTTCCTTAAAAAACTAATCTATCCATCAGTTAGGTTCCAAAAAAATATTGTACACGTATTTTTTTCTTTAGTTTCACAAACAAAACATGATACAGTGATTAGAAGTTTCATGTGACGTCACTTTATAGTAAGATTTTTAACCACGAGTGACGTCACGACCCTCTACTCTGACTACTACGAAATTTGATGATCTATAATATCTTTAACGATTTTTAATAATTTGATGAATTTGTTTTTTTATGATCTACCTGACGGACTAATTAGAATAGTTAATTTTTGACCCAGTCCACTACCCTATTACACCAGATTGAATGAATAGTGTAGAATAGCAGAAACATTTCGAATACTAGCGACCTACCCGGCTTCACACGGGTGCAATGCTGATACTAAATATAAGTACAGAACTACTAATAAAATTCCGATCCGGTGGCAAGACGTTTCGTTTTACGTAATCACTTAAGTCACAGTTTTTTGTGATGGATACTTTTTTGGAGCGACGGACGAACGCAATGTGTTGATTGATGACGAAACGTGTTTCACACCAAAGATGAGGACAGCGGTTTGTTTGTCAGTGCCATCAGAATTTAACGAAATTCTCCATAATCCGAATTTTGTGGACATATGTTGTCGACTCAAAATCAATATTTTTTATGTTTTGTTATTCATATAAGATTTCGATCAAGTCAAGATCAATAATTTCATCAAGGGGTACGGTAGACCCCTTATTAATATAGATTATAAAAAGTATATAGAAATTTAGTTATCTTATTGTATATCACGAAATAAAAAAACTCGGGTTTTACTATTTTTTTATATCTCTGAAGTTCTACGTAAACAAACGGCGGGCATATAGTGGATGAAAGGTTTTAAAATTAAATACATATTAGAGCATATTTTTCGCACAACACTATCTTGGCCTAAATTAAGCAAATCTCGGATCACAGGAACCAGACACCTAATTTAATTGTAAGCACATGAATACATTTTGTGTACGTACACTTTTTGGTACATAAAAAGTGTGTTTTTTAAATAAAGTGTGACGAGACGATCAGGACATGTGCCTGATGGTAAGCAACATGCCTGCCTCATAACAGCACAGTGACATGCAGCTATTGGAACATAAAGAGTCCAAGTGATTACCTAGCACTGCGCTGCGCTCATCACCCACAGATCTAAGATGTTATATCTCTAAACACTGTAATTTCCCTGGAAACATTGTCCTTCAAACCGGAGCACAGTAATGTTTACACATTACTACTTGGCGGTAGGATAACTGGCAAAAGTGTGATACTTCCCCAGGCAGACTGCCAAGAGTCCTACCACTACTATATCATTATATACTATATTGAATATCACGAAATGACGCAATCAGTCACAATTATATCTCGAGGCAACAATAGGACGTCTTAGAATACAGCAATATGGCCCGGAGCCCTAAACCCCGGGACGAGCATTTTTCTTCTGTTTTCATTAGTACGGCTTCGCGTCAGCCGGACGGGCCGTCGCTAATTCATTGCCTAATATTTCATCAGAGCCGAGTTCCGCCCAATTGGAGATATTGCGGCTGTTGGGTTGCTTTGTTGATGTGTCAAGTTCAGGAGTATGTACTTATAAGGTACCAGTTAATATTGTGGCATATATAAAGATTTAGCTGCTAAGCATTTGAGACAGAAAAACGAAACAAGATTGGGCCATAATAATTTGGCTAAAAATCAGTCCTTAAATGTGAGCAGCACATGACGTTTTCCCAACATACTACAAATAAATATGGCTCGAGATGCAATGATACAATGGCTGAGGTATAGCACATTAGTACGGTTTAAAGAATGCGAAACGTGACATTTACAGAAGAAGTGTCAATAAGTAGACATGTAAATGTAGAGCATTTTAAATTCTCTCTACCTACGGTTTGATATGAATTACAATAAAGATTTTGGCATTCCACGGTCTGCGTCATGCGGCATCCTTTCTAGCTCCCTAACTACGGCTTGATATGAGAGCAATAAAGTATATGGCATATCACAGTACCTATAGTTCGCGGCATGTGGTATATATTCACTGAACATGTATTTTTGAATCTTCCCTATTCTACGGCTCGATGCGAGGCAATTAATTTTTAGGCGTCCCACAGTATAGTTCGCGACATGTGGCATTTACTCAATGATCATGTTAACTCTTCTCGACCTACGAATCAAAATGCAAGTTAAAAAGTTTTTGCCATACCACAGTATGGCTGGTGGAATGTGACATATACTCACTGAGCATGTTAAATCCTCCCTACTACGGCTCGATATGAGAGCAATAAAGTTTGTGACATTCAACAATAATGTTTGTGATGTTTGTATGGTTAGTGGGATGTACTGACCGAGCATGTTGAATCCGTTGATCCCGAAGAGCGCGGCGTCGCCCTGCCCGCCGGGGAACACGTAGAGCGTGGGGTGGCTGAAGCGGATGTTGCCCACCACGTCGCTCGCTACCAGCAGCTGCTCTAGGCTGGCTGGCACCACGTATGGCTCCAGGTATGCTGTGGGCAAAACAACCATTTTGTTGAATTTTTAAACAGAAACGTCAGATAATGTTTTATCATCTATCACTTCATGAGGTGTTAATGCTGGTGAATATACGGCGTTACCGCCGTGGTGAAGTCATGTTGGCTTCTTGGCGAGAATCCCCGTAATAAAGGTGGATATTTTAGTTGGTAGATCATTCGTGGAAGTGTTATGGTGATGGTTTGATATAATCCCCTATCGTCCCCTTTTGCTTCACGTACAAACAAAACATGGCGAGAATACACCGTCGCGAGACCATAGGTTCGAGCCCCACGCCGCTTGCATTACATCATCGTGCCAGTTTTGCTTAGTTTGGGGTTAGAGGGTGTTGTGTGAGTAATTCCTACCAATGTTTGACAATTTATCAGAGAGCTAGCGGTCCGTCCTGACTTCGCCCGTGGTACAAATGTTCATCATCATCATCAGCCACAAGACGCCCACTGCTGAACATAGGCCATTAGATTTCCACAACGAACGGTCCTGCGCAACCTGCAATCAGCGGTTTCCAGCGACCTTTGTGAGGTCATCTATCCATCTAGTGGGAGGCCGTCCAACACTACGTCTTCCGGTTCGTCGTCGCCACTCGAGAACCTTTCGTTCGTGTTTTTGTTTCGTGGTACAAATATAATGGGTTTAATATATACTCAGGAATAATGTAGGTATTTATCCAACGGTGGAAGATTTTTTTAAATAAAGTAGGTTTTGAGATTAAATCGTTGTAATAAAATATAATATAATATAATATAATACAGTTTTATAATATTCGTGTAGATTGAGAAAAATTCAGCAGCTCAAACTCCAGTCGTCATTACTACGATGAATGGTCAATGGCCACATTTTTACGTTGCGCCTATTAAACTTGTAACACGTCGTAATTAAATTGCCTTTCGTTAGTTTGCAGAATATGAACAATTTAAAACTGCAGGTTGTAATTAAGCTCGGTAAATGCAGCTTTTAAGGTGCCATTACCGCAGAGACGGGAATTTAATGAATATAAAATGTAAGTTCTGCTGTAAACTTCGGCTCGCGTGCGGAACTTCCATTCCTTCTCGCTCGTTTTAGCAATTCCGGGAAAAATTGCTCACATTTGCAATTTCGTTTGAAATAACGATAGCACTCTTTTCCTTTTTATTATTTAAGATAAATTCCATCGCAAAATCTTTTTTTTAATGAAATAGAGACCGCACCTGTTTACTTTTAGAATAAATAAAGTTAAAGTGGATGTGTTTGTGTGGATGTTGATGTGTTGTCAAATTTAAAATTCTAACCGTAGCCTCCATGTACGATTTGGAACATTGTAAATTTGTGCGAAAAAATCCGCGATTCTTCACAAGACTGAGTAACGGGCGCACTACCCTACTAGATCCAACCACAAATCAATCTGAATCTACCACATTCAAAATTAACATTGCATAGCTCGGGCCCAAATTCAATGTCAGTAAAAATATACAACAAATTGCCCTACAAACGAAAACAAATAAATTCAGACGAAAAGTTTGTCAAAACCTTAAACAATATATTACTCGAGGAAGCTTACTATACAATAGACGAATACCTTGCCGACAAATCAATTATAGAATGAGTCAATCCGCTCCGCACGATACGAATTAAATTGCCACACCCAATCAGGGTCATTATGGGAACTATAACATGTACTTATAAATAAGACCAACAAATGTACCATAATATTAGCAATAATTTATTGCCTCTCCTATAAGAGGTAATACCTATAAGAGTATCTCTTATAAGAGTATTGGGTATCTTCTAGTTGAGCGTGCATCAACTTTGACAATACCAGCCCTTACTATCATGCGAATCTAGACACGGTCAGGTCAAAAATCAGGTCAAACGCGGACGTTTGTACTTTTTTACCCTATTAGGTACTTACTAATATTGTACATGCGAAACTTTGAATGTTTGTTACTCAATCACATTGTTAGATCTGACCGGATCAGTCTGGAATTTCTAATTTAGATAACTCGTTCGAATAGCACGTCCCAAAAAGTGTAGAATAGAGATGTTAACAATTTTTCGGAATTGCTTTTATTTTGAAGATTGACGCTTGTTTACCATAATACAATATTTGATTTAAAAACATTCGTATTTTCGATGAGTATATAATTATATAAGCAATAATAGGATAACTTTGAATTTTCCCGCTAATACACTATAGTATGTACCTATAATCATTCGAAGTCATGTGTCATCCACCAACCCGCACTGGGCCAGCGTGGTGTATTATGGACTTGACTCTCTCCTTGCGAGAGAGGGCCCCGAGCCCCAGCAGTGGGAACATTCAGTGGGCTGTTTATGTATATGCATGTAAACACCAAGAACAACCATTGGGACAAACCTACTAGGAAAAATATTACATAGGCCAGAAGTTACACCATTTGAACACTGATTTAACAGTAAATTTGTTATACATTTCATTTTAAATAACCACATGACTTCGTAACGTTTGTAGTTCAATTTCAGTGATATTTATTATTAATAATTGCACAAAAGCTCGTGGACCTGCCCCATTGGAAGCAATTTATATTCCAGCCAGCTCTAGTTACGTACAGAGCAGCCTTTCAGAGCGCTTTCTATGGATATTCAGAACAAAACACATAGAATTAACTCAGCTTTCAGGCTTAACTTGTGCGTTGACTGAATAGCAATTGATAACTATGTTTATACTAATATTATAAAAGCGAGGGTTTCTGTATTTGTTACCACAAATCTCTGTAAAGGCTAAACGCATTTTACTGTAATTTGCTATATGCAAAGAGACTACAGGCCCGTTAAAAACTTTTGAGTCATATGAACCACCAGGAGACCTATGTATGACGATGATAGAATGGTATAAAATAATGAGATTCAGCACTATGCTGGCATTTGTAAGCTGTCTCCGGCGATGTTCACGGTATATCTGGACATGTACGGCATTGATTCCTGTCTATGTCAATTTAATTTTAAATTATCGTCGATTTTTGTGAGAAAATAAAGTACATAATTTAACGAAGAAACGTTGTTATAACACTAAATCTGAGTAAAACCATAAAACCCTTAAAAGGCAGTTGACTTCTCAAGTCCCTCGCGAGCCTAGATTGAGGTCATCTTAGTGCCGGATGCCGCTCGTTAGACCACCTAGGCATACTAACAACTAGGCACGGTAGGCTGGGTCTAGGGATGCTATCCAGGTCACGCAGTGCTCCGGGAACCATGCCAGGTCTACCGGAATGGGGGGAATCTTGTTAGTAGTATGGCAATGGAAGATGAGAAATCGAGACACACTTATTTGTAAAAATAATCGTTGTAGTAATATTGTCAAGTAGCTAAACCACGTGATTTTACTCCCGTTAAAATCAAAGGTAGAATCTTGTTGTCATCAAATAGATAATGAATCGGTTTTTTCGAACATAAAAAGGTTTTCGGATTAAGATTAAAAAGCTATTCGCGACAAAAAAAATTGTTGTTAAACTTCATTAGTATAAGCCGAAGACGTATAAATACTTTTCAACATTACACAGTATTTTACTCATGAACGTAGGTAAGTAATATTTCAAGCGTTAATATTCATTTAGTTTCTCGAGCACATAAATAACTTAGTAAGTATAAGTAACGTTGCTTATCTCCTAACTTCCTACCAGACTTGACATAAATCATGATAAAAATTTCTCTTCTACTTCAACTTGCCTACATTTCCGGCCAAACTTTATAGCTCCTATGAAATATATGAGATAGTAGCTGCCGCGGCACACCACGGCCTATAGAGGCCTGTAGAATATCAAGTGAGCTGCTTGTGCTTAAGGTGGTATCCGTTTTTTTCACAAATCAAATGTGAAATGATTATTATCCAAAAATATATTTAACAAATTGCTTATACAATAACATACCATACACATAAACTTCTAAACGAGGCTAGTTTTCAAGCTAGGCTGGCAAGCTAGTACGTTCTAGCTTCGTGTAGACAACGCTACGCAACGCTAGTTTTGTCTACACGAAGCTAGAAGTACTCGCTTGCTACAGCTAACTTGCTATCCTACCTGAAAAACTAGCCTCGTGTCGCTCGGGCAAAAGTAAGTATTTTACAAACTTTCATTCTATAACGTTGGTTTTAAAGTTATGTTTTGTCAAATCACTAATGTTTCACGCTTAAGGTTTTGTTCAATGGTGGGCATTTTATTTTGAAACACTGAATTAAGTGGGTTTTTTTCAAATAATGGTGGACGATTCACACATAACACCATCTTTGAGATCTGTCTTCGTTATATAATGTACTGAGTTTGCAAACATACGAGTATTATTATTATAACTAGTCTTTAAGTAGAGTTACGTAGGTTTTAGAGCGTAGCTAAACGTGTAAGAGTAGCCAAAAATGTTGGCATGCATTAGTACGCACTGAGATGTTACGAAATTTAATTTCTTTCGCGTCAGTTCCCATCCGTCCTTATATTTGTCACCGAAATTTCTGGAATCGAGTAAGGATGAGTTTTAGTTAAGTTTTACTACACTATAAACATAAGAAATAATATGCAAGTTTATATTGGTAATCGAATTATCCGATATCATATTTTATTTTATTATCTGATATACAATATCCAGTTAGGTCGTGTATGTCTCAACATATTAAGAAAAAAACAACAAGGAGAATAGAAAACGCTCAGATTGGACAAATCAGTAACTGAATCTTCATAATATAGTGTAGCAACGCCCTAATTTAGCCACGTAGTACTCGTTCCTTATTTTTTCCGCAATAAAAAGCCTATATGCTCTCTGTAATATGATTAAAGTACGGATACTTTAGTCTATATATTATGTTTCAAATTTTAAATCGATCTTTACAGCCGTGTCTAAGCAACAAAAATTTTTTTGACTTAACTACGTCTAATAAATCGATGAACGCCGGCTGCATGCACGAAAAAGTGTCCCTTATGTCCCGTTACGCTCATTGTACGCTTGCGTTTTGTTCCGACGTTGTCACTTTTAACTATGGTCCATAAACCCACCAACTTTACAGACAACCAATTTTTTTGTTTTAGATATGAACCTTATCCTTACAGTAACGATAAAAAATAATTATAAGTAGATTTATTTAGACGGATGGATCGCGGGTCATATGACCGCGGCGGTCATCCTCGACTCAGCGTGCATCGTCAGAAGTTTCCTCAGTCTACAGCCCTGACTACCCGGAGCTTGGACCCTGCCCCGTTGCTGGCGGCTATCTAGGTTTTATAATATTTGTTGTTTAATACATAAATATAATAATAATACTAATATTATAAAGCTGAAGAGTTTGTTTGTTTGAACGCTAGGATCTCGGGAAGTACTGGTCCGGATTGAAAGATTCTTTTTCTATTGGATAGTCCATTTATCGAGGAATGCTATAGGCTATAGAAAATAACGCTACTATCAATAGAAGCGGAGCATGAATCAATAATGTAACAAAATCGGGAAAAAATATTCCATTTTGAGAGTTTTCGAACGTTTCGTGCTTTGACATGACACATGACAGCATGTGTCTAAGATTGCATGAATATCACAGATTACATACCTCTTGAAAATAAAACCTTTGTTAATCTATTTTTTTTCTAAATCTGTGTTGGTACAATCAATTTCCGACAGGTGGCGTAGCAGGTAGCTGAAGAGGTGTTTTGTTTGAAAGCGATATTCTCAGGAATGACTGAACCGATTTCAGTCATTCTTTCACCGTTGTATATGTACGGGATCCTGATGAGTACTATATAATGTACCACGGGCAACGCCGGGGATGGCATCCAGTATAATAATATAAACTTAAGAATGTAAATATATAAGTGAATAATAAATATCCAGTTTGTTGAAGTCGTTTAGAAATAATGCTATACATTTCAACGTTCAATTAAAAATGCTGACAATTTTTTGAAAATAATAAATCGGTGGGTATATAAACATTAATTATCTGTGACGTCATACCAACTCAATAGGACAATCTTTTGTAAATTCGGTAGATACATATATGCTTCAGTTGTATGAATAAAGTACAAATACTTAAAAAAAGTTAAAAATGTGATCCGATTAGGCCTAATTTACGACCTAAGCAACGTTTTTATAAAGCTATAACGATAAAAAAACACGTTAATCACAAATAAACAAAGAATTATAAAACAAACACAACTGAAAGAGACCATTAAGACCGTGTTTTGTTTTCTCTGAACACAAAGACACGAACGCCTTATAAAAATGTAACAATAGCCTTTGTAACATTGCTGTAAGCATTTTATAGGCGTTAGAAATAAATGGAAGGTAAAGAATTGAATTCTGAAACCTTGTAAGTGTACAAGTATACCTACATCAAAGAGTTTTTCTAGAATTAAACTTGAAATCTATGTAAATAAAATTGAAGTGTTTGTTTTTCCACATCAACTTTTTACTAAATGCTTTTTAACTAAATTTTTTTACATATCACACACAACACCATTTGGCCCCAAACTAAGCAAAGCCTGCAATATGGCGGCCAGATAGCTGATATAATACATATATAGTAGTAAATATATACTTATTATACTTAGAAACACCATTTCTATGTCTGTCTGTCTATCTGCATGTTTGTCCCGGCTAATCAGATCAGAAAAGTAGGTTGCTCAATATGTCACAGGTGTAGCTAAAGAAATATTACCACTAGCAGCACCCCGCGGCGTTACCTGCGTAGTTCCCGTTCTCATCGTTCCCATTATTTTTTTGGGACAAATAGTAGCCTATATTTTCTTCCAGAATCTAAATGTGTTCCAAATTTCAGCCCAATCCGTTCAGACGGCGCGATGTGAATGAGCAAGAAACGTCATTACATTGACATATATCATATTAGTAGGATTACGCATGGCGGTGATGGGAGATCACAAGATACAACCCATTCAAAAAACGTCTAACGCACGCGTACTGCTCCTCTGCTCTGGCGACTCTCTGACGCTACGTCGCTAAATTAGCATGTCAGTGAATCCATAAAATTTTCCCCAGACTAAAAAGTCCCCTGAGCTGTCAAAAAAATTTTTAACTTTAAAATCACACTAAACACTGTGTGAATCAGCTAGGCATGTAATAATTTGAATAAGTGA
The DNA here is from genome assembly GCA_017562165.1 of Ectropis grisescens. Lineage (NCBI taxonomy): Eukaryota > Metazoa > Arthropoda > Insecta > Lepidoptera > Geometridae > Ectropis > Ectropis grisescens. The sequence continues at coordinate 24,956,267 of CM029787.1, read as the reverse complement.
CTCTGAGTAATTTCCATGTAAGTTAGTCGATTGCGCCAACATTCGCCGCTAAAGGTTATCCAACGACAAGCCCTTACGAAACCTATTAAATTTACAACGTTCAAGTATAAAGTTGTGAAACCAATTTATACTTGTAAACGAGTTTTAACTTACTCGTTAGTAGCTCCATACTCGTTACGAAACTTGGTACTGATATGAGGTACTAGTTTTAGATGTATATTAGTATATAAATATACTAATATATTTATATACTAATATACATTAGTATATTTTTTATTTCAATTGTCCACCAATATATTCGTAGATAGGTCATACTGAAGAGTTTGTTTTTTTGTTTGAACGCGACAATCTCAGGAACTGCTGGTTCGATTTGAAAGTGTTTCTTCGTTGGATAGTCCATTTATCGAGGAAAGCTATAATGGGCTATAATATAACAGTACGCTACTTTCCATAGGAGCGAAGCGTAAATCAAAAATGTAACAAAAAAATTGGTTGCCTGTAAAGTCTGTATACGGGCGAAAGTTTTACGTGACAACTACTTTGAGTGGTAAAATAATTTTACGGAAGAGACGCGTGCCTTTCACTTTTTATGTCTGTCACTCTCGCTCTTAGGCGGGCTAACCATGCCCGAGTGGAAGGGACGCGTGCCTCTCACTCGCTCTCGTTGTGAGCGCATAACGTGAGCGGAGCGTAACGCAGTTTCTTGAAGTGTCACCCGGCAAACCAATTTATAAAACGTTGTCACGTCAAAAAAAAATATTTCTTTTTGAGAGCTTACGTTGCGTGCGCCGACGTGCGCTGAAGTCCGTGACAGCATGTGTCTATATTTTATGCCCCAGCGACACGAGGCTAGTTTTTCAAGCTAGTATAGCAACCTAGTGTTAGTAGGCTAGCAAGCTAGGACTTTTAGCTTCGTGTAGACAACGCTATGCATCACTAGTTTGGTCTACACGAAGCTAGAAGAGCTACCAACTTTGCTAGCTTATCTCGTATCTTAGCTTGAAAAATTAGCCTCGTGTCTCTCGGGCATTAGGGTTGCGTTACTATAACATTTTTAGGCTAATCAAATCACTGATAAACAGCGTGTCGCGTTATTTGTATATATATTATGATAACCGAGTGACGCCGGAACGGGACGCTAGTAAATTATAAGATAATAAACAACCGTGTAGGAATGGAACTTTTGAGAAAAAAGTCTAATCTAGTGGCGAGAACTTCTTTCTCATCATATAATTGCTAGGTCGTTGGTTCGAATCTCGCCACTACCTCTGAGTATTTCTCTAACTGCGTCTCTACTAGTTTGGGCTACTACTGGGTCTGGCGGCGAAAGAAAACATCGAGAGGATGGAGAATCGTAGTAAGAATTGATTAGATTGTTAATTAACAACATACGTGTCTTATGTTTCTCTTACAAGAAAAGAGTCAAGGCCATAATACACCACGCTAGTCCAGTGCAGATTGGCGGAATTGCACTTAACATTTGAAGAAGAAAAAAATTAGATTAAATTATTTTTTAACCGTATAGAGTTTGCACTTTATGTGACGTTGCGCGATGTGGCTTGCAATGCAGTGTGCTTAGTCAGGCGAAACCCACCTTCTTTCCTCTTGACTTGAACATGTTAAAATTGTATGCATCACCAAAAATTCACTTAGACAAGGCATCATAATAAGTTTTCAGTGTCTGTTATTACGCTACAGCAAGAAAACTAATGTGCTTGTTGTAAATTTCTAGTGGATTCACGGGTAGCACACATGTGATATAGTCGATCCAGTACGGCTTAACTTTCAGTTGCATGCGGTGATGTTTTTCAAGAAGAGTGCATGCCCATGACTGAACTAAATCGACCGTATCACACGTGAATTGCCCTTAAATGAATGGTCTATCTAACACACTCTATCTCCAATATCTCTATATATAAAAATGTTATTTTGGTTTGTGTACGCTTCAAAAACTTAAAAAGTTCTGCACCGATCGAGCTGAAATTTTAGAATGATATGTAATCCACATCAAGGATTGTTTTTATCTAATTTTTGCATTACAATGTGCCACAGCAAAGCGTGGCAGGGTACAGCTAGTATCGTATAAATTGACTTAGTAATTAGTCTTCTAGTTTGTGTTGTAATTTTAGCTAGTAATCCTTCTTGTTAACGGATTAGTTACAGGTTTAGTTATACACGAGAGAATAATTATTACATTCCCACACTAAAATATAATTGTTTTAATCACGGATACTTGTAAGTTTGTAATAGGCTGAAACCAGTTTCAAGTTAAATTGAAAGTAATGTGTTGTTGAGGAGTTAATTTGAAGTTTAGAAAATAAAATTGTAATTTTCTGTAGAGATTTCAGTGTACTCGTATATTGAAAACATTGTCCACGACTGAATCACGACGCAACTGTTCATTGGATCGAGGTCCACGACCTTGCGTTATTAAAAGAAGTGTGTCACTCGGGGACTGCCGCGGTAAAGCTATTGCATGTTGTATGCATTTTTATCAACATAAGCAATAGGGATGTTAACAATTTTTCGGAATTGCTTTTATTTTGAAGAGTGAAATTTGTTTACCATAAAAAAATATCACGGGAAATCCGTTAAGTTGGCAACACTGCTAAGAGCATTTAGTCTGTAAAGCTAATACAAATAAGATTCAAAGTCGAATGACCGAGTGGGGAGGACGGCGTTACGGTCTTCTATCCCTCTTTCTTGTGAACATAAGAAAGAGATGCACGATCACTAAAATTCGGTCCCCAGGCCCGCGATAAAAGCTATGCAATAATGCGTAATAAGTTGAGGTATGTCTAATCAATTTAATTTACGCATAAATTAAGAAACAACAAAATTAAAGAGGGTTGAGCAATCACAAAAACTTCGCTCGCTTCTCAATTTAACCGCAGTAAATATTCCGTAATTAATACTAGTGTAACAAAAAGTTGTTCAATTTAGAAAGGAACCAGCTCCAGGCCTTCTTATAAAACGGTATAAGTCGGACTAATTTTGCCGCTAAAGTTTTAGCACATCGGAAACTCGCGGAATTGCTTAGAAAATTCTCAACCAACAAGGCAAGAGCTTAAGGCGTGTAAAAATATGTAAATTTTGTTCCGAGTGTCGGGTAAATTTATTTTAATGTGAACAAGAACAAAATTAAAAATTTTGATTAACCCCCGACTACCTCGGATCTCGCATCATCTGTATAACGTTCTACTAGTCAAACCCTTTCATTTGATACCCATATTAAGGGAGTTGTGAAAAAAGAAATGTATTTCGCCATTTTGTGGTAGCGGCCATCTTGGATTTGAAATTTGTTATAATGTATAGTATTTTACTAGTCAAGCCCTTTAATTTGATACCCATATTGAGGTAGGTTGTGAAGAAATATTTTGTCCGCCATTTTGTGGAGGCGGCTATTTTGAATCGATATTAACCAAACATAGCTAAGAACATCCGCACGGATATTAACCTTCAAATAAAAAAAACCGCATCGAAATCGGCCCATCCGTTTGACCTGTACGGTGCCACAGACAGACACACACAGAGACAGACAGACAGACAGACAGACAGACAGACAGACAGACATCGACGTCAAACTTATAACACCCCTTTTTTTGGTCGGGGGTTAAAAATAATGTTTATTCATGCTACATATTTCAAATTGTACAAATTTCTTACTTATTTTTGTTTAATGGAAAATCAAATATGGTAATTGTTTACCTAAAGGTTATTACAATTGTACGAGTATTTGACTTAAAACAAATATTCAAGTTGAGATTGAATCGGTTGTCGGTTCAGATAATCACGTTTCAAAGTATTATATGCTGTATCGTAGCTTCAAGTCGGGCGACAAGGCGGTCAAGCTTGAACCAAATTTTACATGTAAATATTACTAGATTAGTTTACATAATAAATTGACAAAATTTAAATAAAGATATAAGCTACTAAATCACAATTTTATATTAATTAATTTATATAAAAGTATATAAATTATGTATGTTATTGAAAACACCCCAAAGTTTGATTATCATAAACCTAGAGTATGCATTTCGGTAATATTTTTAGAGTATATATTACTACAAGTAGGAAATAATAAGGCTAATTTTATGGTATATAACATAGAAATATAGAACAGAATATGATATATAGCAAATTAAGTTGTTTTCAATGTCTCTTTGATATACCCTTTTTTTCATTCAAATATAATAAATAAAAATAAAAATGGGTGGACATTTCACATACAACACCATATGACACCAAACTAAGCAGAGCTTGTACTGTGGAAGCCAAATAGCTGATATAATACAAATATACTTTATATATGACTATTCGTTTTATTTTAGACAGTAGTAGGTAGTAACGTATTAACATTAGTTGTGTTTGCACATTACTGCTTGACGGTAGAATAACTGGCAAAGGTGTAGTACTTCCCAATGCAAAATCGGAAGAATCCTAGCACTACAAGAAACTAGCATTAAGTGTTGTGGATACGACCAGTTCGCTGTATGGGAAAAGCTCTCTGCTTGCTTGTAACTTGTACCACAGTCAGGCAATTCAGCAAACGTCTAAGTTGAGAGCGTCAAATTAACTGGCGCTCCAGGCGTTTGTCGCGTATTGTCTGCGGCGTATGGCGGCTCCGCACTCTGCCTATAGAATTATTACTCTGTCCCTGATATTTTGTTGAAAGCTCAATAAACTAGAACAGCCATTTTGAGACTTCTATTCTAAAGAAAACTTTGTGAATACTTTTTGTAAAACTACTTCGACATTTTTATTTGTGCACTAAGCACAAAATACTTACATTGAATCATTATAAGTTACTAGTGGTCCGCCCTGGCTTCGTCCGTGGTACATATATAACACAAAGATCATGTATACCTTTGTACTTTTAACGGTGAAAACATTTTTAAAATCGGTAAAGTAGTTTCTGAGATTAGCGCGTTCAATCAAATGAACTCTTCAGCTTTTTAATAATAATAGTATACCTCTAGGTATTCAATAGTAAACCGACATATTTCAATCATCTACTCAAATTAAGCCACAAAATCAGTTTTTTTTAAATACAGAGTGACGACACTGTCAGGAAATATGCCTGATGGTAAGCAACATGCCTGACACATAACAGCACAGTGACACGCAGCTATTGGAACATGAAAAGTCCAAATCATAACCTAGCACTGCACTGCGCTCGTCACCCAGAGATCTTATGTTTCTAAGCCCTGTAATTTCTTTTGAGTAAATTTAAATATTATAAACAATAACAATAATAGTAATTTGGTCTAAAAATAACATTTATGTATATTGTATATTTTCTGAGTGCCACGCAGCTATTAGATACAGAGAATACAAATTTGATCTAGAATTGCGCCATGTTCACCAACCAAAGGTGTAGAAATAAATGTTATTTTGCTCTGGTAGCTTTGGGTTGTAACTGCCTAGATAGTTATAGATATCCTATTTTAACTTTATTTACAGAACATTTTTATTCATATTTTGTATGTATGCGTATACACTACATGTGTATACATTTGCTACTATGCATGCAATCTCTATCTAGACTCAGTGACATTCAAAAAATCTATTAAATTAACAAATTCATTTATTCCACAAAATTCTAGAGTTTAAAGCAACCACACACGAGTCCTAAAATCAAAGGAAATGACGTAAAAGTAGTAGGGCGGAGCCTACATCGAACCATTAATCACCAATCATATCCTACATCCAACCATATGATTGGTGATTTATGTTGCGATGTAGGCTCCGCCCCACTACTTTTACGTCATTTCCTCTGATTTTAGGACTCGTGTGTGGACGCTTTTATTTTCGTACGCTGTTATTACATGACGTAAAGCTCATAATAGCAGAGCTATAAAAATAATAGCCAGTTTTCGGAATAAAATATTCCATGCATAAAGTTACGAACGAGCCACGAACGTTGATCATTTATTATGTTTGAAAATACCTACGTATTTAAAATTATGTAGATTATAGAATTTACTTATCTAATACTGTGTTTTAAAACATGACTTGTTTTATCTGTAAATACGATTGATATTACAAACGTAGAAAATCACAAATTGATAGAACTCTCTGGTTGTCATAAGGAGCACATTAAATGTTTCAATTCGGGGCCATTTTCTCGTAACGAGAGAGTATAGGATACCATAACCCACCGCTGGCCCCGTGTAGGACGGCAAATGATGCAAGAACTCAAAAGATATTTGGAGCAACTAGGTTTGGCAACTAGGTGACATACCAGTCCATCTTTACTTGATAAAATACTCAGCGGTGCATGCGACCTAGCATTCAATTTAATAAATCTATTGTTTTAACGCCTAAATAAATGTAAATTTATTTTCGCCGACTTCTTTCCCAATGTGCTCTTCTTATGGAATCAATTCAATTCTTAATGAATGGCGTGTGTTGTGACTCAAGTGTGCCATATTTCGGCCAATGTCCGTTTCATTGCAGCTTCATTTATTTATTTATACAATTGTTAACTATGCTAACAGTTTAAGCCAACACGCACAGCAACCAGTATTTAATTAAAGGCAACGTTAGAGTTTTCATATGTACTCAATTCAGTTTTAATTACTAGAAGGACCACAGACTAAGTAAAGAGACGAAATTCCGTTATTTGACTAAAAGCCATAAGCTAAGAGCCAGATGAATTTCATATTCAAAATTCGAATTCAAACTAGAAGTTTGAACTCCGCCAAACTCAGCATGCAAATCAGGGGAACTTCCAGAATGTACTGTTTCACGTAGCTGCTACGGTAACTCGCGCCACTACGATGCTACGCCGTAGTTGTGCTACGCTGATTTGCTAGGACCGGCTGACTTGTGGTGAACTAAGTTGTGTAGGCATGCGGAATGTAGTATAGTGACTATGATTTCGAATATTTTTCGGTGACTAATATTACACCGATAATACAATTTTATAACGATTAAAGTTTCTCTGGGGTTAAAGAAGAGACGAGCATCCATTTTATTAAAAAAATCAATAACATTCCAAATCTAGTTCAGTTAAATACTATAGAATAATTATGGACATTCACACGAAAAGCAAAAAAAAAAAATGTGTTACAAAAAATACTGTTCATTTTATATGCTTCTTAACGTATATTTCAACGGTAACGACGCAATTACATTTCTTTCTAAAATAGTACCAGGTAATTAACAAACACCATTACATTTTAATTAACAAAAATAAATAACGCCATATCATTTCCTCATTTGAATGTTAATCATCAGCTTCGTGTTAAGCCTTATAATCCGTTGTTATGCGTCGTGGTAACATTAAACTCGTGAACGTTTAAATTAATTTATTTCTTTGTCGGTGTTTAAACAGACGTTTCTGGAGATCCTGTTTGATATTATGTTTAACCATAATGTGGCGGGAATTGCTGTATCTCTTTGCTTATGTATGAAGTGTCTTTGTGAAATTAAAATTTGAAAAAGTTAATTTAAGCAAAATAATGAGCATGCTTATAACATCATGTTATTTCACAGTACACTTGTTCTATTACCAAGATTATAGAGCAAGTAGTCTTTCTGTTTGAAAAGGATTGAATTTAAAAAAAAGTAGAATACACACAATACGTCTCTTATTTTTACAGTTACTACAAGGACAAACAAAAATTGTAGCGAATAATTAAAATGATCACGTATAGTTTTTACTATTTTAGTACATACTTTAAAAAAGGATGTTCTCAATTATTTTGTATGTTTTTTTGTAGGAGTTAAGTGATAGCTCCGCAATTATTTAAATCCGAATAGATTTAAAGATTTTTTTTGGTTGATAATACATAGTACAGAGGTGTTTTCTTATAAAGTTTGACAGAAAAAGGTAAGACTTTGATGGAAATATCAACAAAACTTTACTTATTATTATTTACCTTAACAACGTAATCGTATTATTACCTCTTTCATTCGAATGATGTCTTTAGTTGATTTCAATAAAATAAACGAAATTTAGTCGATGGCCTCACCTTAAATTTAAATTGAAGTATGTTTCTGGTTTTTTCGGAGAAAATGAAATTATTTTATAAACATATTTCGCATCACAGAATGTGTAGAGTTATATAAGATCCATGGTCACCGTACAGTAACGCATACAAGCAGCGTCGTTAGCGAGCTGCTGAATTGCGTCGCTAGTTGGCGGAATTAGAGACGGCATTCAATCCGTCGCTTGTACTTCAAACAACGCGGAATTATGGAAATTTTATTGATTGTGACCTAGAATGTCGTAGGCTTTCTGAGTTAGTTCTAGATTTGTTTGTGATTGTAATAAGGTTTATTTTGTGAGTTTTATTTGAATGTAAAAACATTATGCTCCATATAAGTATAGTAAAACGTGCCGTACGTGCCATCATTGGCGTATCGCAATGTACATCCGTAAGACCATACTTCAAAGAGCTTGGGATACTTACGTTACCTGCTATCTTGATATACCAAGTGGCTGTCAATGTCAGAAATAATCTAGAATCGTACAACACGCGAGGAGAGAGACATTCTCGTAACGTACGCAACGCCGACAAGTTGGATGTTATACCACACTCTCTCACGAGGTCACAGAAGTTGACTCACATTATGGGACCGGAAGTTTATAACACTCTTCCGAAAATAGTTATATCGGCCCCTAGTTTTGGGAGCTTCAAAAACAGATTAAAGTGCTGGCTTATCGATCGAGCTTTTTATAGTTACAGCGAATTTTTAGAGAGTGATGGCAAAGTTCCATGTCATGTCAGTATGGTATGGTATAGATGGTCAGTACAATTGTATTAAAGCCATATTATACTCGTATAATGTTTGACAGTTTTCTGTACAATAATTATAATAATACAGTAAAGTAGTCATTTCAAACTTTGAAAATGTATACAATTTGTATGCTCTTTCTTTTGTTTTTGTTTTTTATTAATTGACGTGTAAATTGTACATTTATGAATAAAGTACTTTGACTTTGACTTTAGTATAAGTAACTGCTAATTTGCTTAGTACAAGTAATACGTAAATCACTTTGTGCTTCCACTTTCGGGACAATTTTCTCTCACAAGGAGCGTCATAGCTATAATCTACTACGCTGGCCATGTTCAAGTTGACAAAGTCTCGTTTTCTCGTAAAATGTGTTTCTTAGAACATGTCGGTTATCGCTTCGCTGTTACCGCTAGTAAAGCTAAGTGTACTGGGCATAGCATATTTGGTACATTTACTTAGACAAACTTTATCTTTTAGAAGCTGCTAATCTCTAGGTGTGGGAACTTCAAAAAGTCAGCTGTTTATATTAAGTGCTAAAAATAAATTAAGCTGAGCTAAGTTTATGCTAACTGTTGAAAAATTTAAGCTGATACTTACTGATAAAATCCTTGATGGGCTGCGAGCCCGAATCTAGTATATCCGTAGGGTTGACCCTAATCTTGCAGTACTTGACGAATGGCATCTCCGGGAGCCGGGCCCACTCGCCGCCCCCACTAGTGGAGCAATGTATGTCGATCGAGATGGAGTTCTCATAAGCGCGGATGACGCGCTGCACTTCATTCTCCTGGTACGCGTCTGTGAAGTCTGATAGGGAAAATGTTCCGTCCTGTAACAATGGAAATTTGTTGCATTAGTGTGTGTAAAATTTTTATTAAAATACTTTTTATCTAAGTGCACACAGAAGATACTCCGACTGTATCAGTTTTTAAAGAAATATATTTAGATCTTCAAACCACAGAACAAAGCTACGAGTAGTATAATGTTAAGCTAAAAGCTCCTATGTTTAAAACAATATTTCAGATTTTGTCTTAACATTTAATCCAAAGAGAGGCCTACACACATCGGTGGGATAATACATAGAAAGCCTATGAACACGAACGAAAGAAGAGATTAATATCAACTTTTGTGATAAAAACGTCTAGGTTGCTGAATGCGTTGCCTGAGTGGGGTTTCCCGATGGTTATTATTATTTCGGTGTCCTTAAATCGTGAAAAAATCGGTTTCTTCTAGGTAAACACGTTCCATCTTAGACCGCATCGGGAGAGATGGCGGTCAAGTGTAAACCTACAAAATTAAAAAAAATATAAAGGTATTTTACTCAACGGCGTAACCGGTCCATTTAACGTAACTAAAGTAGAACCGACAAAACTCTTTGAATAGTTTCTTTGGGTCTTATATTGAGCGTTATAGTTTTAATACAGCAATAACCCTTTGGAACTAGTAGCTAGAATTTACCAAAATAATAACTTCCGAATTTCTTTTTACAACACAAACGCTTTGTTTCAAACTAATAGCGGTAACAGATACGAAGGATACATAGATCCTTCCGAATTTGTTCCAAAAACTCATCATTTCAACCAAACCTTTCTTATTCAACTTTACCTCGATGTGTGTTGTTCTTCATACGCGGTACACTCCGCGAGGTATAAACTGAGCTTTGCATAAGTGTGAGTGATCACCAATCAGGCAGGAGCTTGAAATTTTATCCGCGAGGTATAGGCTGTGCTTTGCATTAGTGTGAGTGATCACCAATCAGGCAGGAGCGCGGCGAGACAGAATGGCGCCGCGCCTAAGGCCGGTTGTCACACCTACACTATCCATGTACACTCACACAAATGCAAAGCTCAGCTTATGCCTCGCGGAGTGTACTTTCTTATTTCAAGCCAAAACCGAACTTTGTAATTGGAATAAGTTTTTATTTGTTGCTCATTTCGAACACTTTTGACAAGATTTTACGAGTTGCGACGAAATTCCCGAAGTTTCGATGAATTGTTTTTTCACGTTTTCAGGAACGATTGAGTCGTAAAATTGTTTGCTTGTTTACTGGAGATTAAACGCGTTTCGGAATGTTTTTACGATAGATTTAGGAAAAAGGTATTTTGGATCATTCAAACGAAATTGTGTTTCAATAGACTAAGGCATTCAGGCTACTGGCAATTTTTAGGGGACGAAAAAGTAACGTAAGCTTTCTGTCTATTTATTATGAAACTTTATTTAGGTTTCTTGTGTGTTTTTTACAAATGTTTTATTTTACAGATCGATTTGTTTGTACCTACTCAAAGATTTCATGGGTTTTTAGTTTGTTTGCTGAACTAATTGTTTTATTTCAGACATTTATCTAAATATGTTAGTAAGTATTTTTTTCATTATTTAACTTTTTCAGGGTACAAATGACTGCCATTTTATCTAATGTAACACAACGATGCCATCTACGATAAAGCGTGTTTACCTAGTAAAAACACATTCACTCTCGATCTGAAGACATCAAGAAGAACGGCTGAAGGTACAGTATCTACAAGAATAATTTAAAAAAATACAGTGATAACAGAAAGATAGCAGAAGCTGACTATTTTCCTTGGCACACTCGACGGTCCCGAGTTCACCCGAACATTTGTATCATTTCCAATAAATAACCTTGACCTTAAGCTTCTTTCAAAATCCACGTAAAATCTGTGTATGCTGCGCCATGGGCAGTTTCCACTTCAAAAACATTTCAATTTCTCAACAAATTCTAATAATCCTTTGTTTTTGTTCCACATTTCTAGTGCACTTTTCAGTTATTCAAGTTTTTTCGACTTGCAATGGATTGAGAGCTGAATAAATCTCATTTAATGAACGCCAATCACAGCTTTGAGCAAAACCAGTTCAGCAAACGTTTCCACTTAATCACAAACAGTAACATAACTTCACTTATTATTCAAAACCTCGGGCTAATTATAATTTCAAAACTCATGCCATTTCAGCGACTTAAAAAACTGATGCCGTTTTTAAGAAAAAGCCGTTGTGGTCTAGTGGGCAGTAAATCCCATTTCACTGTGGTGAGGTGGTCCGTTCGAAATTCGTCTGCAACTAAAAATATTTTTCCAAGTGAAGACGTAGGAGCTTGTCTTCAGTACCGATGACAATGGTGAGGATAACATCATAAGGCAACCGGCGTATACTTTTTAGAATACCAGTTATCCGTTTACCTACACCTAGTGGATTATGGCTTTGACTTCTTGTGAGCCATAGCCTCGAGTCCCAACAATGAGAAAAATTACAGAAAATTGCTAAGAGAATCTTCCAAGTATATAAGTATGTGTCATGCACCAATCTGAACTTGAACTGAAACTGAAGCTCAGATTGGTGGAGGACCAATCTGAACTTGGTCATCGTGATAGATTAATACTTTCTTGACTTTTTGGTGTGAGGAAAGGCACTAAGCACCAGTCGAATATAAAATAGGTTGTTGTCCATCAGATTTGTAAGCGATTGATCTACTGTCACTACTGTCACGTCCGCTTGGGATTAACAAACAGTTTTAATTTCCGTCCGTCTCTCGCCGTCCGCTGCATCGGCAAATGACGCACATTTTCCGATACGTCGCGCACAGCCAATATACACGCTACCGACACGAAAATAATTAATAATAATGTCAGTGAAACTGTTTCATTCCATTTTGCAGATTTTAAATACATTTTGCACAGCTATTATCGTTAATTACGGAATAATTGCTGTAGGTAGGTACCTACTTTTGTAAAACGAGTCTTCACTGTTCCATTTTTTAAATACTTTTTTAACTATTGAAAGTTTACACTTGTCCGTCACTTGGCCTGATATTGAGCGACGATGCTGTCTACCACGAAGCGTGCTTCCTGGTTGATTCAACTTGAAGACACCAAGATTGAAATTAGGAAAAAATTCAATCAGACAACGAATTTCACAGCCAAGAGACGTTCTTATTACAAAAGTGGAGTCAAACCATTTCAGTCTTTGGAACATGACACTGCACCAAAATATCGGTGATACAAAAAAAAAATTAGTACGTGTAAGTATTCCATTGGACAATCACTTTCAGTGGCAAAGAATAAATGACACAAAAAACCTTGGTTGGGAATAATTACAGACAAATTTAAAACCGTGGTGGTCTAGTAGCTACAATGTCACTGGTGATAGGTTCGAATTTTAACTCCACCTCTGAGTATTTTTCCAAATGCTAGTTATCGAAAGTTTGTCTTCACCATTGATTGGTTAGCAAAAAATAAAATGAGGAAACCAACCCAAGAAACATATTTTTCGAAGACATATATGTTTTACACCAACTCGTTCTGGGCCGGCGTGGTGGATTATTGTCTTGACCCGCCCAAGAAGAGAACATGCAGAGGACTGCTTTTTAGCAAACGTACTCGTGAAATTTCTGTTAGGTACTTTTATATTTGACAGAAATAGATCCAAATAAATGACAACAGTTTATTATAACCGATGCTCGGTATAGCTCGGGGCTAGTCTCCACAAATATATCTGTCGGAAATCATTCCCATTAAATACAATAACTCATGTCATAGATAAAACATTTCAAATAAATACGTAAATAAAACTTCCCAGAATTGACTCTTTGTACGAGTTTTCAATTTCCGTTCGGGAAAACGATTTATTCAAGACTTGCCGCGCCCCACGGTTTTACCCGCGGAGTTCCCGATCTCGTTACTTTCCCAGAATAAGAGTAGCCCATGCGTTTTTCCAGATCATAATCTAACTGTGTTCCAAATTTCAGCCCCATCTGTTCATACGTTACAACGTGATTGAGCACCAAACATCTAAATATCCATACATTGATATCTCTATATATAAAAATGTTATGTTGGTTTGTGTACGCTTCAAAAACTCAAAAAGTTCTGCACCGATCGAGCTGAAATTTTACAATGATACATAATCCGCATCAAGAATTGTTTTTATCTAAGTTTTGCATCACAATGTGCCACAGCGAAGCTTGGCAGGGTACAGCTAGTTCATAATAAAAGTAGGATTTTTACAAGTAGGTAACAGAATAAGTACAAGAATCAAAGTTTGCAAGACTTTCTCTTCCAAATAACGTGAAAACTTGAGCTAATGGAATGAAAATCGTTTAATGTGATTCAAAAAGTTTGTGAGAAACTCAATTTTCCGTAATTCTTGAAAAACTTTCATTTGTATATATTACTCAAAAGTTTCAGCCTTTACATTAAAATTTTAGATACATTATCATTTTATCAGACTTCTAAAAAGGAAGAGGTTTTCAATTCGTCTGTAAGTTTTTTTTTTGTTTTTATGTTTTGCTACAAACCCTAATTATTGCGAGTTAATTTTGATAATTATTATCTTGATCTTATCACTACATGGGATAACTTACTGTCCATCTAAATAATTATTGTAAATCTTTTATGGTTAATATAAAAATTTGTCGTACCTAGTTACAAAAATAACTACATTTTATACCTTTGTTTTTTTACTAAAAATAGAGAGACAAATCGAGCAGTACGTGTGTCTGATGGCAAGCAACATGCCATATAACTGTACAGTGACACGCAGCTACTGGAACAAATCATTACCTAGCACTGCACTGCGTTCGTCACCCAGAGATCTAAGATATTATATCTGTAAGCCCTGTAATTTCTCTGGAAACATTGCCCTTCAAATCAGAGCAAAGTAACTACTTGACGGTAGAATAACTTACAAAGGTATTGTACTTCCCTTGGCGGACTCTACCAAGAGTCCTACCACTACAAATATATACTTTATACTATTGTTTTATTCGAACGATAGCGAAATATCGCTAAATACGATTTGCATTAAATAAATGTGAAGCTTGTAAAAACTAAGCAACCAAAAATAACAGCTATAACATTTCACATTATTCAAAAACAAAAATGCAAAAACAAAACGTTACAATTTTGGCGTATCGTATTTTCCATCTCGACGACTTTTTGTAACTCTAGAACGATAGCGCGTAAAGAAAGGCTGCAAAAAATGGAGTCCTTAAAATAATATCTGTCACAAATGGTTGGATCCTTAAAGATGGCGTAGTATTTCACAAATGGAAAAGTTACAGCTTCCAGATTTTATCAACCGCAATAGTTACCTACCTACTTGTTTTTAGGGTCGAAATTTCACTTGTTTTTGTTGTCGGTTCGATTTCAAAGTACCTATTTGTATTAATTTCGTTTTTAATAGTAACGTTCTTCTTTTTTTAAAATTTTAGAACGGGGAGACGAGCAAAATACGAGGTTGATAGTAAGCAATATAAACGTAGCATAGCACATAGCACAGTGCCACACAGTTTTTTGAACAAAAAGAGTCCAAATCACTGTCTAGCTATCATTGCGCTATGCTGTCCTCCTCAGTCAATCAGTCTATGTAATGTTTTCAATATGGCGTTTTTTCTCGATGTAATAATATTTAATATCTCACTTCAGCAGAAGACAATCTAAAAGCAATCACCTGATACTTCACATAAACTGGCTCATAGCAACGACTAAATAATTACAAGAACACCGAAATCCTATTACTGTCTAAACTAAGTGAATTCAATGTCGTCTAATTCCTCTGAAATTAAAGTGAAATTAAGCCTGAATTCGCGATCTCCAAAGCGACGCCATTTTGGTTGGTCTTCCCAGTTTCGCGCCAAAACGCACACCGCCATATTGGATTACGGAACGTTTGCTGGCGAAGCGGTAAATACATTACGTTCCGTTTAATGAGAGTACGAGTCGCATTGAAATGTGTTCCATTTTCTTAAAGGTCAGAGGTTTGGAGATGTATAAGTGGATGCCCAGTTTTACAAATTGCTGTTGGAATGAGGAACGTTTATTTAGGGAAAACAATTTGCATTATTGCTAAGTTACAAATGTAGTTTCACTTGAAATTTTGTGTTTATCTTTGTTAATTACGTACATATTTAACTTATTCCGATTAAATTCCGAAATTACAATAACCGTACACAAAGATAGAAAAATAAGAGAACTACACATGAACCTTTAATGTCAAGTATGAGTAAAAATATTTTCCAACTTCTTTGGTAAAAATAATTATTATTATCTATTGCTAACGGCCCTCAACGTCTTGGCATGGGAAAACTTTTGTTAGGTAGGTTTTTTTTTTTTTAATATATGTACAGTAGTTATTGTACAACAACTGCAATGAAATTGGTACAGACAGTGACGGAATGTTTACTGTAGGAAATCATGTATTTCTTATAGCTCTATGAAATTATTTGTTCTTTAATCGTCGTGTACATTTTGCAGAATACTTTTTTTTAAATAAATGCGATTTCATTTCTATGTTTTTACTAAAATAAGAGTATTCATTACCCTCTTTTCGACAGAGGAAACATTTGCCAAAAAGTTTTTTTTAAACTATTTTAAGTTTACACGTCCTCTGATGGTAATCGACGTTGTGGTCTACCATGGATCGTGTTTACCTAAAAGAAACCGATTCACTTTCGATTTGAATACACCGAATTTGTTATCATCGGAAAACCCAGTCAGGCAACACTCTCCATGGCCTAGCCGTATCACAAAACTAAAATTTTTCATTGTTATTTTTGTATGTGGTGAATATAATATACCATCTCCAAATACTATTTACTCTTTTTGTCGCTTGTTTCAAAAAAAAATCTTTTTTTTTAAAGAGTTTTCTGGTGTTACTCACTTGCATGATCCATGACCCGTTCCCAGCGAATGTGTAGCCGGCGTGCACCAGGTGCCTGTGCCTGGTGAACGAGCTAAGCAGGTTGCGCATGCACTGCATGAGCGTGTTCATCTGAGGGTGGATCAGGATCTCCGTCACTAGGTTCTCCGACGCGAACTGGATCAGTCGCTCTCCTGAGGACGAAATAAAGTAAGTTAAATCATGTGCATTTCGTTTTTACACTTTTAAGATGCGGGCGAAAAAAACTCAAGCTGTAACCTTTGCGTTTCGTTGTTATTTTTTTTACTGTTATAGGTTACACTTGACCGCCACCCGATGTCGCGACCATACGGTCTACTATGGAACGTCTAGAAGAAACCGATTCACTTTAGATATGAATACCAAGATTGGAACATATCGACGAAAACCCACTCAGGTAACGCATTCCACAGCCTAGACGTTCTTATCAAAAAAGTAGAGTCAAATCTCTTCGTCTTAGGAACTTCGTCTTACGTTACAAGGTCGTTTTTTTGAGCAATGAGGAGACAGAGAGAAAAAAAGGCAAGGCGAAATTAGATCATGTAAGCCGTCCGAAAGTAAGAACTTAACGGAACAGGCTGTGAATAACATTCATACAGATTACAGTCAGGGATACCTACTACAGCTATGTTTTATCTGAAGTGCCGAGGTTTTCAGGGAACATTTCTTTTGCAAATTCTATGGAGATGAAATTTGACCCCGACTCAAAAATATCTAAAAGTCTGTACGCCATGTTAGGTAAAAGCTGCAAAATAGTCGTAAATGAACGGATTACACCTGTTATTGCTTAGATCTCATTTTCATGGACGAATCACAATATGGAAATGTGAATAGTGAAAGGTTTTTTCACTATCAGTTTAGTTAGCTTTTTCCATTTGGTTTTGGAGAGCTACATTTCAACTAGATTGTGTACCATAGTCTATTTAATGTAAATCCTACATCCATTTTAATATGTCTCTCAGCTGAACAAATTATCACAGGTTTTTAATGTCCCAGAGTGTTTTTTGCTACCAACAGTAGCGCGTATCTACGTTGCCGCCCCACACGCTAGCGTAGAACAATGCCGCCGGGAAGAATAGGTCTGGACACAAAGAGCGGGTATTTCCACAAGGTTGCTTCTCGAAGTTTCTTCGACACTAGCATAATGCCCATTGACAGACCAAGGCTCCGTCCGCGAGGGAATGTGGGCGGACGTGACACACTAGATACTCCCACACAATAATTTATCTTTATCATTAGCTAGCGCCCGGACTGTATTTTGTGGTTAAACAACCGTTATATTTAACGAGATAAAAACCAGCCTATCATATCTGATCAATATTTTTTTTGTTTGTTTTCATAAGCAATTTTTATATTTGACATATTTTATTTACCACACTAATTTATCTATGTACAAATTTATATACAAAACTATTATTTATATATACATTAAACATAGAAAAGGACCGAAGGAGAAGCGTTGCCCATTTGGATCGCGATGCTTATCTCTTTTTTAATATTTTAGTTTTAAAAATTGAATTAAACATTTTCAGGGATAGTTTGAGAAATAGAGGAATAGTTCGAAGGTTCGGTTCTCATATCGAAAAAAAAAACATTTGTGTATCGGTTGCAGATGCCAGTAATTCAGTAATGTTTTTAGTTTCATTGAAATCAATTAAAAACAAAGCCTACACAAAGATACGTTTGAACAAACATACTTACTTACCCAATTATATACTGACAAGCACACAATTATTGGTCCATAGTATTAGTATCTACTGATCAATATTTGAGTTTTAAAACTGGAATGAGATAGACAGATTTAGAAGAGTCCTAGAAATTGATCTTGCATATTAACTAAACACCATTGACTGCTGGTTGCCTGGAAGAGATTGCTCTAAGCAATAAGGCCACCACTTGTGGCACTAGTTAATAAGTGTTTATTTGACTGACCTCGTGGCTTAGTGGGTAGTAACTCTGCCTGCGAAGCCGAGGGTCGTGGGTTCAATTCCCACCCAGTGCAAATATTTGTGTAATGAATTCAAGTATTTGTACTGTGTCTGGGTGTTTCTATGTATAATAAGTATGTATTTAGAACTATTTATTATATTAGCATTAAGTATTATATCAGCTACAAGCTTTGCTTAGTTTGGGGTCAGATGGTGTTGTGTGTGAATTGTCCACCAATATTTATTTATTTGTTTGTGTCGCAATAAAGAGTTTCTATCTATCTATTATTCTCTGCTCACAAAGCAGTTATATTGTATAAGTTTACTTATTTTAAAGCTAAATATATTTTATGTCTTTGTTTAACCCCAGACTAAAATATATCTCTACACAAAATTTTATTCAGTTCTATTTAGTATATTTTACATGAGAGAGTAACAAACATCCATCCATACCAAATTTCGCAAATATAATATTAGAAGGATCTTTAAGTTAATAATATTCCATGTATAATATTTTCATCGTCTCACAAAACTGAAATATCAAAAGAGAAAAACTTTCTCGAACCCTCAAAACCGGCGAAATAATAAATAAGGAATCTTACAAAATAATAACCGACGTTGATAAATATGGCTTAAGGGGGATAAGGAAGGTTCCCTGACCGTGACCTTGCGAGGAATGAATGGGAGAGGTGTTACCAGGGTCAGGGATAAGGAAGGTGGAGAAATGAGCCGAAATGTAATAAGAAAATATTGTATACTGACATGATGTGGCGAAATATGGGATAGCTGTGTTATTTGTTCGCGTAACTATATCACGCGTGGCTATTTTACAGATGACATCATCATTGTCAGCCTATACTCTGCCCCTGCTATACAAACGCTTCACCATATTAGTATCAAAACTCATTTCCATCTAAACTACACCAAATAACATATAAAACTAGCTATTTGTACTAAGTGAATCTGAACTATCCATAGACCAAAAACGTCTATCAAGATGACCAAGTCACAGGCTGAGAATCCACCAAAGCGGAGATGTGTGAGCCGAGACGAGATGTTTTTAACCCCCGACCAAAAAAAGGGGTGTTATAAGTTTGACGTCGATGTCTGTCTGTCTGTCTGTCTGTCTGTCTGTCTGTCTGTCTGTCTGTTTGTTGTCTGTCTGTCTGTCTGTCTGTCTGTTTGTCTGTCTGTCTGTCTGTCTGTCTGTCTGTGTGTGTGTCTGTCTGTGGCACCGTAGAGCTCAAACGGATGGGCCGATTTCAATGCGGTTTTTTTTTATTCGAAGGTTGATATCCGTGCGGATGTTCTTAGCTATGTTTGGTTAATATCGATTCAAGATGGCCGCCTCCACAAAATGGCGGACAAAATATTTCTTCACAACCTACCTCAATATGGGTATCAAATGACCAGTAAAATACAATACATTATAACAAGGGCTTGACCAGTAAAATACAATACATTATAACAAATTTCAAATCCAAGATGGCCGCCACCACAAAACGGCGAATTATATATTTTTTTTCACTTCTGCCACAATATGGGTATCAAATGAAAGGGCTTGACTAGTAGAATATTGTACAGATAACAAATCCGAGGTAGTCGGGGGTTATTCAAAATTTTTAATTTTGTTCTTGTTAATACCAATAGAATTTCGTTTTCCACACATATCGTCTCCGCTTAGCTACAGTGAAGACGTCTATTCCCATCTCCGCTTCAGGCATCTCGAGTTTGGTGGAGTCTCAGCCTAACAGTCGCGCCCAACATGCTGGCGGCATTCCCACTCTGATAATAATTATCATTGTGTTTAGTGTTGAGCTAACGTATTTTCTTCACGCGCTCGGAATGGTTATTGGTGATTTTACCAGATTTACGTTGTTTTGAATAAAGTTGAAGTACTAGTTTTTTATGGTATCGAGTAACGAGACGAGCAGGACATGTACCTGATGATAAGCAACGCGCATGCCTACAACATTATAGTTTACGCAGCTATTGTAACATGAACAGGCCAAATCATTACCTAGAACTGCACTGCCCTAGTGACACAGGGATATAAAAAGATAGATCTCAATGCCCTGTAGTTTCTTTGGAAACATTGCTTTTCAAACCTGATCACATAGATGTTAATACATAACTCCATTTCGCAAACTTTCCTCGGTATTTGTGGGCGTGCCTATTCTGCTTAAAATAATTGGTTTTCGGGTTCTTCGAAATAACAATGAGCAGACAAGGCCGACAAATAGGAAGCCGGAGTCCGAACACGTGGGAACTCCACCCGCAAATTAAAACTTTTAATAAGGGATGTTCGAAATTTCTAGACAATTAAAATCATAACCCGTTTCAGAGTATCAACGACATTCGTTCGAAAGTTTAATTGGAATCTCGAAGTTTGGATAAAATGCTGCTTTTCATCAGAGTCTGACATGTTAGTTTAGGTTTTGTGATTTTAAAGTTTTTAATTTTTACTTACTGGTCTGGCAAACTTTGAACCGCTATATTTTTAACTCCCGACCAAAAAAAGGGGTGTTATAAGTTTGACGTCAATGTCTGTCTGTCTGTCTGTCTGTCTGTCTGTGTGTGTGTGTCTGTCTGTGGCACCGTAGAGCTCAAACGGATAGGCCGATTTCGATGCGGTTTTTTTATTTCAAAGTTAATATCCGTGCGGATGTTCTTAGCTATGTCTGGTTAATATAAATTCAAGATGGCCGCCGCCACAAAATGGCGGACAAAATATTTATTCACAACCTACCTCAATATGGGTATCAAATAAAAGAGCTTGACTAGTAGAATACATTGCACTATGACAAATTTCAAATCCAAGATGGCCGCTTCCACAAAATGGCGAAATACATTTCTTTTTTCACAACTCCCTTAATATGGGTATCAAATAAAAGGGCTTGACTAGTAGAATTTTGTACGGATAACAAATCTGAGGTAGTGAGGAGGTTAGTCAAAATATTAAATTTTGTTCTTGTTCTTTTAGCGAAGCGGGACGTGCGCGATAAATGCTTTTTGGACGGGTCAAATTGTGTGAGCCCGCGTTATCGACGAACGTAGTAGCAATATATGTATATATGTACATTATGACGTTTAGTGCAACTTTGGTGCTGTACAATACTAAAATTATAATTATTATCTTATATTTTATTATTTTTTATTTACTGTTTTTAAACTTTCAAGATTTGAATACTCAATGTTTATCCGTACTATATAACTACGAATAATTGTAGCACTGCCGAAACAACGAGGTGCTTAAACAATGAATTATTCATGATTAAGCCCCGTACTATACATCCATTATTCACTTCTATCGGCAGCCCCAATGACTGCTAAGTTTTTCTTCGTAGACAAGTTATACAGTGTTGTCTTGCTTTAAAAAATCTTGAGATGTTATTCTTATTCAGTTTTGATCGGGATCAAGCTCACGGTTCGTGTTGTATATTATGTTCGCGCGGTTTCATCAAACTTACAAAAAACGATCATCGCTTCGTATACTCGTAACATTTAACTTTTCATGATTTTTTTAAATAAGAAGTGACGAGTCGAGCAGGACATGTGCCTGATGGTAAGCAACATGCCTGCCACATAACAGCACAGTGACACGCAGCTATTGGAACATGAAGAGTCCAAATTATTACCTAGCACTGCACTGCGCTCATCACCCAGAGATCTAAGATGTTGTATCTCTAAGCACTGTAATTTATCTGGAAACATTGCCCTTCAAACCAGAACACAGTAATTTTCCATACAGATTCAGCTTAGAGACAGAACGGGTGGTTTGCACCCCATTCCTGCTTCATTCAAATAGCCCATTGACGAAACCCATTCAGAGCCATTCGGTTGATTTCTGTCTCCATCGGGTGCTATTGTGAGCATTCTGCTCAGTAATGCTCAGTAACAATCTGGGATCACGGCAACGACGAGGATGTATTTTAAATTCTTGCTCGAACGAGCAAAGGTAACGAGAGCTTCGTTATAACGACGTCGTTACTTCGAATGACTTACATTGTTGTAACGCTAAGTTTACTCCTTTTCAGTTTTTTCAGTATATTTGTATAATGCCAGTAAATACCTATTGGTATTGGTGGACAATTCACACACAACACCATCTGACCCCAAACTAAGCAAAGCTATTAAGATGGCAGCCAGATAGCTGATATAATACTTATATAGTTCTAAATACATACCTACATACATATTATACATAGAAACACAGACACAGTGAAAATATTTGAATTCATCACACCAATATTTGCACTGTGTGGGAATCGAACCCACAACCCTCGGCTTCGCAGGCAGAGTTACTACCCACTAAGCCACGAGGCCAGTCGAAATTCTTTGCTTATACTTGATTATGTGTGTGAAATGTTTCCAAAAACAAATGCATGTTTAGATGTGACTATTGATCCACAGTAACTGCTACAATACATATAATAAAGAGCTTAGCCCCTTTAAATAAGGTAGCTATTACTTTTCTAACATAATTACTGTGGAAACAGTCAACAAAAAGCAATGAATGCGCACAACCGTAGCCTACAAATTCCTTTCCAAAAAATGTAAAGGCAAAAGCAGCTAACACGGGTCTGATATTAAAAGGCTTCCACACGTCCATTACCCGTGTTCAAAGCTCACTAATTGGCATATTCGCAGCAAAAGAGGCCAAAAAGTACAAAAAAAGTTAAAATGTACAGCAAGGTTAAAATGTAGGGAGATTGAACGCGTGTGCGAACCATTACGGTGCGATGGACGCCAAACAAAAGATTGGACGCCAATAATTGGGAATGTTGGAAAAAGTGACGTAGGATATTTTTTTATTTACGTTTTTGACCTGGCTTTGTACTGGAGCCATTGGACCTTAAACACTTCTGTTTTGTTAGATTTTTTATTTTGTTCATATCGGACGTCATTTTTCGGGCTAACATTTTATTAAAACAAAAATCGGAATCGCGAATGTGAACATATTTTTTACGAAATAAAATTCTGTCATCCTAACAAAAAATTGTGTGATGTTAACTACAAGATTTTACTGCTATTGTATCATGGGCTGACAAAAAGAGACACAATACTGCTTGTAATTTGAAAATAGGTATTTTCATTAAACATATTTACTAGCGGCGCTTCGCGGTTTTACCGGCGTAGTTCCCGTTCCTGTTATCTTTCCTAGTTATAAAAATATCCTATGTGTTATTTCAGACTATAATCTATCTGTATTTCTAATTTTAACTCAATCCGTTCAGACGTTCGGACGTGGTTCACATCTCCCATCTCCGTATGACAAGCAGTACTGTGTTGGTTTGGCTTCTCATATTCAAATACATGCGTGGCACTGTACTGGACAGAGGTGTTGCTTATCACCAAGCGTGTGTCTTTCTTGCCCGTATTTTAATTTAAAAAAGTTAAATTGTTCTCGCTTCTATTCTGATTCTTCGTATTTGCATTTGCAGATAACTTTTTGTGTTAATAAAGTTTCAAAGTTCCCAAGTAGGTATAAACAAAATAACAGACAACTAAGTCCAATAACATTTCAGAGTCTCCCAAACAAGAGTCAATCTCTCACGAACCGTCGGCGTAAGACACTCCTTTGTTCAGGTGAGAGAAGCTTAAGCTGAGAGCATTAGGCGCCTATTGTTTTGATCCAAAACAAGCCAGTAATATAACAAAAGCGGGAGCCATTGTTCGCTGTTTGTTTCTCATTGTTTTGAGGCGTGAAAAATAATCCGCTAGAGTGCGGGGTTTTATTAAAATTGTGAATCATTCCTTTTTGTTGCTCGTGAAAAGAGTTGTAGAGTAAGTAGCCTTTCTAGGTTCTAGATATTTATTTTTTACTGTCACTAGAGTTCTCTTACAAAAATATATTAAAGTTCTCGTCACACAAAGGCGGATTTGGCGCGATGTTATGTGTGATTTTGCATACAAATTCGAATATTACAAAACTTCCCGTCTCGGTTCGCGATCGCTTTCCCGCACTTCCAGTCTCTGTATGACGAGAGTTTAAGCCTAAAATCAGCTATATAGGTGAATATCTCCATATTTAGATAGATCTATATACTTCGGTCACTCTAAAAAAATAATTAAAAACATAGGTTACTAATAATAATTCTTCAGGTAAATCTTTGGCGTGTATAACGGTGTTTATGACCTTTTAGACCCCTTTTTCTTTTAAATTAATCTCTATTTTTATTGAGCTTGCTAGAGCTAACAATGTATTTTCTTGTTGCGTTTATATCGTGACAAGACCAGTGACCCATACATAGCACCTAATCAAGAGTTTGACGCGCATAACACCATAAATAAAAATCATATCCTACATATAGGGGAATTAAGTACCCCCAAACTAAGCAAAGCTGCTATAATCTATACGAATACTATAAAGCCGAAGAGTTTATTTGTAAAAACGCGCTAATTTAGGGAACTACTAGACCTTTTTTGGAAATCCTTTTACCGTTAGATACGTTCGCGACCCCTGATTGATATAGGCTATAGAAGACCCACGGGCGAAACAGGGGTGAACCGTAAATACTTAAATAATTGTAAATACAGACTTATTATGCATGTATCTAACACCCAGACACAGCAAATATTTGCATTCACCACATATATGTTTATCCTGGATGAAATTATGTTTATCCTGGATGAAAAAAAAACAAACCCACGACCTCCGGCTCCACTGACAGACTTATTACCAAATAAACCACGACGCCAGTCCTTAGACGATTTGCTTTGAAAACCTTTTCAAGTGACTATTCAAAACCTGTGAACTTTGAACACAGCTATTTACAGCTGCAAAGTGTAGGTACAATTCCAGAATTGGCAATAACGGAACTCAATCTGGGCCGAATTGGAAGTGGACTCGAGGCTCTACCCGGCCCATTCACTGGATGAGTGGACTCGCTCAGCCATTCTATGCTGCGTCTACATTGAGACAGTTACTGGATACCTCACATTCTCAGTATTAGCATCAATATTAGCATATTGATAGTCAAAAAACGAGTTGAATACTATTAAAGGTACTGCAATATTTTGCTAATAGATTGACAAGTATTTGCATCAACCTCTCAGTCAGTTATTGGAAGGTTACTCAGCGTTACAACTTACTGACTTGGTTTACTCTCGAGTGGCCTGATATTTTAGAGATCTCAAAAAAAAAAATAGCAGTGCTAAGTAATTGTTTTAATCAATTTGGTTTAAGAAAGGCTATATTTAGATACTAAAATCGAAATAGAACAATCCTCTGCATGCGATTGGTAACAAGTTTCTAATGAAATTTGCAGTTAACATTAACAAGTCAGAAATACATTTGTAAACTCAGCATTCGTTCAAGTAACTCGACCAGAGTAAAGGAAGCACTATTAAGTCATGATTGTGAAAGTAGCAACAGAGTAGAGAAAGAAAAAGTTCTAATTAATTTATTTAGATGTAATAATTACTACCTACAATTTACAATGTGCAAAATAAAAATTATAGGCAATATTGGAAAATCGCAAGTTAATTCGTGTATAAAATGTAAAAATAATTATTATGAATACTAATATAACCTTTATAGCGCAATCAGGTTCTAGCGCCTGAAGAATTTAAGTTTTAGAATTTAAGTCCTACTAATAAACTCGGAAAATTTCGATGTTTGTTGCTCAATCACGTTGGAAAATCTGAAACTCAGATTAGCAATCTGGAAAAACATAAAGGCTACTTTTATCACAGAAAAATAACGGAAACTGCGCGGGTAATACTTCAGGCGCTGCTAGTAGATTGTATATTATATAAAAAATATATTGTTTTATAAACCAAATAAAATGTTCAGATGTTCTAACGGAATAGTCATTTTCATTTTTTTTTTTAACTTTAATAGGTTTACACTTGACCGCCATCTCGCCTGATGTTAAGCGAAGATGCGGTCTACGATGGAGCGTGCTTACCTAGGAGAAACCGATTCACCCTCGATTTGAAGACACCAAGATTATAACTATCGGGGGAAAACCCACTCCGGCAACTCATTCCACAGCCTAGACGTTCTTATCACAAACGTAGAGTCAAACTTCTTTGTCCGTGTCTTTGGAATATCCACCATGAAACGGTGCCGCTTCTTCGAGATACGAGTTACTCGAGTTACAAGAAGTACGATAGTAAAAAGGGCAAGGTGGTATAAGATCATGCAGATTAGTTGCACACTCTCCGAAGTGTATCCGATAAAAAACCGATAAGCTAGAAATTTTGCGGCGATGTTCAAGACTTTAAAGTCTTTTTCGATGTTGTTATTTTTTAAACTCTACGAGAACAAAGTCGTAGGAAACCCGGCACATTCAACATAAACATCTCGTCTACTGGTGAGAACGTTCCGATAGCACTTGACAGAGTGCTTGCACTCGGTATGTATGCTTGAGTCAGATAGTTCAATCTTAGCTAGGGCTTAGCTCGAATGCCTTTTCAGGTATCAGTTGTATGCTAATTGGCGTAAGTATGTTAATTTGTAAGTTAGAATTAGAGTTTTGGATCCTGCACCTTTCACCCTAACGTTGACGAACATTGTGAAACCTTCTGTTTTCGAAGTCGGCTAAAAATAAAATCATTTAAATTCTAAATGAAAATGAGCATCTCAAACATTAAAAATTGGATCCATATTCATACCGACCCTCGTCATAGCGATACAGCCATTATTGAACCGCCCCTAATCCGCGCCCGAATTAAATGGAATGTTACCTAATCCGATTCAATCACAAAAATTAAATTCCGTCCAAATATCTTATGGAGCGTGAAAGTCGCAAAATCCTGAAAAACTCAACGTTAATTATTTTATTTTGGGCGCTATCTTCATGACGTGACTTATAAATCATGTATTTACTAATCAAGTACTTGTATCTCGTATACCTGTTAAGTAAACTTTGACTTCCAATACTTTTGGGTTCTGACATATATCATTTTTTTAAACATAACGCCTTTTTTATGACACACAGTGACATGATGACTAAAAGAGCTTGATGGTAAGCAACAGGCTTGTGTTTGTAGGTATGTATGTTTGTTTCTACATATCGTTGTAACGGCTGTGATTTGAATTAAATTAATGAAATATTTTATATTCCGCTAAACTTAGTGGTTCCCGTGGGATATTTATGCGGTAAGAAATTAATGGTAATTCACTGTTAAGCCACAATCGGAGCTGAGTTAGTTAGCTTTCTAAGCATTGAAATACACTCCAATCATGGGAAAAATCTGGAAACTTCATATCTCTTAAGGTAGCGCGACAGGAGACCGAGACACGTGTCGCTAGACATGTGTCGCGGTCTCGGCGCGAACTGGCGCCCGTACAATTCTATAGAGTCAAGTGCCTGTCGCGGTCTCCTGTCGCAGCCTCAGCGTGAACTTGTACCTTTAGGTTTATTACTAACTACTACTACTAATATTGGTAATGTGTCGAATCAAACATTGACTTGAAAACTTAGTTACACAAAATGTTTAATATAGTACAGGGCTTAATTACGAATAATTCCGTATTTAAATACCTCGGCGTTTCGGCAGCGTTACAACCGCCGTGCTCACGAGAACAGCAGGTCTAATACGAAGTCCGATAAACGATATATCGGCCGAAGTTATGGACGTTTTATACCACGAAATACAATCGGTTGATGTCGGTTGAATTAAATGAATCGGTTGAATCGAAATAAACTCGGTTGATGACACAAAAACTGTCAAATCAGTGTCGGTCGGGATGAACGAAACGCCCGATCAGATCAACCAACCGATTGTGTTTCGTGGTATAAAACGTCCATAACTTCGGCCGATATATTGTTTATCGGACTACGTAGTAGACCTGCTGAATTATTCACGATTGAGCCTCGTGCTATATATACATTATGTGTTCAAATCGCGAAAGTTTAAAAACGATAATGGTTACACAAAGTCAAGCCAAGTCACCAGAATACGGCCTATTCCACTGAAAAAAAAAAATTGAACGCTCGTTTAAATATGTCTATTTGATAAATGTACAATTTTGAATAACAAACTCAAGAATTTGAGGTATAAAATTTCATGGTTAGTCGATGTTGTCCCAGACCTTGAAAATATTATAATTCCTGTCTTACAGCGACAACAAAGACCGTCTCTTTTTTGTACAAAAATATTATTTGAGAACGCAATGGAGCTCGGGTTTGTGAAGTAATTCTCTTAATGCCTTTTGTTGTCGGAATGTCACAAAGTACGCCATTTTGGGGTTGCTTTTGTGTCGTAACTTTTGGGTTGTAAAATTTTGGGTGTTGTAATAAATTATCGCTATGTACTTACAGCCTATTTGCATAAATACAATGGTACTTGTAAAGTACTAGTACGTTGTGGCTAGTACTTTTATGTATACAAGAACAAATTAAAAATTTTGATTAACCCCCGACTACCTTAGATTTGTTATCTGTCCAACATTCTACTAGTCAAGCCCTTTCATTTGATACCCATATTAAGGAAGTTGTGAAAAAAAGAAATGTAATTTGCCATTTTGTGGTAGCGGCCATCTTGGATTTGAAATTTGTCATAGTGCAAAGTATTCTACTAGTCAAGCCCTTTTGTTTGATACCCATATTGCGGTAGTAGTGAAAAAAATTACATAATTCGCCATTTTGTGGTGGCGGCCATCTTGGATTTCAAATTTGTTATAGCGTATAGTAATCTGCTAGTCAAGCCCTTTCATTTAATACCCATATTGAGGTAGGTTGTGAAGAAATATTTTGTCCGCCATTTTGTGGAGGCGGCCATTTTGAATCGATATTAACCAGACATAGCTAAGAACAACCGCACGGATATTAACTTTCAAATAAAAAAAACCGCATCGAAATCGGCCCAACCGTTTGAGCTCTACGGTGCCACAGACAGACACACACACAGACAGACAGACAGACAGACAGACAGACAGACAGACAGACAGACATCGACGTCAAACTTATAACACCCTTTTTTTGGTCGGGGGTTAAAAAAGGTTGATTTGAACACAATCATAGTGACCAAAATCACAATTACAACCACACCTATGCCTGTTATTCTACCGCCAAGCAGTAAGGTGCAAACATTATTGTGTTGCGGTTTGAAGGGCAATGTTTTCAGAGAAATTACATGGCTTAGAGATATAACATCTTAGATCTCTGGGTGACGAGCGCAGTGCAGTGCTAGATAATGATTTGGACTAATTTAAATTAAAATAAATAAATTTCATAATAATTATTTAATACTTCTTTTAATCTATTATTCCGCAACGCCGTACAAAAATGATGCGACAAGGAGAAATGATCGAGGGTTGCAACCCCCCCTCTTCAACTGCACTCAGTTGGACAGCTTACAAGTGAAGGTATAGTGCTGAATCTTATTACTTTATACCCTTCTATCATCCTATATAGGTCTTCTGGTGGTTCATTTGACCCATACATTTTGATCACGGGCCTGTGGTCTATAATAAGCTAGTAAACTTATTTAAAACAATAGGAAAAATATTTTAAATGATTTATTGTTGGCTTTGTTATTTGATTTCACTATCACATTTCCATAAACCACAATAGTTACTTTTTTAACTTATTCATGTTTAATTAATAATCTACGCATACTTTAGGTAATATGGAAAACGTAGAAGAATTTTAATTAAGTCTACGTCAGTTCGTAGCGCTTGTAGGAGTAATGTACAAGAATTTTCTTGGCAAGTTCTTGCCGTAATTCGCTACAAGTTACGATCGCTACGAGCGTAGCACTTTGAAGCATGTTTAGTACAACGTAACCTGTTAGTACGTAGCTTTTCGAGTAGAACCTACTGGGGCCTAAGTAGCGAATTCTAACATAGTATTAACATATATTATTGTTCGCGTACTTGTTTTTAGGAATTACTTTGCTAAATTATATTAGTTCCCAATAATTGTATGGAATTTTAAACAAATAATATTATGTTTCCAAAGAGTGATTAATCGTTTTATTTATTAGAATAATTATTATTCATAGTAGTTATAATTGCTGCTAGTGGTTGATTATGCTCATCACTTTTATGGTAGAATAATCTAAGGAAAATTTGTTACAGGTGAAAGTTTTGTTCATGTTTTACAGCTTTGTTTTAGCATAAATACTTACTATTGTAGGCGAAACTTACTGACCTACTACTAGGTACTAAAACTAAAAACCTATTTCAAAGTCAAAGTCAAAGTACTTTATTCATAAATGTACAATTTACACGTCAATTTGTGATTCGTCAATTCAATCATTTCGAAAATAAATATCTAGTTCTAGGTTCAAACCGTAACAAAATATAATAAAACTTCATTGAACAGGTCTACAATAACTTTACATCAAACTACGTAAGTTTACAACTGAGAGCAGAACATTTAACCGTGAGTTCTAAACCTAAGGTCCCCAGTAACTGTGTCATTCATTGTCCTAGATGCACGACTAGCACGGCAACGCGATGCGATGCGAAAATATCAAATTAATCGCTAGCTGCCTATGCTTCATCGATAACTCTATAAACGGCGTGAAATACCAAATAAATACATCTAAAAATGCTTTTTTCAGAATAATTATACAAACGAGGGTACTTTCCAAGACGAACTTTGTAAAAGACCTTGTCCTACTAACTATCCAAAGAGAAAGAATACTACTACTAGAGAAATACTGCTGTCAAATGATTGATATTTTTGACGTGACAACGTCTTATAAATTGGTTTTCCGGGTGACACTTCAAAAAACTGCGTTACGCTCCGCTCACGTTATGCGCTCACAACGAGAGCGAGTGAGAGGCACGCGTCCCTTCCACTCGGGCATGGTTAGCCCGCCTAAGAGCGAGAGAGACAGGCATAAAAAGGTGAAAGGCACGCGTCCCTTCCGTAAAATTATTTTACCACTCAAAGTCGTTGTCACGTAGAACTTTCGCCCGTATACCGACTTTACAGGCAACCAATTTTTTCAGTAGAACTCGTAACCGTAATGGGTGCATCATGTGACATAATTTATCATTTATGTTAGGTTGATTGCTGTAGCATTGTAGTGCTGATTACATTGAGTAGCAGTAAATTACATCAGGTTACGTGACAGTACATAGAGTGGCAACACATTACTGTAATTTTTTGGTTTGTCGCGTCGCGAGCACTCTCCTAGGACACGGGTCAGCAGTCGACCTCGCTCCGTCCTCGCCGATTCAGCTGCTCTCTCACCCAGAAACCCGATAACCGCCTGAAGCGCCAGCGCTGTCATGTTCACTTCGATTCAACGAAACCGCTTCATTATTTTGTGAAAGCAAGTTACAACGAATTGAAGTAAACACGAATTTATGTTACTCTTGATATTGCATCACCTAAATGACTGTAGACAAACTGAATTTAAATATGTTTTTGGTGATGCACCAAAAAAATATGCACTTCTACTAATATATAGTCAAAGTCGAAGTCGAATAGATATTGCATGGAAAGATGTACGAGTATATGGTACATTTTATTCCAAAACTGTCATAGAATACAAATAAAAACAGGTAAAAAAACTTTTTAAGTTAAACGGTTTTATGTTAAACATACATTGCAATGTTTAAGATAAATGTACTAAAAACCAAAAAATATTGCAAACTCATCACTCGTGTCTTGAAGAAGTCTTCCCATTAAAATACTAAAATGTTGGGTTGTTAGCTCACCGACTCTCAAAGCATTCAAAATATCAATAAAAGTCTGGTCACCTTGCTGACGCATATTTTCAGTTAATTCACACAGCGTGAATAAACGCCAGAGATGTGTACCTAGCTGGTTGGAGATGTTCTGGCTGTTTGAAAACAGGTGTTCCTGATCGTTTTATAGGAGGCAGTTGTAAAAGATTACCGAAAAGTAATACGTTTACTCCTCCAAAAAACTCATTTTCACAGTTCTTAATTTGCCTTAATCGAGCGTCCATCATGCATAACATTTGATAAGACACCATGGAAATCTCGTCAACTATCAAAAATTCTGTCTGATACGCCATTTAGTGGCTGCGCCCATCTTAAATATTGAGGTTGTTTAGTGCACTGTATTCTTCTTGTCAATCCCTTTTATTTGATACCCATGTTGATGGGATTGATAAAACCTAAGTTATCCACCATTTTGTAGAGGCCGATATCTTGGATTTTAATTTTATATAGTACATTGTATTCTACTAGTTGAGCACTTTCATTTGATACCCATATTCATGGTATTGATAAAACCTACGCTATCCGCCATTTTGTAGCGGCCGCCATCTTGGATTTCAATTTTTTATAGTATATTGTATTCTGCTTGTTGAGCCCTTTCATTTGATACCCATGTTGATGGGATTGATAAAACCTACGTTATCCGCCATTTTGTATCGGCCGCCATATTGGATTTCAATTTTTTAAAGTATATTGTATTCTGCTTGTTGAGCCCTTTCATTTCATACTCATGTTGATGGGATTGATAAAACCTACGTTATCCGCCATTTTGTATCGGCCGCCATATTGGATTTCAATTTTTTAAAGTATATTGTATTCTGCTTGTTGAGCCCTTATTTGATACCCATATTGATGGGATTAATAAAACATAAATTATCCGCCATTTTGTAGCGGCGGCCATCTTGAATTTATAATGATAATGAATAAACATAATTGTATTGTCACCAAAATTTCACATTAATCGGTTGACAGGAAGAGGGTGAAATTTGAATGACTAAATTTGACCCAAGAAAATAAAAAATAAAATAAAGAAAACAAACGGGGAGAGCTAAATAAAACCGTTTAAAAAGATTAGTAGATATTTTTCACACAACACTATCCAGTCACAAACAAAGCATAGTTTGTACTAAGAACACCAGTTAGCTGACACAATACTTATATAATCGTAAATATTTTAATAATCGTAATTTAGCGCCCAGACATATAACAAATATCCGAATTCATCACAAATGTATTTATCCTACTTGAGAATGGAGCCAGTGACCTACAACTCTCCAGTCAGACTTATTAACAACTGCGCTACAAGCCAGCCACAAGAATGTTTTAACTTTGCCTAATTGTATTCTATATGAACGACGTCGCTAGACTCTAGTGCATAACAAAGCAGAGTTCTTCATCCAAGGAATATATTATTCGAGCAGCGTATTTTCAATTAAATCAGATTCCAAGTACTCCCGTTAACTCTGCTATTCTAAATGTTCATTTAAAAGGTTTCATTTGAATAAACAAGTCTAGATGTTGGAACAATACCTAGCTTTTGTAGGTCCTGTAAAATGTAACTTTCCCCCTCTTGAATAGGTATTAGAAATAAACACGCGACAACCTAATACAGTTAACATAAAGTCCTTGAAAGGTCTTTGTTCTATTTAGCTTTATTTCGAGTCTGATGACGGAATTAGTCCACATAGAATTTAGTAATTTTTTTTACTCGTTTTCATAGAGTAATTGGATGAGTAAAACATGTGGCTGAGAGTAAGTAGTGGCGTGACGCGTGGTGGAGTACGCAAACATCGCTTTCTTTCTGTTTGAAGGTACAATGTTTCCAGAGAAACATAGATAAATCTCATCTTATATTACCGACTGACTAGCGCAGTTCAGTGAAAAACAGTGATGATAATGGACTCTTCTTGTTCAAATAGTTACGTGCAGTACTGATGTTGCTGTGTTGCTTTCCATCAGGCGCAGGACATGCTCGTCCCGTCACTCTATGTTCTACTAAAAGTTGTCCCATTAGTCCTATTAATGTTATAAACACGAAAGTTTTAAGAATATATGGACGTATTTTTGTTACTCTTTAACGCAAAATTTACTGAAAAGATTTCGATTTTCGATGAAATTTGGTACATAGATAGATAATGGTCTGAAATAACACATAAACTGTTTTTAAGCTATTGCATAGCTTTTATCGCGGGCCTGGGGACCGAATTTTAGTGATCGTGCATCTCTTTCTTATTTTCACAAGAAAGAGGGATGGAAGACCATAACGCCGTCCTGCCCACTCGGTCATTCGACTTTGAATCTTATTTGTATTAGCTTTACAGACTAAATGCTCTTAGCAGTGTTGCCAACTTAACGGATTTCCCGTGATATTTTTTATGGTAAACAAATGTCACTCTTCAAAATAAAAGCAATTCCGAAAAATTGTTAACATCCCTATTGCTTATGTTGTTAAAAATGCATGCAACATGCAATAGCTTTACCGCGGCAGTCCCCGAGTGCCACTCTTTTTTTTTATCCTGGCAATGTTACGGGATCAGAAACTACGCAGATGAAACGGTAGGGCACTGCTACTTTTATATTTTATAATTAACCGCTTAAGTCCAGATTTGTTATTATAAAACTTAAGCTTGACTAAGCTAATTTAATAACTTTGCTTTCGTTTAACAGCACAAACGCTAAACATGGAATTACCTACTTTTACTTACTTGAAAATTTGTCAGGAGACGATTTGTCTCTTTCGGAAAAACTTTTGTAATATTCAAAGTCGTATGAACATTTCATGATATTCTTAAAATGAAGTTTCTAAAATAAAGTTTCTAAGTAAAGGTACTTTAAAATGAAATTTGAAATCTTTCAAATTATCTAAATGGACGATCCGCTCGAGAAGATTATCCCTGGTCTGATAAATAATATTTAGGCCAGTTTCTTGCAAGATATTTTCCATTTTCACGTTAAACTAAAGTTTCTTTGCTCTCAATTTATGTTTGGAGATATCGTCGGCAGGATCCGAGTGAGAAAAGACGGCTGAAGCGAAAGAATCGTGTCTAATCTCTGCAAATCGTTGGAGTGTTTGTTTATCCCTTTTAAAAGGAACAACCGGCAATTCTCGTATTTTCGTACAACGTTCCGGAAAAAATGAACACAGGTTCATTTTCAATATCGTAAACGAAAGGTTCTATATACTTATACAATATCATGATGAAACACAAGACGTTGGCGAAATTGTGCTCACCAAGCATTTATCTCACACATGTATATATGTCACAACCAAATAGAAGCCAGAAATGAATCGAAAATGAAGAATCAGATGACATAAATAAAAACCAGAATTTAATAGAAGATGAGGAAGAAGAATACTTTAATCAGCTGCCCATTTTTTTTTTCATTTATAAATTAAGACTACAACAAATTGTCTTGCCAGACATATTGCATGCCTCTCGCAGAGGCCAGTTTGTATGGGGCAACTTTTAAAATGTTTTGTATCATCTTATCTTACCTACAAACAGCAATAAAGATTTTTGTATTTGTTTTGTATAATTTTTCAGAGAAAAGAATATTATGGATTCGTTGAAATCTTTTTAAAATATGTTTATCATCTTTTATCTCTGGGTGGCGAGCGCAGTGCCGTGCGAGGTGATTTGAATCCTTTAAATCCGGTTTACATTATTCCAGTCCAGCGAACGAATCCAGCGCTGGATTGCTTACTGGAAAAATGTAAACTGGCACGGGAAAGCAATGTATCTATTTAGCATTCTAGTCTGCCGCTCTACATTTTTCCAGTAAGCTATCCAGCGCTGGATTCGTTCGCTGGACTGGAATAATGTAAACCGAGCATTATGTTCCAAAAACAGCATGACATTGTGTTGTTACGGGCAGACGTGTTTCCCAGGTAGTCATTAAAAAATTATAGGTGGAGTGATTTTTGAGAATTCAAAAATTGTAAACGATAACTTGGCTGGCCACACTGCCGTGTGTCTAGATTTTCGTGTATTTATGACATTTGAAATTTTCGTTTACTCCGAAGCCTTGCTATCTCAATGCAGCAGTGAATTTATTTGGTTTACTCTTAAAAATTGGTCTCATAAACTTTATTAAAATAGTTGAGTTAGTTCAATTTTTTTATCGACTTCAAAAAATTGCAAAAGCTATTGCACCTTCTATTGACGTTCCGAAATTGATTAATTCAACCACAGAGAATTGTAGCAATCCATCCTCCGCCACCTGTCGCCGGCCACCCCGTCCACACTATCCATATTAATGAGTGGGAGAAACATCAGTCAGGCGTCACTAGAGACCTGCGGGTTGTATCAGGTGCGAGAGTGACAAATGGTTGGTGAAATATAGCTGACGAATGATGTAACTACATCATATATGCTGTCCTTTCATACATCATTATAAAGTACACTTTGTTGTAGAGGTAGAACTCCTTGCAAAGTCCGACTGGGGGAAGTACCACACCTTTGCCAGTTATTTTACCGCCAAACAGTAATGTGAAAACATCACTGTGTTCCGGTTTGAAGGGCATTGTTTCCAGATAAATTACAGAGCTTAGAGATATAACATCTTAGATCTCTGGGTGATGAGCGCAGTGCAGTGCTAGGTAATGATTTGGACTCTTCATGTTCCAATAGCTACGTGTCACTGTGCTGTTATGTGGCAGGCATGTTGCTTACCATCAGGCACATGTCCACTGGTCTCGTCACTTCTTATTTAAAAATAAATAAAATGAAACAGTACATGAAAAGGATACACAAACGATAAACTTTAAAACTGGTGCTAGAAGTTGGCTGCGTAGTTGCTAAAAGCGATCTCCTTCAGGTAACCATCTTTAGCATTGGTATACGCAAAGTTTTGATATAAACACTCTTAAAAGATCAAGTTTCAGCAAAGTTGAAAGTCTCATAAGTTATATGAACATACACTGTTTAATCTTGAGCTGCAAAATGAAGACGGACATTAGCCTTAACCTTATAAAACCTTAAATCCCAGATGTCTGTCCTTATCGCTCTAAAAAATACGGCTTCAAACATCTCGGCTTACTTTATGAGAGCGAAGTCAGAGCTGGAATGAGCGTCTAGGGCCGGGTAAGTGGCTATTGTTATCAAGTTCCTAGACAGTTTGCCAATTTTACGACTTTTAAAGTTTGGATGATATCAAAGTCCTGAGGTATAGTTTTGTTTCGGTAAATAAAACATTTGGACTGAATAATATAATTTACAGACTGGTTTATGACGTTCGAAAACAGTTGACGACAAAAACTTGGAATCAAATAAAGTTGTAAAAGAGTCAGATGCAAAAGGCTGTTATCATTGACAGCTTGCATCGTCAGGAGACTCCTCACTAACCTAACTACCGGTTGCTTGGGCCTTGCCCCGCTGCCAGCAGCGATCAAGGTCTAGGTTAAATGACGTTTTTATGTTGTTTTTATTATTGAATATTGTAAAAACTTAAATGAAATGGAAGAAATAATAATAATTTATTAAAAATATCGATTGCGTGCTTGAACTGCTTCGTTAGTTAACAATCGTCACTTGCTGGCTTAGGAACCGAAATCTTGTGTCACACCCTAACATACCTAATTCTAATTTGTGTATTATTTTGATCCTTTTATTACATTTATTAATTATCGTGTGTTAAAATACTTTATTCAGCTAAACCATACGGTATATACCTACCCATAATAAGAAGGCTATGTACCTATACTCAAAGAGTGTAGATATGAAAACCAGTGGCCAGATGACGTTAGTTCAAATAAGCGCCGCCTATATCTGTAGCCAAAATCAAGGATAAGATAATATAAATATCACTATTAGCCGTTATTACTGTAGATATAACTATACAGCGTCAATAATGTAGCGACAAAATAACAAACAATCAGAAATCCTTTTTCCAATACACAAACAAAGCTAAATTGGTCAGTA
This sequence comes from Ectropis grisescens, assembly GCA_017562165.1. Lineage (NCBI taxonomy): Eukaryota > Metazoa > Arthropoda > Insecta > Lepidoptera > Geometridae > Ectropis > Ectropis grisescens. Next base: position 24,918,333 of record CM029787.1, on the reverse strand, counting down.
ATTCAATATATTTGCCGAAAAGTGTCGCAAACTGCGAAAACATTACCGTGAAGGACAACACAAGCGAAGCAAACGATTCGAACGTAACTGAAATGAAAGGTCTCGTGAAATATCATAAAAACTTCGTTATTCCAGCACAAATACCGCTCAGTGCCTAAACGTTAGAAAGAATAAGTAATAACAGATGGGGAAGTCGGAAAAAACGTTTTTTTTATATATCATTGCGCGTATGATAGCAAATAACATGCCTGTCCATAAGAAGATAGTGACACGTTGCTGTTCGATCGTGAAGAGTCCATACTAGCTAGCACTACATTGCGTTTTTCACCTAATCTATTTCTTTCAAACGATTACCCCAAACCGGATCAAAATAAGAATGTCTGATACTTTCCCAGCTGACTCAGCAAACTCTGCAAAAGCAGCCTCTGCATATATTATGTTCTATATCCAATAATAAGCACACACTTGCAGAGCATTTTTTCTTGAAAGATTTTTATGTAAGGTTTTCACATTAATAGAGAGACCCTAATAGAGACCACCCAAATTGGCATGTCTGTTTTCTTTGTCAACCTTCGTAAATAAACGGCGCGACATTTTCTGTCCAGTCTCTTGTGGTGTAGGTTGACCAGTCTCCAAACGAAGCTCTCTGGTCAGGCTCTATGGGACACGTTTCAGCAGTTTTGGTAGCCAGGTTTTCAGGCCCTTTTCATTCGTTGTAACCACTTGAGGGTTTTGGTTTTGTGGTTATCTTTTATTTTTTTTTTTTCTAGTTCTCGACGTTCTCGTCATCGTCACTGGTCTCTTAATAATTTTAATAGTTGATCTGTCTTCAATCTCAACTTGACTCTCCGATGCGTTACATGTGGGTGGACTACAAATGTGTATAGCTCTTTACAGAGTGTACATGGAGCAGTACCACACTTTTGGTAGTTATTCTACCGCCAAGCAGGAATATGCAAGCATCACTGTATTTTGGGCATGTCTCATGGCCTGTGTTATGCAGGCAGGTGTATTGCTTGTGTATCATATCTTGTCGGTTCCATCACTGCTATAAAATAACTTTGATAACTTAAAAACACGACTGTAAAAATCAATAGTTATGAAAACATTATCTAATACAATATACTTCCTATCTAAGGACACTTGGATTATTAAGACGTATCTAACGATAGTGTAATTGTCAAAATCCATCCAGCCGTTTGGATGATACGTGGGAATAAAGAAATTTACAAACATACAAGATACGCGCGAAAAACATAACCCTTCTTTCAGTCGGGTAAAAAACAACGTGCGTGTAATCCTAGCAATTTATTGTAGCAATCCACTTAACGGTTTTTGTTATCTGCCTTTTTATATTCTACTGTTAAAATATCGGCAATAACTTGTGTCCTAATAGCGTTGAAACAAGTACAACGGCGCGGCGATGTAAACCCGCGTATGACATTGTTTCAGGAGCCGGTATAGGCCTTCGAACGGGTAATGGCATGTAAAGCCGTTTTGTTCAGCTGATTTATTACGTTTGGTTTAGTAATGTGATAAAATTTTGTTACATTTGTATGTACTCATATTAACATGAAAATAAATTACCTACCTATATTGACTCAAGAACAGCGTGTTTTACGTGGATTAAATTTACACATAGGTAATCTTCCATCTAATGTCATGCTCCTATTTGAGCTAGAAGTGAACTTGATCATCGTTTTTTTTTCGGCTTTTATTAGTTTGTGAATAATAAATATTTATGTGCTTATTGTAAGTAGTCAGTTAGGTACGCAGCTTAATGTGGCTTTATACTCGTATGTAACCTCTTTGTGTGGCTTGCATTTTAATTTTGTTTTGTTAAAAAAGGCTCCGCCCGATAAAACAGTGTTTTTTTATTTATTATTCTTATTGATTAGATAATTTATTGAGCATATAATAATATTTTTTTAATTAGTAGAACCCCACAGTTTTACCCGCGTAGTTTTCATTCTCGTAATTTTTTTAGCGAACAATAGCTTAAGTGCTATTCCGGTCTAAAATATAACTGGCCCAATTTTCAAACCGATTTATTTAACTGTTTCGACACGAGCGAGCTACAAACATCCCACTATCCAAACTCTACTGTATTTATAATATTAGTAAGATTATATTTACAGCTTAATTCGATGGTAATGAGATGGAAAATTATGCAATAAGATGAAAATAACTGGATGAGAGATGAAAATAAATGAAAAGTCTCATATTTGTTGTCATTGTTTTCCTCTTGCTATTATTAAAATTTATGTATTCTTTCAGACGTCAGCTTGCATTACAAATTCTCCGGATCAAGTTATTAAAATTACTTTACAAAACTTTTCCCTGGATTTATCCCGACGAATTCAATTATTAGTTTTTGTTTCAACACTCATAACTTTAGTTAACGAATTTTTCCTTTTTTTACTTGCAAAGTAAGAAAACGCAACAACGTATACTCGGAATTTTAATTCGATTCCAGATTTGACATTAGCTACTGTCATTTTGTGAAATAATGATACCACGTATAATAGTGTAGTGATGAACGCAAAAATCGATAAACAATCAGCTAAGCCCTTTCGCATTGATATGGGCGCAGGTAAAGAGGCATGTAGCTCAAAATAATAAAACCTTCAAATTGACAGACGTGAGAAATTTATTTCAGGAAGGCATTCAAAAAATTACGGCTACCGAATGGTCTAATGTCTATGTTGTCAAAGAAGAGGAAAAAATGAGTAGGCTAGATATGTTAATTGACAATATCACAGACACATTTATAATAAATGTTACAGAAAGTGACAGCGATAGCGATGACGGCGACAATTTATAAAATAAATTATTACCATAATACATCTATCTGTTTTATTTGTCATGTTCCTTCATGATCACATTTTTTATTTATTTCACGCACAATATAAAGATACAAGTATAAAGAAAAGTCTCAGATCGTTAATTAATCGTCAAAACTATATTACCGGTTCAGAAATATTTAATTGCCTGATATACTTAGTTTACGAGAGTAAAATTATGAACGAGAAGAATCGATCCGGAAATATTCCATTTCCATATCGAATAATTTCGCAACGTCACTATTTAGTACTTGTCATAACGTTGCAACACTGAAATTGACAAATCTGGAATCGAATTAAAATTCCGAGTATAGCTTGTTGAATGTATTTCTCGCTTGCCAATGTTCTTTTGGCAGTTTACTTATAAAGTTTTAATTTAAATTTGGAATGATCAAGTATAACAATACGAGTTTTTCAATTGAGAACATTAATTTTAAGGACAGAACATACCTAGCGTTTAAGAATAATACATTAAAAACTTGCAAGCTACAATTAATGCCCAAACAACCCACAAACCCACGAACCACGGCTTCGCAGGCAGACTTCCTGTCAACTAAGCCACCAAGCCGGGCTTCAATTACAAGAAATAAGTCACCCAGAGATCTTGTATCTCTGGATGGCGAGTGCAATACAGTGCTAGGTAATTATCTATACTCTTCATGTTCTAATAGCTGCGTGTTACTGTCCCGCTATGTTATATCCAGGTGTGTTGCTTACAATGAGGCACTAAACCTGCATGTCCCGTCAGTCACTATTCCCTTTAAAATATATGTAATGCAACGTAGCGCAGAAAGGTCCAATAATATTTTAACAGCTCATTCCAACTCTGACGTGGACTTCATCTCTCGATGTCTCTCATCACCTCAGCACGGTAGATCACGAGATAATACGAGTCAAAGTTTAAGGTAAAATTGACCCGTTTTAACGCATGTACTTACAGCTGACAAACGACCTCATACTAAGATCCGTGCCGAGATCTATCTGGCCGATGGATTGGATGGATTTATGTCAAATAAAATAACAAATAAAGAATATTCAACTTTGGATGGAAAAAAAAATGTTGAGCTTTCATCATCGATATAATTAAAGAAACGAAGATGAGGTATGCCATAATCTAAAGACAACATAACGTGGCGAAAATTTGTTTGAAAAATTTGTAAATTGAATTGTCAGCAAACGTACACAATTGTCAGCGACCGTACACAACTCCTTGTTGCGACTGAGACTAAATCAGGAGACGTCACCTGATTTTGCATCGCCATAGTACTCGTAGAAGCGCGTTTGCCGCTTCTGCGTTTTTTAAGAGTTCGATGGCTTTCATGTCTACTTTTCACATATGACATATATGATTCAAAACTTAATATATATGAACTACCATAAATATTGTTGGTCCTTTCTGCACCACGTTGTATATTTGTAGTAGTAGGATGTACTCACCATATCTGGCCTCCTCCCCCTCGGGTGCCTGCGCCGTGAGGGTGGCCAACTCCTTCTCCAGGTCGACCTGGTGTTCTCCACAGTCCCATGATAGCAGGCCTGCAATAAAAAATACAACGCATTAGCCACACACGATAATATATCTACTCTAAGCACATACACATAAAATATGAATCTACACTGTATACAATATTTTACAAATAAATTACGTACTTAAAACTCTTACGTACAAAATAAGATAGACATATTTATCTTTTCCAATAAGTGTGTTTGTGTAGGTTTGAGATTAATTAATTGTATTTATAAGTGTGTTTCTTGTATGTATTATTATTAAAATGTATGATTATCGAGGAATCCTATTTTATCAATAGTATAAGTTTATGATACAACATTATGACATTTATACAACATAATGAATTTTTCTAAACTTTTTGGGCATCCCAGGGTTACCTGGAAGGAATTGCTCTCACCGAGAACCTCTCTAGTTGTGAGAATTAGTCTTATAATATATTATGAACAATAAATAATGTTGGATGAATCCATCAAACCAATCCCTGACCTTTTTATAACTAAACTGATTGTAGAAAATGCATTTTTTATGATTCCCTGATGGAAAACTATTTGTATGGTCAACGATAGTCTTGTTTGAGGATTATTGAAAAATCCCGGATCAAAAAAAAATATTGCCGAGAAAAAATATACTAAATAAATAACTACATCCATATAACACACAAAAGAACCTACCGAAACATATAACAAGTATTCATATTCATCACACAAACATGTGTCCTGTGGGAATGAAATTCACGACCTACAAGGTCTAATTCTGTCCCACAAAAAATGAGCTACGATAATCTTTATATCCTTGAACTTAAACCAAATGCGATATTTTATAATTCATTCTCACGCAACAAAGTTTTTGTCATGATAAACAAAGTTCAAATCCCACTGCGAAAAAGAACATGAACACAAGAACATTCGCTAACCCTCATCGTCAAAATATCATCTGAGTTTCCAGAGCCCATCCTGGTGATATTAAATATTTATCCAAGTGCTGGTTGCCACAATATCCGTTATTGCTTCCCCTGTCCCGCGAGACGTCTGCATAATGTCGGGGTAATAGGAAATGTTGCCAGTTGCTGTGATGCATTAACGAAGATGCTTTTAGTTGGCTAGTTTCTATGTTGTTACGTTGTTAAACGAAACGGTTTATTAACGGGTTGTTTTTCGTATTGAAAGCCTAATGTTTGTTTGAAATTTGTGAAACTTATCTACGAGTATATTGATTCTACTAGTGTTATAAATGTTTAAGTTTGGATGATTGATGTTTGTTGTTCAATCACATCGAAACGTTTCAATTGATCGGGTTGAAATTTGGATCATAAGGTAAAAAATAGTCTGGAGTAGCACATAGGCTACCGTTTAGCACAGGACAATTACGAAGACAGGAACTGAGCTTGTAAAACCACGGGGCGCTCTTAGTCCTAGTATAAACGTGTGTGTTAAACATTACTGTGTTCCGGTGTGAAGGGCAATGTTTCCACAAAAATTACAGGGCTCAGAGATATAAATATCTTAGATCTCTGGGTGATGAGCGCAGTGCAGTGCTAGTTAATGATTTGAACTCTTCATGTTCCAATAACTACACGTCCTTGTACTGTTATGTGGCAGGCATGTTGCTTACCATCAGGCATATGTCCTGTTCGTCTCGTCACTACAAATTTGAAAAAAAACGTCATGTTTGGATATTTGGTTGTTTGCCTATGTATTTCTCAATCACGTCTGAACACATATGACCGGGTCGGGGTGAAAATTTAAATTAGATTGTAGTCTGGAAGAACACATAAAGCTACTTTATATCCCGGAAAAATAACGGGATCAGAATCTACATCTACGCGGGTAAAACCTCGGTGCGCCACTAGTATTAAATAAATTAAAGCAAGTTTTGTTTGAGTAATATGAAACCATTTTACGCGACCTCAAATATTTCATAGAGCTACGACAAACAAGTGATATAAGGCGCCCTAGATCCAAGGTTGTTTATTCGGCCTACAACAATGCCCAGCCCAAATAATACACAGGTATTATTCAAATAACTTGTTAATATACAATTAATTAGTGGGCTTCGTAATTACCACCGTCGGACGCCCGACGAATGTTAAATCCCAGATGTGGCTTTAACCACTAGGTTATTCCTGGCTTGTTATGTTGGGGACTCACGTTTTGTTTTGTGCAGTTGCAATCTATATAAACAACGTTACATAAACCCAGTAATTATCGCTACGTACGTTCTTGTTTAGGTTTCAATGTGTGATGATAGCGTAAGTATGTGTATTAGCATAGTCTAAGTTTTTCTTTATACTGTGGTATTAAGTTAATATTAGGTCTAGCTTTTCTAGGTACTGTGCGTTCTGTACTAACTCAATGGCCGGTAAGCAGTGGAGCTCAAATACATAAGCCATCAAAAAAAAAAAAAAAACGGTAAGACTTAAAATAAGTTGTAACATTACTAGGAGTTAGCAATTTGAAGTTTGATAATGTTATGAAAGGGTCCGAAAGTGTGATGGGCAGTTTTGATGGTCTTGTAACATTACTAGGAGTTAGAAACTTAGGAGTTTGACAATACAAAGAAAGTGCCGCAAATCATGGACAGTTTCGGGTGGGTATTTGACCATAGCAAATAGAAAATAAGTTAATGATTCCAAACTTGAGTTTGTTGGGAAACTTAGCATTTGAAACTTTCTCGATATGTGTACGAAGAATATTTGACACAATATAGGTTTACAGAATTCAGAAGTAATTTCTTTAATACTACTAAAACGTTATCTACGTCATCAAAAACGTCGTAAATACATAGTTACGAGTGTTAAATATCTATAAAACAAAACAATTCTAAAACGTACCTTAGGCACTGATAAAACAAGGATTAAAATCGTTAAGAAATTATTTTATCTCCAGAGTGTTTTCTTAGCGAGGAACAAGGGAGCTCTGAGGTATCACAAGTAATGCTAATGAGGTCCTTTGCCTCAGCTCCCCGTTATCTCTAGCGACTACCTCAGTAAATACTGTTTATACTGCTGCTCCTGTGATTATTAAATTAATCTTTATTCTGGTTACTTTCGTTGTATCTGCGGTTAATGATACCTTCTTGTATTAAGTTTACATTTTTATGAAGCTTGTTTGTTTATTTAAAGTTTTCTCTTATCATTTTAGAGCTAGGGATACTGTTATGGGTCCGTGGCACTTACAGTGTCGCTTGTAAGAGTACATAAGTCGTTTTTACGTTCTTGATGTTTTGCAAACCACTTATTAAATGTTTGTGAATTTGTACAATATAACATTCAGTCCAAATAGACCGCAAACTACGAACTCATTCAGTTTTTAATATTACGAGTGCCTTTTTTTTTAATAAAGAGTGACGAGACGATCAGGACATGTGCCTGATGGTAAGCAACATGCCTGACATATAACAGCACAGTGACACGCAGCTATTGGAATATGAAGAGTCCAATCATAACCTAGCACTGCACTGCGCTCGTCACCCAGAGATCTAAGATCTTATATCTCTAAGCCCTGTAATTTCTCTGGAAACATTGCCCTTCAAACCGTAACACAGTAATGTTTGCACATTACTGCTTGGCGGTACAATAATTGGCATTTGCAAATTAAAGGCAACTGTAAAGATTTTTTAAATAATGTTTAACGAACACTTAGCATAATTACTTTTTTAACGATAACGGTAATTAGTATACGATGAACTTTAAAACTTGTGCAACTTGTTGCTGAAACCAATCTGCAACAGGCAACCTAAGGATGAAAAATATACGTGGAGAAGTCAGAAACCGCAAGATATTTTAATCAAATATACTCGTAAAATGTGTATAAATTAAACTGAAAGAACATAGTCTTAGTAATCAAGTACCGTTTTTTTCACACAAAGCAGGAAAAAATAACAATTTTGGTAATCTTAGAAGTCCCTATTCAGAACTAATTTCATCTGATTTCATTCCATTTTGTCTCCAACAAAATTAATCTCGCTCGAAAGAGACTTTTTTCTCTTTTTCTCTTTAATTATTCAGTCTGTAGGAAAAATACAAAAAAGGCACGAGTCACGACGAGATCTGTTATTCATGGATCCGAAGACGATACGAATCAGACACAAAATTATTTCTTTGTTGTAGTTGAATCTGAATTTTGAAGTCATGTATTAAGTTTTTAGGGTTCCGTAGCCAAATGGCAAAATACGAGACCCATAAAGATCATGTCACGTCATGTCTGTCTGTCCGTCCGTGTGTCACAGCCACTTTTCTCCGAAACTATAAGAACTATACTATCGAAGCTTGGTTAGTAGATGTATTCTGTGAACCGCATTAAGATTTTCATACAAAAATAGAAAAAAACAATAAATTTTGGGGTGTCCCATACTTGGAACTGAAACTCATTTTTTTTTACATCAAAACCATACGCATACGTTTGGGCTATCGATGGATAGGTTTTCAAAAATGATATTGAGGTTTCTGATTTTTTTTTTTTTCTAAATTAGTAGAATAGAAAGGTTTGCGCGAGATACCCCCCTGTAATGTCTAAAATATGATAATGACAAAACTAAAAAAAAAAATATGATGTACACTACCTTATAAACTTTCAATGAAAATGGGTTTGAATGAGATCTAGTAATTCGTGTTATTTTAAACGTCATAACATTAAATATTCTTAAAACACTGATTCAAATAACAACGAACTACAAGAACTTTTATAATATGTTACTTGGTGCTACGGAAGCCTTCATGGGCGAGTCCGACTGGCACTTGATCACTTTTATTTTTATTTACTATCTACGCCATGAAAAGTAGCACATGTTATTTCAAGACTGTAATCTGTGTTCTCAATATCAACCCGATCTGGTTAGACGTTCCAACCTAATGGAGCAATAAACAAACATATACACTTTTTCATATTTAATATTAGCTTACTAATATGATATAGGGCTTATATATTATACGAGTACACTAATATTCGACCTGACAATCTGAAGAGAGTGGCGGGAAGCAATTGGATGCAGAGAGCCGAGGACCGGATTTGGTGGCACAATATTGGAAAGATTAATAAGATAATAAGAAAGAAGAAAGAAGATGATGACACTAATATTAAGTGGGTTTACAGAACCTGTGGGGGAAGAACTACATCTTTGCTAGTTGTTCTACCGCTAAGCTGTAATGTACACACATTACGGTGTTCCAGTTTGAGTAAGCATAATCAATCTTCTATCTTCTGGAAGCTGGGGCCTTCTCTCGCAAGGAGAGAGTCAAGGCCATAATCTACCACGCTGGCCTTGTATGACCGTCAAAGATGTTTGGAACCTACCAGTTCCATCATGATGTTATCCGTCATTGATAAAACCAATAGTGATGACAAATGTGTATATGTGCACATATAGAAAATACTCAAATATGGAGGCGCGATTTCAGGCTACGATCTCAGATTGTGAATCAAATGTTCTGAGCAATTTATTGCGGAGCAAATACTTCATCATCAACAGCCCACTAAATGTTCCCACTACTGGGACTCGGGGCCTTCTGTCGCAAGGAGAGAGTTAAGGCCATAACTCACCACGCTGGCCCAGTGCTGATTGGTGGATGACACATGACTTCGAAAGATTCTAGGTACATATCGGTTTCCTTACAATGTTTTCTTTCGCCGTTTTTAAGTTAGCGGCATTACGCACATGACTTCGAAAAGACAGTGGTGCGTGTGGGGTTTGAACCCGGGGTCTCCGGATCGGCAGGCGCCGTTCTCCCGACTAGACCAGCTTAACTTACTTATTTGTTACTTATCCAAAGATAAAGAAACTTCGATCTTTCGAGAAAATCACATTTCCTTCACTGAAGTTGGGATTATTTGATTATGTCGCAACTTCAGGACCCTGTAGTTAATCCTTCAAGAGCTTGCCCTTTCTGAATAAAATATAACGATAAAACTCGAAGAAGGCTTGAGTGGTCCCGATATAAATCTGACATTTACGGCTCAAGTGGTTTCAACTTTGTAGCTGTGTTAATAGGGCTTACTTTGTAATGATCCGACAAATTAATTATCCATAACAGTGATTATTTTAAAAAGGTTCAAACTTTTCAAAGAAATTGTGAAATTTTAGTGACTAGGGTTTGGAGGGTTTTAGCTCGTTAGTTATAATAGAGCGAACGATTTAATCCTTGAATACTGAATGGGTAGATATTGTAATATTTTTCGTCATATTTGTCGTATTTGTCTCGCCAGATCTGATGTAAATGTTAAGAGGTTAATCGTAGTAGTAAGTTGAAGTCTCCGATATTGTATGTAATGCCCCTTCGGGAAAAACGCGCTCAGACAATGTACAGTTGAGAAGTTCCTGTAACTAAAGCCATAAGAAACATTTTCATTTGGGGCTTAGGAACAGTGTCGCCTTACGTTTCGAGCAATCTGACATAAAAAAATAATTGAGTGAAAAATTACGGGGATCACAGGCGTCGATATGTAATCAACAGCCTTCAAAATTTGTCCAGTACTGGATATACGCCTCTTCCATAATCACTCAGCTCCAACTTTGCTTTTCGGATATACTAGTATCAGGGTGTTCATAAGTTTTGCCGAATCAAAGTCTCCACTCCAGAACCCATCTATCTCAACGGGCATAGGTTCTGCAACAGATATGACGGGCCCACTTCCACTTCAGCTTTCTAATGCACTGAACTGTGTTGGTAACTTTCTCTGACGAATTACTTTTTTTTTTTTACTTTCGCGATTTGAACACATAATGCTTATATTGTACGGCACTTAACATTATGAATTACTTCATTTTGGATGCAATTTCTCAGATGAACCCCAACCATATTAGTTTCAACAGCTCGCTAAGCAATTTTGAAAGTTCAAAGGTGAGCGGTTCGTAAGTCACAATCGATAAAACATATCATATAAAAACCGATCATATATTACGGTCGGAAGATACAGCTGCAAATGTGGACTAGCAACTAACATACTGTAGACTCTTACTGGGTTCCAGTTTTTGTTCGAAGGTGAGAGAGAGAAAGAAGCTATCTGCTCCACTTTCCATTGTCCCAGAAATAGCGCTGTCATTCGAGGCGTCAATTAGCGGCGCACTATCCTACCGCGGTTGTAAAAATAGTTTCTCGACCTATGACCGGGGCGCGGGGGCGCAGGCACAAAACGGAGGTCTACCGCTGGTCAAACGACCGTATTATTTATATTGCTCTCTCTTTTCTTTCCACTTGAAATTATAGAGATAGCAATACCAAAGCCAAAGCAGGTTTAGTTAGGCGGTAGACGGGTGGACCGTCGACCGTGTACGTAGCGCCAGCTGACATGAGACGTATCGGGGGCAACCCGGATTACTGATCCTCTTTTAGGATATACCACAATAACACAGGACACAATAACAAAAGCAAGGAAAAAATAACACAAGAATGAAATTCCGCTAATGTTATGAAGCAGCGCGGTTTTACACGCTTGGTTTCCTTCGCTTGTTAGAAATATAAACATTTTATAGAAGAACTGGAAATAGGTCAATGAGCTGATGGTAACTAGTAGCTTCTTTTTTCTTCTTTTATGTGCGACATTTCGTGCACACATAGTTGCGACAATTAATCGAGTTTGTATTCATTTTTACGTAATCGATTCACTAAAGGAATGATGATCGTCAATTATTATTACTAAGCTTCGCCTATTTCATAAAAATATTACTAATATGCGCGGCCATCAAGTTCGACAATTAAACTCAGTTATTTTGTGGTAAATTACGTCAATGCAGTTAAAACGAAATAAAAACGTCGAAAAGCCGGTTAACTTGATTTCCCAGTAGAAGCACCATTTGCATGATTATGTTATGAAAATAGCTATTATTATCATACCAAAGTTTCATGCAACAACTGTATATTCATTTAAAACTGTGTGTCTAAACCATATGGTATAATTTCGGTTGTTCCAGTTTTCATTATGTTCGTATAATGTAGACCATCGCGTGACATGGTTTTTGTACAAGTTAATTAACACGACTTTATCACAACATCACAAGTATTCGATTAATTCTTGAAGAAATTGTTCTGGAAAATATTATGTTCAAGGTTTAAAGAATCTGGGGTGTAGCAGTGGCCCTGACAAGTCGAGGAAAAAAATCAACACAGCTGTACCATCCTCTATTCTAAATTCAGTCTATTTTACACCCGCTTTGACCTTCATATGCAGCCTGCAGACGTCCACTGCTGGACATAGGCCTCCCCCAATGATTTCCACAATGACCGATCTTGTGCCGCCTCCATCCACCGACTTCCCGCGACCGAGACAATATCATCGGTCCATCGTGTGGGGGGCCGTCCTACACTGTGTCTGCCGGTTCGTGGTCGCCATTCGAGAACCTTTACTCTCCAGCGGTTATGGGTTCTGCGAGCTATATGGCCTGCCCATTGCCACTTCAACTTGCTAATTTTAAGAGCTATGTCGGTGACCTTCGTTCTTCTGCGGATTTCCTCGTTTGCCTTTGTTTGGCGCTTTGACCTTATTGTAGACAAAACTAAAAGCTTGAATTTTTGAGCAACCCAGCCAGAATTGCATAAACGCGATTAAGTTCAAGTTTGACTCCATTTAAACCAACAGTTTAGGAACTATAACTAATCAAAGTTTTTTAATTTTGTCACTCGCTCGCCGATCATCAAAACCCTGAGACATTTCTAGCAGACCTAAGCTCGCATCACATAAAAATTGGTTGCCTGTAAAGTCGGTATACGGGCGAAAGTTTTACGTGACAACGACTTTGAGTGGTAAAATAATTTTACGGAAGGGACGCGTGCCTTTCACTTTTTATGTCTGTCTCTCTCGCTCTTAGGCGGGCTAACCATGCCCGAGTGGAAGGGACGCGTACCTCTCACTCGCTCTCGTTGTGAGCGCATAACAGCGTAACGCAGTTTCTTGAAGTGTCACCCGGCAAACCAATTTATATGACGTCGTCAAAAACATATTTATATACAAGTAATGCATTTGATATGAAACTTGCGGTTCGTCCCAGTTTTGCCCGTGGTATATTATATATATATATATATGTAATATACATATATGTAATATACATATAGCACTAAAGAATTACGTAAATATCTAACAGTGAAAGAAATTTTGAAATTGCTTCAGTAGTTTCTGCGATTAGCGCGTTCGAACAAAAACTTCAGCTTATAATATTTAGTATAGATACCTATTATTAGTTTAGTGTCAAGTGTCGAGTCAATCTATTTTATTTAAAACAAAATATTTTCAATATTAATATGGTTACTACTTAAGACGTTGTTGGGTTATATAATTATGTAATAACAAAAGACGCGAGGTGCCTTAAGTTACAATACAATATATACCTAATACATACCTATTATAAGGCTGTACAACATTATTCTCAAATGTTTCAGTAGATTATAAATAGTATCAGCTACTAAAGCAATTCATTTCCATAGAATTTTCCTTTAATCAAATGAAACTCAACAAATTGATTATGAAATTAAATCCTGCGGTTGACTGCGGTCCGATGGAGCTGGATGACGTAGATGTCACTGTAGCAATGCAGCGTTGGATTTAATCAGCGCACCGAACCGTCGGTGGAATCACGTGTAGCAGTAATTACGCGTAATTAGAACATGCATTCGTCACGAATTACTAGGCAAGGTCACGGGTTTCAGCCATTAATCACTTCTGACCACTTTCAACGGGTTATAGGCGATTCGCCACAAAGTTAATTCGCCACAAAAACAAATGTGTGTAAACTCGCCACAATTCTATGTTTTTGGAAAATCCTCATTTATCAATTGTAAATTCGCCACAGTGTTTTTTTCTGTATAGACAGCAGAAAAATCAAAGAATAAATGTGTAGATATGATATATTATTTAAATATGATATATTATTTGATAGCGTAGACCACATCATTGCTTTGCATCAGGAGAGATAGCAGTCAAGTGTATCGCTATCCCGCGGTAACCTACACTAGTGAAAAAACAACTCTTTATATAACAGATGTAAAAGTTACCGAAATGGACGCCACATAAAGTAATTATCGTCTTTGAAATTGATATGATAAATGTCCTAAAGACAGGTTTTCCTAGTATTTAACTACAAAGATGTTGGTAACTTTCACTTTAAACAAGCCCTGGCTAAGAAAGCACACTGTACATTTGAATGGCATCGAAGAGAGAAGAGAAGGAACACTTAGCCATCTGTGCTGCATTTGCCTAAATAAAGAAAAAAAATATTGAAGACGCTTTGTTTGTTTATTACGGAGGTTGTTTCACAAAATGAAGCAATCTAAATTCAATTACTATTTTATTTCCCAGTGATTAAAAATAACTAATGTATAAGGACATGCCCATGTCATAGGAAAATAAATAAAGCAGATGCGTGGCTGAAACATTTGAACAATAAGATGCATAATATAGAATCTAAGATGCATTAGTTTCTTGCTACACCAAAAAATAAACTGAAAATATAGATTAAAATTGAATCTTGAATTGAAAAATATCACATTTGGTATATCCCTATATTAGAAAATATGTCAGTCAACTTTATTGCATAGGAATAAAATAATAATATATAAATTAATAGAAATTTAAAACTATTTTGGACAATTACGACAACGTGTAATGTAAGTTAATCAGATTCTTAAGACACTTTCCGTGATAGAGCATCTTACAAACTTCTAAAATGTTGCAGTACCTACAGAAAGTTTCTTAAGAACTTCAGCCAAGGACATGTTGTCATAATTGTCCAAAATAGTTTTTAAATCTTTGTCATGTGCAATAGATCGAGGTTTTCTTGTATTTAGGGGTATACCAAATGTAAAATTCTTTAATTTCCAATCTATGAATTCTGCTTCTTGTTTCAGAGCATCAAGAAACTGAAGCAATCTAGGTTTGCTTTTACCTATCTTCTCTCTATCTCTATCTAGTTAGAAAATTATATACTAGAATTTTCTAACCACTGAGCTTCTAAAATAGTCATTGAATTTTGTAACTGCTTCATTCTGTAGAGAATCTTCCATGATGAGCAACCAAGCGTCTTCAATATCATGTTTCTTTATATGAGCCAGTGCAGCACACATGGCTAATATTTAGTATTTTAGTATTTAGTAGTTAGTATTTTAAGTTATTGCAGCCACACCCTTACTTTTACCAAATATCACTATCCTACTCAATATATATAATAATAAAAGATTACCTGATTTTCGTTTCGGGTGTTACAGTGCCCAAGTAATTAGTAAACATACTTATATCGTGAAAATTAACAAAAAATCGGGACTGTGCCGCAGTCCACCGACACTACGATAAATTACCTGCAATCGTTATGTAGAAAAATCACTGATACATCGTCAGTTAAATTTTATTTCGTATTCCCAATAGATAGAGGCACAATGGTCATTCAGCTGGTTCACTTGAGTACAGACTTTAAAGTCTAATTAATTTAAAATTACGCATATTTTCTAGATTTTTTTTTTGCAGTGTGTTATAATTTGGAGTGTATTCTTTCAAATTTCATAAAATTTAATGCTAATAGAAGATTTTTATTTTTTTACCTTCAGTAGCGTTTGTCATGGAATGAGCCATTAGTTATTTGTTGTCATAGTTTAAAATCTTTGTATCATTTCGAGTACTTACCTAACCCAATAAGTTGTGGCAAATCGCCTATAACCCTAAATATGACTTGCTAACCCTACTTTATGCAAAAATGACATAAAACAAAAATCTGTGACGAATTTACAACAACTTTATTCACCTGTGACATTGTTCATTTGTTTTTTTATAACTTGTGGCGAGTTTACTTTGAATGTATGGAGTATACAAATTGTGACGAATTTACTTTGTGGCGAATCGCCTATAACCCCTTTCAACCTGACCTCAAGTCGTTGTTCGTATTGTTTAACTGTATGTTATTTTTGTTTTGTTTTAGTGTGAATAATAAAGTATTTCTATCTGACTGTCTATTCTTTTTACTAAGGAGTCACCATAATCAGGTTTTCGATTTTTTTGTGTTAACATTACATATACGTACTAGCCGCCAGTTCTGGCTTCGCTCGGATATCGTCATATAAAGACTATATTAATCGAAATAAAAATTACTATCCTATCTTTCAAGTTGGATCAAACTGCACTCGGTGTACAAAATTTGATTAAAATCGGTTAATTAATTTAAGAGTTCATCACGGACAAAGAACGTGACGCGTAATTTATATATAATAAGAAGATAAACTGTTAATAATAATGAGTTCTACAGACCTTGGTATTTTTTTTAAATTTTACGTTCATTATTTCCAGTTTATGAGTTTTGATATTATTTAAAAAACATATAAAAACCAAGATAATAATCATGGAGAAAACCGACTCTGGCAACGCATTCTATGAAATCCTTTCTACGAAAGAGGATTCAAACTTCCTCGTTCGAGTCTTTAGCACGTCAACCATGAACAGATGTCGTTTTTTCAATCTCCGAGTAGTACGACAGAAAAAAAGTGGTATTGGATCATGCAGATCAGCGGCACTCTCTGAAATGCTTTGGATAAAACGCAGATAAGCTAGCAACTTTGTGGTTATGTTAACCGTTTCATTGCGGAGCGCCATTTTGAGAACTTCGAGCAGTGGCTGCTAACAAATATTTTGTGACACGAGAAACGTGTCTAACGCCATACAAGTTGATGACACGACTGTCGTGTCTGCCGCCATGTGTTAGAGTATATATGCTTTTTTGTGTTTTTACGCCTTAACGAATCTGAAGTCTTTTTCGAACTAAGATGTCGTTGCCTACGAGCCTTTTGGCACGTGCCAAAAGGAGTCTCTGGATCTTCTATCTCGATCGATTCTAGAAACTCCAGCTGGTATTTGGCCGAAGCATGCCAAAGAAGCGAACAGTAACTACTCCATACACGAGCCAATTTACGCTTGGTATAACATGACCAACTGTTCAGACTCGAAGTACATTTACACCTTTGAGAGGACACCTAGTTTCTTGTAGCTAATTTAGCCTTAAACTTCAGTTAAGTCCAGTAATATGGCGGTTAGAAGTTTATAATTGAAGGGTAGCCGTGCAAGCTATATGAAGGTAATTAATTTCAAAATGGCCGCCACTAGATTGCAATTTGTAGGTCGGATGCTCGCGGAAACAGGTCGACCGGACGCTATTACTGAAATACTGATTACCTCAATTAAATTATTAGATGATGATGTACGCAGAATAGGGAAATATTGTGCATGAAGCAGAAGCAGCCAATTTTATGTTAGCACAGCTGGGGTTAACGGTAAAGGAAAACATCGCGAGGAAATCGTCACGTTTTAAGAATCTTTCAGAGTCATGTGTCATCCACCAACCCGCTCTGGAGCAGCGTGGTGGATTATGACCTTAACTCTCCTTGTGAAAGGTATTGATTTCCAACAGTGGGGACATTTAGTGGCCTGCTTATGCTACTGGGGTTAGAAGACTACTCTCACAACGGGAAAGTCAGATAGTCAAATCCTTAATCCACTACCCCGTAACGATAATATGGTTTATGATGGAACGTGCTTACCTAGAACAAACTGATTCACTCACGACTGGAAAAGAACAAAATAGTAGCCATCGGAATAAACCCCATTAGGTAACGCTTTTAACTGCGTATTAGATTTAATTATGAAAGTATAGTCACGTAACTCGAGCCTTTGGAACAATCATGAAACGAACTCACTTTTTCCAATCACGAGCATTCCAATTGATAAAAAAAAATTGGTTGCCTGTAAAGTCGGTATACGGGCGAAAGTTTTACGTGACAACGACTTTGAGTGGTAAAATAATTTTACGGAAGGGACGCGTGCCTTTCACTTTTATGTCTGTCTCTCTCGCTCTTAGGCGGGCTAACCATGCCCGAGTGGAAGGGACGCGTGCCTCTCACTCGCTCTCTTTGTGAGCGCATAACGTGAGCGGAGCGTAACGCAGTTTCTTGAAGTGTCACCCGGCAAACCAATTTATAAGACGTTGTCACGTCAAAAACCAAGGTGTTAAATCATGCAGAGCTGATGTACACTCTCAGTAATGTATTCTATAAAGTACGTGATCTTCTTTTGTCTTACTTTGTAATAATTTATTTCGTTTCCCTTGTTCTTAACTTTGAGCTCTGATTTGATGAGTTTGGCAAAGTAATACTGATATATGACTAGCGCAAACTTTCATTTCTACGTCATAGTTAGTCTCAGATTCTCTCATAAAATCGACACGTAACAAGTTAATCAGAATTCCTCGTGGGAGCACAGCGGAGCAATCAACTAATTGCTTTTGCAGCGTTCTTACAACGTGCCGGGAACAATTGGTAATAATTATGTACATATTATGGAGAAATGAGTGGAACTTAAATGCACTCCACGTGATAAATGTGAAATGAATGTGCTCCAATTGATGATTGATTGATGTCATCTTATCTACCTATGTATACTATGTGTTTGTCTACCCGTGTCGGAACCTGAAGTGATAAAATATACTATGACTAATTTTGTCAGGCATTGATATTTTTTTTTCTTTGAAAACAAGTAATACTTTTTTTGTTTCGAATTATTTTCTTCCTTTTATTGAAGTAACATTTGCAAATGTTTAACCACGTTTTATTACCTATACGTTCAGCTATCAAATGATATCTTGTTTTAATTAATCAATATGCTCCTTAAATGGCAAGGGTGCCAAAAAAAAAGTAAACAAAATGGCGGCGATTCGAAAATGAGAAGGAAAAATGTTTCTTAGAGCCTGATTTGTTGATAAAATTCATCATATATTTTACCATTCCAGGCTCCAATACGGGTAGACCAACACATTGTATATTATCTACTAATATTAAAAAGTTCAAGAGGGTTTTTGTTTGAACGCGCTAATCTCAGGAACTACCTACTAGACTGCTTTAAAAAAATATTATTTCACTGTTGGATATACACATGATCCATGAGTGGAGTAGGTTAAATATATTATTATGTACCACAGGTGGACCCGGGACAGATTGCTAGTGCCTAAGAAAATCAGCTTCAAAATCGAAACAAATGATTCGTGTAGTTTTGAAGTTTGGTTCAGTTATTCCTTATACATCAAATGTTGTTACATTTAATTCTCGTGTCTATGTGATGGTGAAAACCATTGCCAGGTTAGGGATAGAAATAAAAATTTGTAACTACGAGTAAGAATTTTAGAATAGGCGTAACGACAGGTCCTGAAATTACATTAAATTATTTGATATAACGACAGTATTTAGATAGAATTAAATAGGTGTGTACCAATTTTAATTTTGATATTTTTAGTTTATTTTACTTTATGGTCATTCAAAGCTGGATGGGCAAGTCCATTTTAAAAGTACGAAATTATTTGAAAATATATTTACCATTGGATAACTCATTCAATTTCAAGTTACTTTTGTCATGAAACTAGTTTCCTAAACGCAATATTTCATATAGCTACCATACCAACTTTACGCGCGACGCAAAGAAAATACGGTACAGTGACGTCACGTTTCTATAGTGTTTTTGTATGAAGCGTTTTTTGGACAATCCAAAATTGTGATTTTAAAGTCGTGATATCACGGGAAGTTTTTAAGATAACAAAGTAACTCTTTCACCTAAGTTATTGAGTACCCTGTTGATGGCACATTAAATCAAAAATGAGTGCCTATTAAACAGCACTAATATTGGACAATACGTCACTTGTTTAACTACAGATATACTACTTCAGTGACTCATATCGGCTAAACGAACTCACAAAATACATTACCTATTCAAAAAGCGTCTAACGCGCACATCTGGCTACACTGCTCCGCCGCCGCTCTAACGCTACGCCGCTACATAACCAAGAAGTACTGAACTTGCTTATAGAAGTTTTCTCCTCAAGAACTCTTAAATTCACAGCTCTTATAAAACCCGTAAAATAATTCCATCTCATTTAGCTCGGCGACAACATGGCGTCTCTGCGCTAACTTGGGGTACTTGATGTCGGTATAATTAAGAAATTCGTTAGTTTTCGTGAAATCTGGCTCCAGATTCTGCTTGAGAAATCTACGTAATTTTGCTAATGGAGCTTTTGTTTGTGATAGTCGGAAATATTACTGTTCTTCATCATATAATTAGTTTCAGACGTAACATTAAAATTAAGGTTAAGTTTCGAACGAAGAAGAGCCTACATCTGCAATAAAAACCTCTAGGCTATGAAATGCGTTGCCTGAGTGGTTACAATCTTGTTGTCTTGAAATCGGGAGTGAATCGATCTCTTTCAGGTAAATACTATCCATCATGGACCACATTAGACGTGACGATCTTTACACTTGTTAGTAAATAAATATAAAAAGGTAAAATTTCTGTTTTAACCGACTTCCGTTTCGCGGATAACTTCGTCGTTTATGAAAGCAGAGTGGCGCAGTGGAAGCGTGCTGGGCCCATAACCTATTGGGTTTCGGCAGTATTTCAATAAAAACAACTCGTTTGACTTCTTAAAACACTATATTTATTTTCTTCAATCAAAAGTACAACCATCGTCTTTGACACACAGCGGAAAAGAGGAAGTGGCGCCAATAGCGGCAAATAAACAAAACTATTTGTACACATTTACAAACAAAGGCAGTCCGCAACAAAACGTTTAAAAACCACTTTATAAATTTACTTTTTACATTCAACAATTTTGATGATTCTTTTTTTGTTGTAAAAAAAATTGGTTGCCTGTAAAGTCGGTATACGGGCGAAAGTTTTACGTGACAACGACTTTGAGTGGTAACATAATTTTACGGAAGGGACGCGTGCCTTTCACTTTTTATGTCTGTCTCTCTCGCTCTTAGGCGGGCTAACCATGCCCGAGTGGAAGGGACGCGTGCCTCTCACTCGCTCTCGTTGTGAGCGCATAACGTGAGCGGAGCGTAACGCAGTTTCTTGAAGTGTCACCAGGCAAACCAATTTATAAGACGTTGTCACGTCAAAAGATATTTCAAGGGTGGTATCATGATAAGAAACTAGGATCTGATGACGACATCGTAGAGAAATCGAGGAAAGCTTTTTACTTTATAAGATTTCTGTTGAGAGTCGGTTCTTTTTTGTTAAAATTATTGGTTAAAAATAGCGCTTAGTCTGTTTTGTTGGACGTTTTTGTGGAATCATAGGTACGTTTTAAGAAGTGTCTAGAACCTTTTTACGCCGCCAAGATCATGTGTCTGGGTCTGGGTGTTTCTATGCATAATAGGTATATATTTACAACTAAATAAGGATTATTATCTGGCCGTCATATTACAAGCTTTGATTAGTTTGGCGTGTGAATAGGCATGTCGACTCATTTTTGATTTAATGTGCCATCAAAAGGCTACTCAATAACTAAAATATAGGTGAAATAATTACTTTGTTACCTTAAAAACTTCCCGTGATATCACGATTTTAAAACCACAATTTTGGACTCTCCACAAGAACAAAATTAAAAATTTTGACTAACCCCTGACTACCTAAGTTTTGTTATCTGTACAACATTCTACTAGTCAAGCCCTTTCATTTGATACCCGTATTAAGGTAGGTTGTGAAGAAATATTTTGTCCGCCATTTTGTGGTATCGGCCATCTTGGATTTGACATTTGTTATAGTGCAAAGTATTTTACTAATCAAGCCCTTTCGTTTGATACCCATATTGAAGTAGTAGGTAGTGAAAAAAAATATATAATTCGCCATTTTGTGGTGGCGGCCATCTTGGATTTGAATTTTTTTAAAGCGTATAGTACTCTACTAGTTAAGCAATTTTATTTAATACCCATGTTGAGGTAATTTGTGAAGAAATATTTTATCCGCCATTTTGTGGAGGCGGCCATTTCGAATCTATATTAACCAAACATAGCTAAGAACACCCGCACGGTAATTAACTTTCAAATAAAAAAACCGCATCGAAATCGGCCCATCCGTTTGAGCTCTACGGTGCCACAGACAGACACACACAGACAGACAGACAGACAGACAGACAGACAGACATCGACGTCAAACTTATAACACCCCTTTTTTTGGTCGGGGATTAAAAAACGCTTCATACAAATCGCTATAGAAACGTGACGTCACACTGTCGTATTTTCTATGCGGCGCGCGTAAAGTTTGTAGGGTAGCTATATTAAATATTGCGTTTAGGAAACTGGTTTCATAACAAAAGTAACTTGAAATTGAATAGGTTATCTAATGGTAAATACATTTTCTAATAATTTCTTTACTTACTTGTACTTTTATAATGGACTTGCCCATCCATTTTTGAATGATCATAAAGTAAGTTAAATTAAAGAATATCAAAATTAAAATTGGTACATATTTTATTCTATTTAACTACTGTCATTATATCAAATAATCAAATAATTTGATATAATTGCAGGACCTGTCGTCACGCCAATTGTGCACCAATATTTATTTTTATGTTTATTATTTATTATAGGTGTCATACTGTTGAATTCACATATTAGTGAATTGTAGTATGAATTGGTCATTTTATTCATTAAATTTAAACGGCATAACACTTGCAGGATTGGCTAGTCTTATTAAAAAAAAAGTAAAGAACCAGCTCAGATAGTAAAACAAGTAAAACATCAACTTGGCCCGTACGGAGTTACGAGTTTCCCGAGACAGACATAATATAAGAGGTCAGTGAATGCGGTGCTGGAAAAATCCATTAATCTAGTTAAAACTACACGTAGCTATCTATTCGCTCTTGTATGTATTAACTTGTTAGTTTGCTGCTAAGGCTGGTCACACACCGTATTCCATAATTTTAGACGACAGCTCTACCGCAGAGAAGTATAGTAGTGTTAAGTAGGATTGTGGTAATATGTATTGGAAATAAATATGTGCAAATTACGATAAAAATCGTTTCAAGCTCTATTTATCCTGGACATAAATAATATCTTACAAATTTTTGACGCCTTAAACACCCTATATTTCGGCTTGAGCTTCCTCTTGACCATGATTCATGGAACTGCATCGAAATACAGGGAATTGCTCCACCATTTAACCACGTTATGTACGTACGAATCGATTTTCGATAAGGGAAACACGGTATAAATATCTCGTATCTGATAATATAATTATGTAGGTAATAGTATTTTTCATGATAATGTGTAATTTTGCTTCGCTTAATTTATTTAAAGAATCTATGTAAGATAAATAAATATTTAGAAATTTCATTTGGACATAAAGTCTACTACGCTTTTAATTTTATTCATTCTGTACGTAACAGTTTTCATGGTATTTGGAGTTTTCGGTGTAAAACTAGCCTTACTAGTGAAGTTACTCACGTCGCAAAGGAAAGAAACATGCCTTAGAACTCTGCCTTGTGGGACCCCGTCCGCTGCATTATATATTTCAATTACTTGTGGGTTAGGCGTTCGTATGTACTGCTCTATTGAGGGTTATGGGCGATGTACTCAGAGTTTTATGTGGGTTAAAAGATACTAAAATGAAATAAATTTTGATACTTTTGTACTCTTTCTCTCTCTTCCAAGCTATTATAATATGGGAGATATTATAGCTTGGAACAGTCTGGTCAGCCTTGCTCCTTATTCCTCTACTTTTAACTTCTTTTAGGTTCAGTTTGATGTTGTAAAATATAATAGAATAATAATAATAGAGTACTTGCAAAAAAAACGGTTTATCAAATCATCCCGCGACATAATCATGAACACATTATTTAGCAAACTTCCTGCGTTTATTTCAGTATCACATTTTATACGTTAACTCCGTAATATAGCGATCGTTATCATAAATGAAATCGTTATTCTCGTGGTAACGTGTCGTTAAGGCGTTAAACGCTATGCGTCGGCATCTCTAAAACGCATGCCATGAAAGGAGTAATGTTGAATGTTTTTATCCTTTGGGATCAACACTTTTTTTATTCTACTTATATTACTAAAATTTTAAATTTCCATATTTGGGTTTTCGTTGCTTAATTATAGCATACAAACAGAACATATTAGGTGCAGATCAGATAAATAGTTCTTAATTCTAAAAAAAGGTAGTAAGTACTATCTAAATAGTACGAGGGCAATATGTCACATATGTCACACATATAAATCACATAATATGTATATTGGTATCAAGTACCTATTTATTAACTGACTTCCAAAAAAGAGGTGGTTATAAATTCGACCACCATGTTTTTTCTGTAACTAAAAATACATTTTAAATTTGACGGAAAAAAATGTACGACATTATGCTTTTTCAAATATATTTACCTGTATATTAGTGTTTTTATTTTATTTATTGACCGATAATAAACGATTTCTTCCCAAATCTATGGTTTTGTAATGACAACATTTTAAGCTATTTTTGATCCGTTTTTCAAATTTTTTATAGCTACCTTTGAAATTTCCTTTCTTATCAAAATGTCTAGTTAACCACTGAAGATGGGCTCAGCGCAAATAATTTGTTAGTTAGGTGTGTGATGTAGTGTTAATACTACTGAATCAAGTACGCAATACTTCATAGAATACGCTCGGTTTTATGTGGTATAAACAACAAGACAAATTCTCCAAAAATACTGCATGTATTTTAGTTAGTTGTTTTACTGTACTTGGACCTCTGAAAAATATACCTATATAAGTAATGGAATCCAAAACCCCAAATTTTCCTAAATATTCTATTCGGTTCACACCAAGAACGTCAATTTTAATTTGCACGTCTAAGCAACGGAACAAGATTTAATCAGTCAGATTTTTCCACTTGTTCCGTATTTTATACCTTCTGGGATGAACACAGGTACCACGAGCTGTAATTCACTTTTTAGCGCCTCACAGAATTCCGCCACAACCGCGAGCGATTTTACTAAAAATAAAAGTCGTCTCTTTCTCTCTTCAATATTTCCCGATGTAGCATCCTTGTCAGTTGTCAATTAAAGCCGCCGCTCCAGCGTTTTGCATAATTCAATATGAGAACGGGACGCCAATAAAGTGTTGCCAGTTAAAACGTGAAGTGCCCGTTTTGTTTTTATACCTCGTTGTGATTGGTGTAAACTTCCACAAACAATGTTGTGAAAATATAAACGATTATGACACGTATTCATTGGAAATTCTGTGTGAATAAAGAGTGAATTTAAAATGAAAGTGTGTAATTTGTCAAAACAAATTATGTCCTCGCAAAAATAGATAAAAACATGCGATATTAATACGATTTAATCTGTTCGTGTTGGCAGAACGTTTTAAAA
Source organism: Ectropis grisescens (assembly GCA_017562165.1). Taxonomy (NCBI): domain Eukaryota; kingdom Metazoa; phylum Arthropoda; class Insecta; order Lepidoptera; family Geometridae; genus Ectropis; species Ectropis grisescens. The sequence continues at coordinate 24,892,845 of CM029787.1, read as the reverse complement.
CACACAAACAGGCCAAATAGAAAAAGTAAATACTTATATAATGTATAGATGAAAACCACCAAACCGTGTATCGAAAGGAGTACAAATTACTATTGTGATTCCATGATTTGTATAATATTTACTCTTGACTCTTGAGAATTGGAGGGCCTACCGCGTAAATAATTAGCTAAGATATCAATAACTCATTATTTTCTTCCGAAATTAAAAAGAAGTCATAGCATAAATCCATCTCTTTCAATAATTTTGGGTGTTTAATAAACACAAATCGTGACTATTTCGTTACAGATATACTTTTTTTTTTTTTTTTATTTTTTTTTTTTATCTAGGCAGAGCCTTTATTAACAAAACTAAAATACAATGAGAACTACATACACTACACTACAAACCTAACTAACTACTTACACTAAGCAGACCTGAATTATCTATAGACCACTGTAGGTCTATAGATAATCAAGATGTTCAAGCCCACTACCAATCGGAAGCGTACCCAGCATGCTGGCGGCATTACCACGCTGAATGACAATGCTTATGCGTTGGGCCAAATAAACGCCAGCATTTTGGTCACGCGTCGCGTCGACCAAGCGCTCGGATAGGCTTTTGAAAATGAGGTGAGCTCCCGGCCCCCACGGTCCCAATGTCTCAACCCCAAAGGGCTCAAATATGTAACCACTTCCGAGGGTTGCATATTTGCGCCGTTTGAGACGCTCAGCTGAATTAGCCGCTGCACCGGCCCTACTATGTGTCTCTGGAAGATGTGATGGTGCCAGAGTATCGACGCAAGTTGCGTCCCATACTAAGGGCCGACCCAACTTCCAAGGCACAACAGTCATGCCGTCAGGTCTTTTGCCATCGTCACGCGCAAGACCACTCGGTTCGAGTATGGCTGGGACATTGGCGGTGGAAAAAGCCCGGCGTATGATGTCGTTCAGGCAGGCGTGGCGGCCAATACGACCCGCGCTTTTCGAGCAAGAGAGACCATGGTGACCGAGTTGGTCGACGGCAGTACCACAATGGCAGCGATGGGCTTCATAGCACCTGGCACCCAAGCGCAAGCTAACAGCTAGACGAAATGCAGTTGGATCTAATAGGCTACCGGTATTGAAAGATGGCAAAGCTTGTAACCAAAGGCCCGATTCCACACAGACACAGCAAGGATACGAGCACGATCCGCGATACTAGGACACGTATCGAGAAGAGAGTTCCGTGCTAGATCGCAGATCGGTCGATCCCACTGTCTCTGAGATGACAGACGTCTGGGGAAATCGTTGTTTGGACAAGCCAGCCTCCAAGCATTCTTAGCCTCGCACAAATTAGCTACTACTACATCCGAATGGCCTAATGAGGGTGCGATAATTTTTTCGATTAGATTTTGAGTACTATGAACTGAGGACAAGAATGCCGGTAAAGCTACACTTGAAATTTGGCGGACCCTAGGCCTCCCAACCTTATGGGTAGTGAGGCTTGTGACCATGCCCTCCACTCAGGTCCACATTCAACACCGATATTAAAGATTCCTTTACGACATTGTCTAAGCTCCAAAGGAGCTCACCATGTTTCCACAGTGGACTACATCGTAAAGCGTACATAAATTTCGGAACAAAGAGACAATGCCGAATAATTGTAAACGCCATATGGGCGTTTACTTTGAGTAGCCTATCGGAGGCTCTCGTAAAATTTTGAATTTTTTCCTCGACAAAAGGTGTCGACGACTCATCTAATATCGGTGAACCCAGGAGGCGCAAGGAATGTTTGTCAACTGATTTGATGTTGGGGACCAGATCATTAAATTTCTGTATTATCGAATCTTTATCTGGACATGTGTCGCAAACGAAAAGTTCGCATTTTGAGAAATTTAGTTCCAAACCAATGAGACGAAAACCGTCTATAAGTTTTTGTAAATCAGTTAAAACAGTATTCACATCGCCCCCCAACGTTCCGTCGTCCAAGTACCAAACGTTTAGTTTGGACTGGAGACGTTGAATGATAGGGTGAATGGCCAGGGCGAAGGTCGCAGGGCCGAAGGATCACCCTGTTGACAGCCAACGGAGGATAGCATATGATTGTTTTGATAAGTCAATTTTGTGGGCTCGCCATAACATTGCCAAAGAAAATTGTACAGATCAGGAATTTTATCCTTCACTTGGGCCAACAGGGCTCCTCGATCAACCGAATTAAAAGCGTTTTGACGTCCACCTTTAACAGCACCTCTCCGCAATTTTGGTGAAGGAAGGTCCGGACAGAATGAACGGCAGCCTCACATCCACCCGCGAACCAAAGCCGAGTTGTATTGGTTGGAAAAGGGAGCTCAAAAGAGCAACCTTTTTCCTACAACCCACCTTGGCAGCAATGCGACGATATGTGGTGCCGACAGCGATTGGCCTGATCCCACCATCTTTTTTGGAAAGTGCGCACAGATTAGCGCCGTACAAAACTTCGACAATATCACTACTGACTCGACCAGATAACATGAGATTAACTAAAGAGGTTAGATCTCTCAAGAGGGACTCTCCGACCTCACCAGAGCTAAAAGATAGAAGATCTTTTAGATGTTGAGGTGTCAGGCCATCTAGGCCTTCGGCTGAGCCACTCAAAAGATGTAATCGCAGCCGTAACCTCCTGCGATGTGGCCTCAATAGTGACGTCATCTGATTGTGGGGATCAGGGAGGTGGAGATTAGCTGTCGCAGGTGGATGTTTGTCACGAAGTGACTGAATGGTGTGTGTTGTATAATAGTGTCACTGGAAAACAGAATACGTGCAGCGCCTTTGATGTCGCCATCGCTAATTTTGTTCTCTACTATCTTAATTATAGCCGAATCATCACTTTTTTAGAATTTATGTTATTCTGCTGCTTAGGCTGAATAAAACTACTCAAATCTAAAGGGGTTTCCACTGATGCAGTGTACTTAATGCAATTTTCCTTGACCCTAGTGGTAAGGGACTTTTTGTTCGACGGTTCTAAAGGTACATAAAGTACACTGTATGGGAAAGTGAGTAAATGTTCCCAAGCATCTTTCGAATTTTGTGACAGAACAGTTTTGATAACAAACGATAAACTTTGAGCCACCGAAACACGAGCACCACGCGGGATGCGCTTAAGGATCGGAAATGAATTTTCAGTGAGCTCAACACTTCCCAAAAAGGTTGGGAAGGCGTAGCAGGGCTCACGAAGCTGCCACTTGGGGTCTGCTGACCCGCAATCGGAGCCGAAAGCGGAATTTGCAAAATTTTGTGGCATTTAGCCCGATGAATTTTGAGCCCTTTTGTCCCTTAAAAGTCGCACTTGGGAACATTCTGTGCACTGTATCATGGGTTCCAACGACACTATATTAGACAACGCATTGCGTCCAACCGGGGTGCAAGATGCCATACTATGACTAAAACTAAAAATAGATAAAAATTATCTTAGTGTCCCTAAATGACGACCGCAAGACAGCGAGACGTCAGGCGATGACGTTGCCTGAGGAGCGCGCAGGCTCGCCGGATGGCGTCGTCATGGAAACAGAAAAACACAACTAAGCGGTAATCTGTCAAAATATATGGAAATTATAAGAACTATGAAAAACTAATATCTGGACTATCCCCAGCTCTACAAACAATACCTTGCAAAATCCTTAAATATACTTGCGGCTGATATAAAGAAACCAGCCTAAAAACGAAGAAAAGCTGAAAGAAAAAATAAACCGAAAATTTGCCAACTTGCGTTGACAAGTCTTTTTTTTTTTTTTTTTTTTAACTATATATATACAGATATACTTAAACATTGTCGTGGAAAGTAATAATGCAAACGGATGTGTTTTAAAACATCCATTGTTACAAATTATTTTATGATATATTATTACATTAACTGATTTTTGATGTCCACAGTATGAAGAACTTTGGTGATGTTCCAGTGATAGCTTGTCACTGTACTTTTGAACCAGCCCCTCTACCGCCTATCTAAATCGGCTATGGCTTTGCTATTGTTGTCTCTATAATTTCAAGCGAGAAGAAAAGAGAGAGAGCAATATCAAAGCTAAGACATACACCTATGTATAGCTGTAAGAAAATATTGTATAGTTAAGATCTATGTTATTGAAATATTTTTTTATTTTTTTATTTAGTTAGGCGGTAGACCCCAGATCAAATATGGCACTAAGTATTTTTATTGCTTATTGCCGCAAAGAATTTTTATATATTGGTAGCTCGTTTGAATTTTCCTAATCCTGTAATACTAGGTAGGGATAAAGCTTAAGGTATCGTACGATTGACTAGAATATACACATTCATTCTTCTTTAGCTTTAACTGGAAATCGATGTAACTTTGTGTAAGTTCATTTTATGTACCTTCATTTATTTAAAACCTAGGAATAGATCGAACCCAGATTTAACCCAAAATAACGCAGACACTTTCATCGCATGAATATTTAGGAAGTAGTAGAACCGCTTCAATAATAGCGAACTTGGTTGGGTAATGAATAAAAGAACGGTTTGTGGTAGGTTTATTTTCTTATCTGGCAACCGCGTGTGGCCATAAACTCCGAGAAAGCGGAGAAAGGTAGTAAAAATGTATTGTTTGTGTAATATTCCATTTATTGTGAGTCAGGTGGGTTCGCGACCTCGAGCGATATTAAGAGGACATTTGCTCGAACGATTCGTTATGTTTTTTTTTGTAGTAGTAAGACTCCTGCCTGGGAAAGAACTACACCTTTGCCAGTTATTCTACCGCCAAGCAGCAAGTGCAAACATTACTGTTTGAAGGGCAATGTTTGCAGCGAAATTACAGGGTTTAGAGATATAATCTCTGGATGACGAGCGCAGTGCAGTGCTAGGTAATGATTCAGACTCTTCATGTTTCAATAGTTTCGTGTCACTGTGCTGTTATGTGGCAGGTATGTTGCTTACCATCAGGCATCAGGCACATGTACTGATCGTCTCGTCAACCCACATTTTAAAAATATGTAGGTATACTCATGATACTGGGCCTCTCGCCAAATCGGAAAAACCAATTTATTGAACTAATTTTAATTCTGTAAAAAAAGATCTCGTGACCACAGATGGTCGTCATTGTAATTTTGTCGAAACGTAGGGTAATTAAATAATAATTTTACTAAGATCGTGATTAAGTTCTGTAGGTATAATGGTTACAGTATACTATGAATTCGAATCGCAAAAGTTTGAAAACTATAATTTTAATTAATTGTAAACTGTAATCATTATTTATACTCTCCAATATCAAATTTGGCAGCATTTGGGGAGCCGAAGCCAAATTTTGGTCCAAGAGATTTGGCGCCGATTTCGCGAAAAGGCTGGTGACTCCCGACCCGGATCGTTTCTGGTGCAGTGGCTTTCCATCTAACGAGGTAATGCTGCCAGCTTATTAAGCACTTATACTACAGGAACGGTGTGGACCGGATTAGTATACTAATATAAATTACTAATACAAAAGTAATTTTAAGTGATACAAGTATTTGTAGTTCGATTTACCTCAATTATATAACTTAAAAAAATGTAAGTATTGGCAGTTTTTGTCATAAATTTTAAACGTAAAGTCGACTCCGCTCTCATTCTGCTATTATCTTGCTACATGGGCAGTAAAAGTTCACTAATCAAGCATCACAGCTTATTAAAAAGTTGACGTTGAACATTTGACCAGTTGAACTTTTTTTAAAGTTTTTAAATCTTAATTCGACAGCCCTGGTGTGGCAATACGAAATGGCTCAGAGGTCCTAAACATTTTCCCCACAATCATAACAGTTTATTTCCCTCAATTGGCTTTGGGTATATTTCGCATTTATGCTAAAGTTCCTAAATAAAGATAAAAAGTGTGATTCATTTTCAGTAGTTTCGCGAACTCTCGTTACGAAAGTATGAAAAAGGTCAAAGCTTTTACTGTTATTGCTTTACGTATTATTTTAGCTGGTTACATGAAGCCTTCAATTTTCACCTGTCTTTCTAGTAAAAAATAATTTTATAGCCGCTTTTGAAAACGTTGACAATACCACTTTTCGATATTTGAAACCCGATAGAAAAAATCTTTAAAATGTTTGGCTAAAGTCAAAGATTATTGACACATATGTTTTGCCTGACTAACTTTTTTGCGATAGCCAATTGATTAATTATAATGAAGTTAAGCAAAGAAAGAATCGATTCCTTTGTAAATCGAAAATCATACGTTTCTCATCGCCACGGAGTTTAAAGATAAAAAAAAACATCATGGTAAAAACAGCATGTTCCAATAATCTTTTCTGGTCATGCGACATCCGCCAACCCGCACTTGACTAGCGTGGTGGATTATAGCCTTGATTCTATCCTTGCGAGAGAAGGCCCCGATTCCCAACAGTGGGCACATTTAATATGCTGCTTAAGATAAACATCATGATCAAAGATGGTATTCAATTGTAAACCTGTTATCATTAACAAAAGTCTGATAGTCACAGTACGTTTTTATTTTCCACTTCATTCTATCATCCGTCATCGCATCACTACCTAATTCTTTTTCAAACTCATATTGTGGTCGCACAATTAGTTCGTCCTCACCTTTTTATAAATCAAATAGTGAAATACTCCACCAAGTATGTCCTTCCTCCACCATCTATTGTAGTGGTAGGATTCCTAGTAGAGTCCGCTTGGGAACCTTTGCCAGTTATTCTACCACCAAGCAGTAATATGCAAATTACTGTGTTCCGGTTTGAAGGGCACTGTTTCCAGATAAATTACAGGGCTTAGAGATATAACATCTTAGATCTCTTGGTGACGAGCGCAGTGCAGTGCTAGGTAATGATGTGGACTCTTTATTTTCCAATATAATTCCAATAGCTGCGTGTCACTGTGCTGTTATGTTGCATGTTGCTTACCATCAAGCACATGATCTGCTGGCCTCGTCACTCTTAAAACAAATAGTCAAATACTCAAATACTTCTCCAAGTACTCCAAATAAAATAGGAGCAAAAAACTTTGAGGGCAAACATCCAGGTCACATGCCTCAAAACTGTTTAGTATTCCTGGATTCAAATGGGCGACCCGAAATTAATTATTTGCTAGACGGAAATAACGATTTTCCAGCGTCGCTTTTGTGTTGGGAATAAAAATTCAAATAAACTTTCCGAATTAGGTTTTCAGAACGGACATTCTAATTTGAATGATATCATATTTTACCTGCGATCTGTGGGATTTTAAAGATGAAAACCAACCGAACGTTTATTTAGATTTAAATATTAATGTTGTATTTGTAAATGTGAATGTGAAATTTAGTAAATTCATTACGAGTTTTTAACGTTTTGATGTGACGACGCCTAATAAATTAATGAACGCCGGCTGCATGCACGAAAAAGTGTCCCGTTACGTTCATATGTTTTGTTATGGCGTTGTCATGTTAAATGATCGTAAAATGATATGGTGGATGGTGCGGTACACTGTGATGTGGTGGTCAATTTAAATTCAAGTTATTATATCCAATGTAATTTAATTCACGATCCACAATATAAACTATTAAATTTATACGATAGTAATAACATATAAAATTATACGAAGCTAAAATTCCAAGATAAATACTAATTATGTAAGTACAACGAATGGCGCGTGAGCAAGTTAGTTCAATACAATCAACAGCTGACTGAAGAGACGCGGGCGGCGCGGTGCGGGTCGGGAGCGGTGCGCGTGCATAGAAACTATCTAACTAGCTACACGTAGCATCATGGTAGTGCATCGGCGGCCGATCCCTCGCCGCAGCGCGCGGTTATGCTATGAGCGGTAGCGTTTTGATCGCGTATTGTGTATCGCGTGAATAATTACTTATATTGTTGGAATATTATATTTATATGGTAAATATATAAATATGTTGTGTATAATGTTTGTGTAATATAATAATATTTAAATATAAAATATACATGTAAATAATGTTATATATGATTATTTATGTATGTATAAATGATAAAATGTTGGAGGGACGCCCACAATGACTTTACAGACAACCATTTTTTTCTTGTTATAACCATTTTGTTAAATAATCCTCACACAGCCTGACTTGCCCCAAATTAAGCAAATTTTGTATTATTATGGAAGCGAGATAGTTGACACAATACTTATGGAACATACAAACTAGACGTGAATAAATATTTGTATTTTTCACACGAATATTTTCCCGTTGAGGATTGGCGGAAAATATTACCTATAACGTCCATTTTACTTCATCGAGGACGTAAAACTACAGGTAAACCAATAAAATTAAGTTTGCAAATATATCGGAAAGATACCACTGAATAAATGTTGTGTTTTTGATCCGAAAATGTAATAATATGTTCACCAATCAAACAAAAGTGTTTCGAAAATTTGTCAAGCGTGTCAAATACATTGTGACTTTAATTACTTTTATTTAGCTCAATTACTGAAATCATACAGCTCTTGTCTTTTGTTTAATTTCAATCTGAAATAATTAATTAGGGATCAATAGTCTAAAATGATTATGGCTTTATAAATATAATATACTAGCTTTTACCCGCGACTTCGTCCGTGCCACATATTTATTAAAGTAATTGAGGCAGTACCTACTCGTATGTCTACTACCATACAAATTCACGTTTCCTAATCAAAATCGGTCTAAGTCAAAGTTTTATATTTATTAATAAACTAGCTTTTACCCGCGACTTCGTCCGCGCCACATATTTATTAAAGTAATTGAGGCAGTACCTACTCGTATGTCTACTACCATACAAATTCACGTTTCCTAATCAAAATCGGTCTAAGTCAAAGTTTTATATCTATCTATACTTATAATAAAACTGTAACGGGTCGAATTCTGTACATTGAAGATATTTTGAAAAATATTTTTTTGGGGCACTCCATAGTCGATACTGATGGCGAAACTGCATTTTTTCTTTCATGTCTGTCTGTCTGTCTGTCTGTCTGTCTGTCTGTCTGTCTGTCTGTCTTTCTGTATAGAGATCACGCATCACGCCGAAACTACTGATTCAATTCAGCTGAAACTTGGCATGATTTTAGTTTATACTAAGGACATTGCTGTAGGCTACTTTTGATCCCCAAATTCTGAGTGGTTTTCTTGCGGGAGGGTGAAAGTCAGAATGTGTATTTGGTTGTAACTCATGTTTGCGTTGTTTAATTTCATTAATTTTTTTTGTTAGAAAGAACATATTTTTACATTGTCCCGTCAAAATTTGAATAGTATCGGTCTGGTGGTTCGGAAATTACACAAACATTAAATAATAACGACACGCGCGGCGCGTTCGGTACATACTAACTTCTAAGTATTCTGTGTATCAGACTATCCACAGAATATCTAGATTCTAGAAAGTGCCCACGTGATCGCGTCGCGTCGTGTTGGATGACAAAATAATTGTCAAAGATATATTTTGTGTGGAAAAACAAACATCATTCGGTTTTAATCGACTTCAAACAAGGAGGATGTTTTCAATCAGGTTGCATGTTTTTTATTTGGTTTTATTTTACACGATAACTTCGCTAATTGTTAGTTGATTTTGATAATTCCTTTTTGTTTGGTAGAAAATACTTCAGAGGTGATCTTAGATATCGAAAACAGGAGGTAGTTTTCAAATATCAACAAAAGCTAAAATCAGCTAAAATAAAATTAGATCTATCTGTTACGACATACTCATAGCTTCTTATAAAATTTAGTCGAATGACAGAATTAAATTACCTATCACTGAAGTAGATTTTTGTTATTTTGGAGAAAACATATCAGCATAATAAGTAGCAGCCTAAACAACCCATTAAATGTTCCCACTGCTGGGCGTCGGGGCCTTCTCTCGCAAGGAGAGAGACAAGGTTATAATCCATCACGCTGGCCCAGTGTCGGTTGGTGGATGACATATGACTTAGAACTTAGATTATAGGTAGATTTCGGTTTCCTCACAGTGTTTTCTTCACCGTTTTAATTACCGGCATTACGAACATGACTCTGAAAAGATAGTGGTACGCGTGGGTTTGAACCCTGGGTCTCCGGATCGACAGTCGCCGTTCTCCCGACTAGGTCAGCTGTAACTTACTAGACCAGCCGTAACTTATTAGAAAACGTATTATTTCAATCCAAATACTGTTTAAAATTTAAAGGTAGTGTTCAACAAGCTTCGGTGACCGAAGCAGACCGTTGTTAGGGTTCTGTACACAAAGGGTAAAAACGGGACCCTATTACTGAGACTTCGCTATCCGTCCGTCCGTCCCGTCCGACTGTCACCAGGCTGTATCTCAAGAACGGTGATAGCTAGACAGTTGAAAATTTCGCAGATGATGTATTTCTATTGCCGCTTTAACAATAAATACTAAAAATAAAATAAATATTTAAGAGGTGCACCCATACAACAAACATGCTTTTTTTACCGTGTCTTTCTCGATACTAATAATAACGTACCTGTCACAGGTAGACCCTTTAACTATTCACATAATATTTAGTTTTATGTTCTCTTTAAAAGTAATTAATTAAAATAAAATAAATTATTCAGGGGCTCCCATACAATAAAATCCGTTTATTTGCTAATGGTTCAGAACCCTCGCGCGCGAGTACCATTTGCATTTGACCCGTTTTATTTTTTTTCTAAATTGTTGTTAAATCCTATGCTTTCCTAATATTATATAATTATGTCAATGTTTCAATTTTACTGCTCAATTACGTTGGAACGGCTGAATGTATCGAGTTAAAATTAAAGACACATTCTTGGTTTAGCTTAAGTAATACATAGGGTACTTATACATAGGCAATGTTTAGCCTATGTTTTCTGCCAGACTATAATCTAATTCTATTTCAAATTTCAACCCGATCACTTGAAACGTTCCGCCATGATTAAGTAACAAACATCCAAACAGTGACATTCATAATAATTACAGGACAACGTTGGACCGGCTGAACATATTTTGAAGGAATTCGAAACAGACGTAGTTTGAACTCAGAAATAGCAAATCGGTTACTTATAAGGTTACTGTGACGTCGGAAAGACTAATCAAATTTGGTAGAAAATTGAAACAGAGATAACGTATAGTCTGAAATACCACATTTATGTATTACCTATCAACCTGAAAAGAAGCATGGGCCCTAAGGAAACAAATATTAACTATCACGTCAAAACGGCACAACTATATGTGTTTCGTATGTCAACCCATATGGTTGACATACGAAACACATATAGTTTAGAGTCTAAAATTTCACATGGGCTAATAAGTCTATATTTTCATTTAACTCCATATTAATATAAGCATACATTTTCGTAAGGAACTTGATGTGATGGTAAGGTAAAAGCCTAAAATGAAAAATTGATGCACCCGTTTTGGCGTAGATAATATAGGTGATTTGCGTTCACAATCAAAATAGCAAGCAACATAATATTCTCATTAGACGGCGCTAATGCCAGTTTAAATCTAAAAGCACTAAAGCCCCATTTAAATCGATGTTTTGTTATTGTGGTATGTATTTTTCTTTCATCACTAGGTGGCGTTACTGGAATTCTAAATTGTACTAATAAGTTTTTGCTGCTAAAAGGATTATGATGCCGAATTTGGATTCTTTCGTTCTTGGATTTTTTCTGTGTTACCTACAATTAAATTCATACATTAACATTTCACTAAGACTTGGCTTAGATTTATGGGTTCAACTTGCTTGAATATCATTAAAACTCAAAATCTTAATCATTTTTATTCCACACAGGCTTCGTTCAAAATTTTACGCGGGCGAATTCGCGGGTAACAGCTAGAAAACAGCTTGCGGATAAAAAGAGATAAGTAGGTATCAGATCATGAACATTCGCTTCAGACTTTTCATAATGTATCCTATAAAATCCTACAAACTTAACACTTGCGGCTGTGTTCGATACTATGAAACATTACTAAGTATGTTTGATACTGTTTAAAAAAAGAAAAATAAAGATGATAAAATTAAATATATTTTTGTGTGGAAAAACAAATTCACTCAAACTCAAAGGGTTTTCAATGACTACTTATCCAAATATTTGACGTACGATACTTCCAACTAATGTATAAGTTAGTAACATCTGCTTACGCGAACGAAGTAGCGGGTTCAGCTAGTACTTATAATAAAACTGTAACGGGTCGAATTCTGTACATTGAAGATATTTAAAAAAAAATTTTTTTGGGGCACTCCATAGTCGATACTGATGGCGAAACTGCATTTTTTTTCTTTCATGTCTGTCTGTCTGTCTGTCTGTCTGTCTGTCTTTCTGTATAGAGTTCACGCATCACGCCGAAACTACTGATTCAATTCAGCTGAAACTTGGCATGATTTTAGTTTAAACTAAGGACATTGCTGTAGGCTACTTTTGATCCCAAAATTCTGATCAGTTTTCTTGCGGGAGGGGGTGAAAGCCAGAATGTGTATTTGGTTGTAACTCATGTTTGCGTTGTTTAATTTCATTAATTCTTTTTTTGTTAGAAAGAACATATTTTTTGTATTGTCCCGTCAAAATTTGAATATTATCGGTCTGGTGGTTCGGAAATTACACAAACATTAAATAATAACGACACGCGCGGCGCGTTCGGTACATACTAACTTCTAAGTATTCTGTGTATCAGACTATCCACAGAACATCTAGATTCTAGAAAGTGCCCACGTGATCGCGTCGCGTCGTCTTGGATGACAAAATAATTGTCAAAGATATATTTTTGTGTGGAAAAACAAACATCATTCGGTTTTAATCGACTTCAAACAAGGAGGATGTTTTCAATCGGGTTGCATGTTTTTTTATTTGGTTTTATTTTACACGATAACTCCGCTAATTGTTAGTTGATTTTGATAATTCCTTTTTTGTTTAGTAGAAAATACTTCAGAGGTGATCTTAGATATCGAAAACAGGGAGGTAGTTTTTCAAATATCAACAAAAAACTAAAATCAGCTTAGATCCATCTGTTACGACATAGTCATAGCTTCTTATAAAGTTTTGTCGAATGACAGAATTAAATTACCTATCACTGAAGTAGATTTTTGTTATTTTGGAGAAAACATCAGCATAATAAGTAGCAGCCTAAACAACCCATTAAATGTTCCCACTGCTGGGCGTCGGGGCCTTCTCTCGCAAGGAGAGACACAAGGTTATAATCCACCACGCTGGCCCAGTGTAGGTTGGTGGATGACATATGACTTAGAACTTAGATTATAGGTAGATTTCGGTTTCCTCACAGTGTTTTCTTCGCCGTTTTAATTACCGGCATTACGAACATGACTCTGAAAAGATAGTGGTACGCGTGAGTTTGAACCCTGGGTCTCCGGATCGACAGTCGCCGTTCTCCCGACTAGGTCAGCTGTAACTTACTAGACCAGCCGTAACTTATTAGAAAACGTATTATTTCAATCCAAATACTGTTTAAAATTTAAAGGTAGTGTTCAACAAGCTTCGGTGACCGAAGCAGACCGTTATTAGGGTTCTGTACACAAAGGGTAAAAACTAGACCCTATTACTGAGACTTCGCTATCCGTCCGTCCGTCCGTCCGACTGTCACCAGGCTGTATCTCAAGAACGGTGATAGCTAGACAGTTGAAGTTTTCGCAGATGATGTATTTCTATTGCCGCTTTAACAATAAATACTAAAAATAAAATAAATATTTAAGAGGTGCACCCATACAACAAACATGCTTTTTTACCGTTTCTTGCTCGATACTAATAATAACGTACCTGTCACAGGTAGACGCTTTAACTATTCACATAATATTTAGTTTTACGTTCTCTTTAAAAGTAATTAATTAAAATAAAATAAATTATTCAGGGGGCTCCTATACAATAAAATCCGTTTATTTGCTAATGGTTCAGAACCCTTCGCGCGCGAGTACCATTTGCATTTGACCCGTTTTATTTTTTATAAAATGTTGTTAAATCCTATGCTTTCCTAATCTAATATATAAAATTCTCGTGTCACAGTTTTAGTTGCCATACTCCTCCGAAACAGCTTGACCGATTTTGATGAAATTTTTTGTGCTTATCCGGTATCTATGAGAATCGGCCAACATCTATTTTTCATCCCCTAAATGTTAGGGTAGTCCACCCCTAAATTTTTAATTTTATTTTTTAGACAAAATTTTTAATTTCTATTTTTTTATGATACAACATACAAAAATACATAAAATCCTCAATTTTCGCCCTTCTACGATCAACCCTTATTTTTTAATAGCCATTTTAGTAATTTAATCATTTTTCCTCTCCGGTCGACAACTGATCAATCGTCATTTAATTAGTTATCCCCGCTACATGTCTACAGGTGTCACTTCTGACCCAGTAAACAGCACGATAATTTGGGGATCAAAAGTAGCCTATAGCATGTATATAGTTTGCACACGCTAATCTCGGGAACTACTGGACCGATTTAAAAAATCGTTCACCGTTCTTTCATATGTTCGTAATCCTCGAACGCTGTAGGTTATATATATGTACCACGGGCGAAGCCGGGGCGGGCCGCTAGTATTATATAATTATGTCAATGTTTCAATTTTTGCTGCTCAATTACGTTGGAACGGCTGAATGTATCGAGTTAAAATTAAAGACACATTCTTGGTTTAGCTTAAGTAATACATAGGGTACTTATACATAGGCAATGTTTAGCCTATGTGTTCTGCCAGACTATTATCTAATTCTATTTCAAATTTCAACCCGATCACTTGATACGTTCTGCCATGATTAAGTAACAAACATCCAAACAGTGACATTCATAATAATTACAGGACAACGTTGGACCGGCTGAACATATTTTGAAGGAATTCGAAACACACGTAGTTTGAACTCAGAAATAGCAAATCGGTTACTTATAAGGTTACTGTGACGTCGGAAAGACTAAGCAAATTTGGTAGAAAATTGAAACAGAGATAACAAATAGTCTGAAATACCACATTTAAGTATTACCTATCAACTTGAAAAGAAGCATGGGCCCTAAGGAAACAAATATTAACTATCACGTCAAAACGGCACAACGATATGGGTTGACATACGAAACACATATAGTTTATAGTCTAAAATTTCACATGGGCTAATAAGTTTATATTTTCATTTAACTCCATATTAATATAAGCATATATTTTCGTAAGGAACTTGATGTGATGGTGAGGTAAAAGCCTAAAATGAAAAATTTATGCACCAGTTTTGGCGTAGATAATATAAGTGATTTGCGTTCACAATCAAAATAACAAGCAACATAATATTCTCATTAGATGGCGCTAATGCCAGTTTAAATCTAAAAGCACTAAAGCCCCATTTAAATCGATGTTTTGCTATTGTGGTATGTATTTTTTCTTTCATCACTAGGTGACGTTACTGGTATTCTAAATTGTACTAATAAGTTTTTGCTGCTAAAAGGATTATGATGCCGAATTTGGATTCTTTCGTTCTTGGATTTTTTTCTGTGTTACCTACAATTAAATTCATACATTAACATTTCACTAAGACTTGGCTTAGATTATCATTAAAACTCAAAATCTTAATCATTTTATTCCACACAGGCTTCGTTCAAAATTTTACGCGGGCGAATTCGCGGGTAACAGCTAGAAAACAGCTTGCGGATAAAAAAAGAGATAAGTAGGTATCAGATCATGAACATTCGCTTCAGACTTTTCATAATGTATCCTATAAAATCCTACAAACTTAACACTTGCGGCTATGTTCGATACTATGAAACCTTACTAAGTATGTTTGATATTCTTTAAAAAGAAAAATGAAGATGATAAAATTAAATATATTTTGTGTGGAAAAACAAATTCACTCAAACTCAAAGGGTTTTCAATGACTATTTATCCAAATATTTGACGTACGATACTTCCAACTAATGTATAAGTTAGTAACATCTGCTTACGCGAACGAAGTAGCGGGTTCAGCTAGTTTATTAATAAATGTACAATTTACACGACAAATTACAAAAAAACTATGTTCTCAAAAAATTAATCAAAAACAGACTTTAATTTAAAATCATATTGGGACGGTCCACCAAATTTTATTAGAGTCTATTAGTAGATATAAGTAGATATATCGTCTGATTACATGAACGCAAATTTTAGTTTGTTGTTCATATTTCAAAAACCGCCCCACTGATTTCGATAAAATTTAAATGACCACCTCTGAACTATAATCTACCAACCAAAAAAATAACCATCTAAATTGATTAACAATTGGAAATACAACTGGATTGATAACCTCCTCCTTTTTTGAAGTCGGTTAAAAATAGCAAAGAGTGCAAAGATCCTTCCATGCACACTTTTACTCCTCATTTCCACTCTTTTCAACTCTTTTTCTGTGATAAAAAGTCGCCATTGTCCTTTCCTAAGTCTAGTCTATCTGTGCACCAAATTGTAACAAACTCTTTAAGTGGCTTAGGCGTTAGACGGCAACGGACAGAGAGAGCTACTTTCATATATATAATTTCGTATTAGAATTGAAAACAGGTGTTCCTGATCATTTTATAGGAGGCAGTTGTAAAAGATTACCGAAAAGTAATACGTTTACTCCTCCACAAAACTCATTTTCGCAGTTCTTAATTTGCCTTAATCGAGCGTCCATCATGCATAACATTTGATAAGACACCATGGAAATCTCGTCGACTATCAAAAATTCTGTCTGATACGCCATTTAGTGGCTGCGCCCATCTTAAATATTGAGGTTGTATAGTGCACTGTATTCTTCTTGTCAAGCCCTTTTATTTGATACCCATGTTGATGGGATTGATAAAACCTAAGTTATCCGCCATTGTGTAGAGGTCGCCATCTTGGATTTTAATTTTATATACCTAGTACGTTGTATTCTACTGGTTGAGCACTTTCATTTGATACCCATATTGATGGGATTGATAAAACCTACGTTATCCGCCATTTTGTAGCGGCCGCCATCTTGGATTTCAATTTTTTATAGTATATTGTATTTTGCTTGTTGAGCCCTTTCATTTGACACCCATGTTGATGGGATTGATAAAACCTACGTTATCCGCCATTTTGTAGCGGCCGCCATCTTGGATTTCAATTTTTATAGTATATTGTATTCTGCTTGTTGAGCCCTTTCATTTGATACCCATATTGATGGGATTAATAAAACATAAATTATCCGCCATTTTGTAGCGGCGGCCATCTTGAATTGATTTAAGTACATTAATTATAAATAAATGATACCGCTAGAAGCGTCTTGAAACGATCTTGAGAGTAAATGGTTCAAACGGGTAAAAGTAAGGTGGCACTTCGTATGCCGAAACATAAACACCGCACTTATGTAACCTGACACCCGTTTTCCCGCCAAATTTGTAAAACGCGAAAAGCGGCCAGTGTATCAAGCGGTTATATAAGTATCCCCGTATAGTTAGAAATTATAAAATTGCTGGAACAAACGTTTATCGACTCCATTTCAAGTGTCTAGATACAAAGTTTCATGGTTTTATCTTCAATAATATTGAACTTCCAGACTTTCACCCCCAATTCCACCCCGTAGGTACAGTTCGAAACTACAAAACTGCTTAAATATACATTTTATGGTTTCGTGTTAAATATCTAGACGTAAAGTTTCATAGTTCTTCAACAATGACGAAGTTTTCCATATAAACTTTCATCCCTTATTTTAACCCTTTTAACCCTTTTTTCGGAACAAAAAGTAGCCTATGTCCTTTCTCGGGATCTATTCTATCTATGTATCAAATTTCATCAATATCTGTTGGTTGGTTTAGGCGGTAAAGACGGACAGACAGACAGACAGACAGACAGAGTTACTTTCGCATTTATAATATTAGTATGGATATACAATTTACACGGCAAATTACAAAAAAAAACTATGTTCTCAAAAAATTAATCAAAAACAGACTTTAATTTAAAATCATATTGGGACGGTCCACCAAATTTTATTAGAGTCTATTAGTAGATATTAGTAGATATATCGTCTGATTACATGAACGCAAATTTTAGTTTGTTGCTCATATTTCAAAAACCGCCCCACTGATTTCGATAAAATTTATATGACCACCTCTGAACTATAATCTACCAACCAAAAAAATAACCATCTAAATTGATTATCAATTGGAAATACAACTGGATTGATAACCTCCTCCTTTTTTGAAGTCGGTTAAAAATAGCATACAAAGAGTGCAAAGATCCTTCCATGCACACTTTTACTCCTCATTTCAACTCTTTTTCTGTGATAAAAAGTCGCCGTTGTCCTTTCCTAAGTCTAGTCTATCTGTGCACCAAATTGTAACAAACTCTTTAAGTGGCTTAGGCGTTAGACGGTAACGGACAGAGAGAGTTACTTTCATATATATATAATTTGGTATTAGAATTGAAAACAGGTGTTCCTGATCATTTTATAGGAGGCAGTTGTAAAAGATTACCGAAAAGTAATACGTTTACTCCTCCAAAAAACTCATTTTCGCAGTTCTTAATTTGCCTTAATCGAGCGTCCATCATGCATAACATTTGATAAGACACCATGGAAATCTCGTCGACTATCAAAAATTCTGTCTGATACGCCATTTAGTGGCTGCGCCCATCTTAAATATTGAGGTTGTATAGTGCACTGTATTCTTCTTGTCAAGCCCTTTTATTTGATACCCATGTTGATGGGATTGATAAAACCTAAGTTATCCGCCATTGTGTAGAGGCCGCCATCTTGGATTTTAATTTTATATAGTACGTTGTATTCTACTGGTTGAGCACTTTCATTTGATACCCATATTGATGGGATTGATAAAACCTACGTTATCCGCCATTTTGTAGCGGCCGCCATTTTGGATTTCAATTTTTTATAGTATATTGTATTCTGCTTGTTGAGCCCTTTCATTTGATACCCATGTTGATGGTATTGATAAAACCTACGTTATCCGCCATTTTGTAGCGGCCGCCATCTTGGATTTAATTTTTTTATAGTATATTGTATTCTGCTTGTTGAGCCCTTTCATTTGATACCCATATTGATGGGATTAATAAAACATAAATTATCCGCCATTTTGTAGCGGCGGCCATCTTGAATTGATTTAAGTACATTAATTATAAATAAATGATACCGCTAGAAGCGTCTTGAAACGCTCTTGAGAGTAAATGGCTCAAACGGGTAAAAGTAAGGCGGCACTTCATATGCCGAAATATAAACACCGCACTTATGTAACCTGACACCCGTTTTCCCGCCAAATTTGTAAAACGCGAAAAGCGGCCAGTGTATAAAGCGGTTATATAAGTATTCCCGTATAGTTAGAAATTATAAAATTGCTGGAACAAACGTTTATCGACTCCATTTCTAGACACTTGAAATATACAAAGTTTCATGGTTTTATCTTCAATAATATTGAACTTCCACACTTTCACCCCCAATTCCACCCCCGTAGGTACAGTTCGAAACTACAAACCTGCTTAAATATACATTTAATGGTTTCGTGTTAAATATCTAGACGTAAAGTTTCATGGTTCTTCAACAATGACAAAGTTTTCCATATAAACTTTCATCCCTTATTTTAACCCTTTTTTCGGAATAAAAAGTAGCCTATGTCCTTTCTCGGGATCTATTCTATCTATGTATCAAATTTCATCAAAATCTGTTGGTTGGTTTAGGCGGTAAAGACGGACAGACAGACAGACAGACAGACAGAGTTACTTTCGCATTTATAATATTAGTATGGATTCATGGACATTTCACACACAACACTATCTGACCCAAACTAAGCAAAGCTTGTACTATGGAAGCTAGATAGCTGATATAATTTATATATTTTAATGCTCATATATAATACTTATATATTTTAATGCTCACCTTCTTTAATTTCAAGCGAAAAAGGAGATGAAAATAGCAAACATGGAACCATTTTTTCTAAGCGATAGACCAGTATCTCTACCTTTGAATAAAGCGATACGATTAACTCGTCACCTGACCATTGCTCACAAACACTTCACTTATATTCACCCGTCATCACTGAAAGCAAGCAATGGTTTCAAACGGAAACGTAACGGGCTCAGTTGACACCCTTTGTGAGGCAAACGTGGTGAAGTTGACACGTTCTTTTGAAAAGATGAGGAAAATGTAGGAAAATCATTTTTATCGCATGAGGAAGAATTTTATAAGGTAACTTATTTATGTGGATTTAGAATAGTACGTACTATAAAAATAACTATAGCATCGCATGGGTATAGCTCTGAATACATTTTTTGACGTGACAACGTCTTATAAATTGGTTTGCCGGGTGACACTTCAAGAAACTGCGTTACGCTCCGCTCACGTTATGCGCTCACAACGAGAGCGAGTGAGAGGCACGCGTCCCTTCCACTCGGGCATGGTTAGCCCGTCTAAGAGCGAGAGAGACAGACATAAAAAGTGAAAGGCACGCGTCCCTTCCGTAAAATTATTTTACCACTCAAAGTCGTTGTCACGTAAAACTTTCGCCCGTATACCGACTTTACAGGCAACCAATTTTTTTTAACAAAGTGGCCAACAAGCCGGATACCCATTTGATGGTAATTAGCGGTGCTTAGGGACATCTGCAAGATGTCGACGATGCTTTGCTTGACCCGGTTAATACTTGCATATACTTACTGTTTTAATCTTTTTTTAAATATTTTTTTTACTGTAAGATGGTGAAAAAACTTTTGTAGGGAGATCATTCCACTTCTTGCAAGTCATCAGAAAATAACGATAATTATAGAATCTTTATAGTTGTTAAATAAATTAAAAAAATGGGTTAAGTGCAGATTGCTGTACTTTGAACACAAAGAGTTAAAATTAGCACGTAATACTGCATTGACTAGAACATGATTGGTTTTTCCATATTTATGTTTTCTCTGAAAGCGTCGCCTATCACATAGAAACATAGTAATATGTTCACTTTACTTACTGGTTAACAATAGTACCTTTTAACTAACAAATGTACCTTTTCCATTGCCTTTACGTTTCTTTTCTATTGTAACCCTCTTCAACCGCATTGTCACAATACACCAGAATACTATGTATATTGGTGAGAAAACAATTTATTGATCTGAAAAATCTCATACACACTTACTGAAAGTTTGTAAGAACGTGTGTATTGATTACCATTGCTGTAATGTTAATTGTTCTTAAATTTGCAAGTGAAAAAATGTATTCTTATGTTTTCTGAGAAATGTCTGTTTGAATTGTGGAGTATAGAAATAAGATAAGAAAACAGTATAACGGCAAAAAACTGAAACGCTTTCTGTGTTTCCATGAAAACCTTTAAGTTATGTAAGAGGAAATAATACGTTGGAGCTTTTCACCGATTTAAATATATAAAATGGCGGATAAAGGCTTTGCTTTGTAACACACGTAGGGTTTTAACAATGTCGACAGTTTTTCAACAACCGCATATTCGGGTCAGAGAATTCTTTTCACGCCAGCGTAGGATTCTGGCATGTAGTGTCATTGTGGTTGAAAAGGGTAATAACACAAAATAAAGCCACTGGGAGAAATTAAAAGATAAAAGCATATTTACCTAGTAAGTTACCTTTACCAGTTATTCTAGCACCAAACGGTAATATGAAAACATTACTTTTAAAATGTTAGTACAGTATTAAAACTGAATGTTGAACTTTGCACAAACTTTTGAGCAAAAGTAAGTTTAACAGTAGAAACTTTAACAAAATGGTTGTTTATTAATTTCTAGTTATTTAGTCCACTGTTGTTAATTACATCTTGATTAAGTAAAAGTATTAAATAGGTGTTATTGAGCTCAGTGCCATATTAACTTTAGGTCAATCACTTCAAGAGACATCACGCACCAACATTACATTTGTGGAAAGAAACTGAATTATAAAAAAATATTGGTCAAAATTGAATGTTACATACCTACGTCATATTTTTGTCTTTCACAGAAGAGTTGGTCTGAGTTCACAAACCATAAAGACAGAATTAAAAATATAATTTGAATATGTAAGGAGGTTTTGAAGGTTCTGTTAGAGTTGTTGCCAAAGATGTCGACGTGTATGTTAGACAAGATTAAAAACAAAATTGAAGATTCATATCTTTCGTGAGATAGCTGTCACATTAGACTTAAACCACTCACAAAGTAAGTAGCCCACAATGAATTCATACTTGAAGCTGAATTCAGAAAGTTTTACTGCGGCGCGTTTTACAAAGCACTTTCATGTGAGAGTTCCAGTTGTAAAATCGGATCCGTATTGAAGACTTATCTTCGAATACAGTTAAAGTCTGCGTTTCCGTGCAATCCAATAGTTTTACATAGGATTTTATTCTTCAAACGTTTGAGTAATATTGTTATTTAGTTCAAGCCGAGTGGCGTATTTTAGTTGTGGTGATTCATTTGTTTCTTACATCATGATGGGGCAACAATTACTCGCTCGTATCCTGATCGAACCGATGAAAAAGGATATTTCAGCGGTGTAATTTCCAAGCCAAATCTCCTCAGTAAATCTTCAAAACGGTACAAAAACTTGTAAAGCTAGGTCCATTTTAGAGGCCAATTTAAACTGAAATGCAAATAGAGGGTCGGCTATGACGTAATGTCAGGGTAATGTTCTAGAACGAGCCGCCGGCGACAAAACGACCGCAATGACCGGAATGTGTTAATTTAATGGACCCGCAAAACATACGACCGTCGAGGATTTCATTTCTCGGTGAGATTTCGTAACCTAAGCCCTTTAAGTAAATGTGACCTCATCAAAAACATAAATTTGAAATGAGAGCCCAGTTCAATATTATGTTATATATGCCTTTGGTTGTTGATTTCAACGACAAAATAAGTGGGACCCAAATGGATGCCAAGTTCAATGGTTGATCCTGAAATCTATTACATAAATATTATACAACAACCTAAAATATAACTGTTTTTTGTAATCTACGACAATATAGACTTGGCTAGTTTTCATAAAGAACCTATTCAAACAGTCGTGGAAGACCTGTGTTCAATGCCTAATTTCTATAAACAAGAAAAAAATTCGATAGAATAAAATAAGAGCATATAGTTTTAGAGCTTGTGAACGCTATCATATACTTTGTATATAAAACTAGCAAATACAGCTTAATTTTATTAAGCTGCTTTCTATCCTGGGTTTAAAAAAAGGGTTTTAATGGTAGGGGAGCCCACGATGCTAAACGGAGAGTTACTCGAGCGTCATAGAGACATATTGGATTGCAAAGCTTAGGTAATAAGAAGAAAAAAATGTTGAATAATGTTACCTTTTCCTTAGTGGGGGACGCGGCTATAGAATTTCCAATATGAAAAATCAGCTTTATGAGCTAATTAGCGATGAATTTTTGCTACTTCGGCTTGTGGAAATCCTTGGATATTATATTTTTCGTTATCCTTGAATTATTTCCTTTAAAATAAAATAACCACGCTCGAGAATGTAGAAATGTTTTTTAATAACTTTGTAGCCCTCCCCTTTCTTTGTGTCACTCTCGAATTGTCAGATTAGAGGAATATACACTTCTTAGCATGTCACCAACTCACTTAGCAACTCACCCTATCTTAATCTGACGTGCTCGAGAATAACTGATGATCAAAAAAAAAGTTTTTCTAATCGACCTTATATATGAGGCTCATATTCGGTTGAGGTACTTTACCGGGTACAAGGTTTCCAACTGTATATTAATCTGATGCGCTGGAGTAAATCCCAAAATCCCCTCTTGGGCTCCCCTACTATAAGGATGAAATGGGGGATGAAACTCTGTATTGAAGTTTTATCATTTTTGAGTCTAGAAGCTAGACACAACTAATTTTTAGTTTATTAATTAGATATAATAAATAAATATAATGTTAAAAGTTTGTAAAAAAATACCACTAAAAACTCTACTTTTAAGTCTACTACTTAGTTTAGGTAATGCGGGTTATAACGCAGCTAGTAAAGTATTTGAAAATAAAGTGATCATATCGACGCGAACATGAAAAACGACAGATATCTATTGAAAATACTTTTTCCTCTGTTTTTATGACAAAAATACTGGAAAATCAAAAAACTTCTATCAAGAGTAAGAATAAACTTTTACATGCCGGTCATTTATTATGGAAACCTATTCTAGAAATGTAAAAACTGTTCCGAAAGTTTCCGCCGCACGGCGACGGCACGCCCCGATCAATACTGACGAACCCACTCTAACAAACAACTTCACTAATTCCACTGTTTCATAGAGTTTTAAGTGTTTTTATGGAGATTGGGGTTAAAACTAAAGAAACAATTTTCTATTGGACAGCTCGCAGCTCGAAAAAGTGACATTGTTTCATAAATGTCGTTCCAAAGACTCAAACGAATCTTCGTTTCTTTTCATTTCATTAATTTTTCATTTATTTTAGTTTGGTAATTTCAACATCTGATGAAGATTTGCGGTGTAACCAAGTTTTATGAAATAAGTACGTAACGTGGGTAGAAACTAGAAAACAAATAATAATAATAAATAAAAACGCGAACGGTCTTATAGCGAAAAGTCTCGACCATCTCAAGAGGTTTTCGCTAGACGGTTGGGTTAAGGGCCAGATGCAGAAGGCGGTCATCCTTGACACAGCGCGCATCATCAAGAGGTTCCTCTCTCTGCAGCCCTAACCACCGGTAGCTTGGGCCCTGCCCTGCTGCTGACGACACCCTAGTTTTTAAGTTTTTTATAATGTTTGTATTTTTATATTTATTGTAAAAAAAACAAAAAAATTAAAAAATGATTAAATGAGTGTATGAATAATAAACAAAATTAAAAATATAAGTGTAAATTATTACCAGTAAAGGAAATGAGTAAAATATTAAGATCGGCCCATTATTAGTGTAGTTGGAGAGATTACACTTTTTCTTAGGCTTCAGATGACTTTTACCGCTTTCTTATGAATTTTTGGATTAAAAGAAACGGCTTAAGACCTGTGAAGTGATCATAATATCTCAGGCAAATTTTAATAGGTACTTTAAACATACAACTTATCACTTATTACATCTTGGTAAAAAAAGATAAAACCACATTTTTCATTTATCTGGTAACCGAAATGGATACTATAAAGTTTTCATTTACTTAGACTACAAGCAATATAGGCTTCGTTTTTAGATAGCCTGCCGCCCCATTACCCCTCGATCCCGGCATCGAATCTAATCTGCTACAAACGACCCGAAAGCGCGTAAACACTTTCCGCACTATTTTTTCAGCAATTTCATCGTTTCTCGCCTCCGATCGAAGCCCTGGGCGTTAGGGCGGTTAATCTAGCCTCTGGGAGTTAAAAAGTACTTCTGGGAGTACTAAAAGTAACTCATACCTAGCAGTAAGAACGTTGTAGTATACCTATCAAATGTATTTATTGAATTCGGAAACTGTACCCTGTTTCTAGTGCTATGACGTTTAACTTCATAGTCGTGACTCTTATCTGTGGTTGTGACATTGTTGGTCCGAATCTCCTAATTTTTTTTTTTTTTTAACCAACTTGCGCCTAACAATTGAGATTCTTAATTCACTTATTTCCTCTTTTTGTATTATGCGATAGCTTCGCCAATTGCGAATCAATAATAGCTCTTTTATTGTTTGGTAGATCATAGTTCATAGGTAGTCCCATGTAAAGTTTATCGAAATTGTGTAGTGGTTTTAGAATACGAATAAAAAACTTAAATTTACTTTCATATACCTCCATGGCTTCTTATAAAATATTGATCGAGTGTCTAAATTTAATTTATAACACATGTTGAGGCGTAAATTACTGGCGTTAATTTGGCCCAACGCATAAACATTGCCATGCCGCCAACATTCTGGGTAAGCTTCCGTTTGGTAGTGAGCTTGAACATCTTGATTATGTGTCGACTTTCATTGGTTTATGATAAGTGTGCTTAGTGTAAGTAGTTAGTTAGTTATGTAGCGTAGTGTAGTTCTTATTGTATTTTAATTTTGTTAATAAAGACTCCGCCCCTTTTTAATTTTTTTTTTAAACTAAAGGCGGTTTTTGTTTTTTCGGAAAAATTTAATTATTTCAAATTCCTATACATGAGTTTGTTATCACCACTGGCTAAAGTTAAAACCGTAGAAAAAATATTGTAAAAAAACCGGTGTGTTCCAAGAAAGATATCTTTCGAGGATATCCGCCAATCTGTACTCAACCAGCGTGGTAGATTATGGTATAGACCCTCTCCTTGTGAGAGAAGGCTTCTTGTCCAAGCAGTAAGAACATAACATGCTGTTTGTACATATATATATATTGGTGGAAAATTCACACAGTGCACCATCTGACCTCAAACTAAGCAAAGCTTGTACTATGGCAGCCAGATAGCTGATATAATACTTAAATAGTTTTAAATATAAACTTAGTATACATAGAAACACCTATATATATATTATGTATACTTCATACAGTAAGTGAATTATTACTCATGAAGATAATAAGTATACTGTATCTATTTCATTTTACTTTCCTCTTTCAGATCAATCCGAAATAGCTAACATAATATCAGAACGTGGGGAATTGAATGCGCTTTAATATAGCGACAGATCCTAAATCTGCAAACTGCAATATTACTCGCACTAGTATTTCATATTCAAACGCCGAAGCAAAACCTGCATTGCAGTAGATACTACGTATTTCAAACCTTTGTACATACTCGTAGCGTATGCGTCCTACATTTATATTGAGGTACTCTAAGACTACCCAGAAAAGGTTACAAAATACCAATGAACAAATACATATTGCCCTTCTTTTTTTCACAGAACACAATCTAATAGGTTCAATCTTAGATACAGAATGAGTAAATAGATCAGGGGTTTCCGCACGGTTCCTTTGTATCTATCGTAAGCAGGTGAGGTGTATGTTAGCTATGGTGACATAGTGATGTTCCGCGACAAATGTATGACACTTCCACTAGAGCGACAAGACAAGAGCGATCAGACCGTGCTTTAGGTGTACAACGTTTGTTCTATCTCTATACGTAGTATATGTAAACTCTTTGGGTCCAATGGAAGCCAGATTTAATAAATACAGATTTTATAGTTTAGCTTTAAACACTACACAGAAAATATTTAGACATAGAACAGAATAGTAGTACTTATCGTATAAAATGTTTTTTTTTTAATAAAGAGTGACGAGACGATCAGGACATGTGCCTGATGTTTGTACCAGATGAGAATAAAAAAATCAACGACGTACTCTTAGTGTGCAGACTCTCTAGAGACTGAGCCATAAGACCAGGCTTATTAAATTCTACCATGAAGGTAACATTCAAATTTTCAATAAAACAGCTTTGTATTTTTTTTAAGATTGAGGGACGAGCAAATCGTGTCCTTGCTGGTAAAATGAGGGTAATAAAACGTCTGTTCATAACAACACAGTGCATGCAGCTATTTGAACGTGAAGAGTTCAAATCACTATCTAGCACTGCTCTACATTGCATCTCTTAGCCAGCGTCATAAATCTCAAGGCACAGTTGTGAGAGCTTAAATTATTCCCGGAAAATATTGCCTTTGGAATTGGAGCTCATCACTCCGGTACAATAATTTGGGCAAAGGTACTTCCCCAGACGAAGATTCGTAATACAAATATTTCGTCGAGTCCAAAGTTGAATTCGTCAAAAATATCCTATATAATACTAGCGGACCCTCCCGGCTTCGCTCGGATAGTAACTAAAATATCAAGTGCAGTGCCATCAACCGGGCTGATTTGTAAACCTAAACCTTCCAGGGCACTGCAAAACCCAAGCGTATTCAAAAAAAAACATTCAAATCCGTCGAGCCGTTTAGAAGGAGTTCACATACAACGAAAAGTGGCCTTGATTTTTATAAAATTATATAGATTAAAAAATAGGGGTTGGTGATAAAAGGGTAAATGTGGCATTAAAAAATACATACATTTTTTAATGCCACATTATAAAAAATAAAATTGACCAAAAATAAACAAAATATTTTTAGGGGTGAACAACCATTATCACTTAGGGGTGTGAAAAATAGATGTTGGCCGATTTTCAGACATACTCAATATGCTCACAAAATTTCATGAGAATCGGTCGAGTCGTTTCGGAGGAGTTCGATTACGCACCCCGTGACAGAAGAATTTTATATATTAGATAATACTTGGTGAGTACTTTACTGTCAAAACAGATCCATACAACCGCTCTTATTACGATTGTAAGTACCATCGAGCGGGAGTGGAATGCTAAGCGACCACAAGTGCGGCAAATGGGGTGGAAACTACGCGGCGTCTGATTACTGGACGATGACTGCTCACTCTACTTCAACCGCTTGATCGATTGCGGGTTATTGGCGATACTGATGAAACATGTTTTATTTAATAAGAAAATAACAAGAACATTTTATTTATTTACACCCTATTACCTCGGATTTGTAATCTGTACAACAGTCTACCAGTCGAGCCCTTTCATTTGATACCCATATTGAGTAGTGAAAAAAGAAATGTATTTCGCCATTTTGTGGTGGCGGCCATCTTGGATTTGAAATTTGTCACAGTGTACAGTATTCTACTCATCAAGTCCTTTCATTCGATACCCATATTGAGGGAGGCTGTAAAGAAATATTTTGTCCGGCATTTTGTGGAGGCGGCCATCTTGAATCGATGTTAACCAAACATGTTAAGAACCATCGCATGGAAACTAACTTTCAAATAGAAAAACCGCATCGAAATCAGTCCATCCGTTTGAGCTCTACGGTGCCACAGGCAGACAAACATCGACGTCAAACTTGTAGTACCCTTTTTGTGATCGGGGGATTAAAAGTAATAAACCCTACTAACATCATAAATGAGAAAGTTAGTGAAGATGAACAGAAAGATCTTTTAAACTCTTTTACGCAAAACTTCAGGGATCTGAATGAAATTTGCTACATAGATAAATGATAGTCTGAAATAATACATGGACTATTTTTTATCTCAGGAAAATAAGAGGGCCGGAACTACGCGGGTAAAATCCAGGAGTGCTGTTAGTACTCGTATATCATATATTCTTTTGTGTTACTTCATTTTGTTTGCTACCTTAAAGATAAGTGCTTTAAAAATAGCAAAAGTAATTATTGTAGTGGTATTTGCAAAAACCGTGACGTTACTACACCTTTGCCAGTACTAATTGTACAAACACTTCTCTGTTGCGGTTTGAA
The DNA here is from genome assembly GCA_017562165.1 of Ectropis grisescens. Lineage (NCBI taxonomy): Eukaryota > Metazoa > Arthropoda > Insecta > Lepidoptera > Geometridae > Ectropis > Ectropis grisescens. The sequence continues at coordinate 24,863,876 of CM029787.1, read as the reverse complement.
GTTGATTCCATTTTGAATAACAGTGGCATATTGTGCCCAAAGCAAATAAAATAACGTTTAGATTCGATAGCAACGTGACTCTATAGTAATAGAGGTTTAGGAAACCACGGCGGAAATAATGCCCATTAGCCTGCATCTGCGCAAGTTTCTACATCATAAGTGAAGCGTATAACTTAGAAAATTAGACCCAAATACTACACTAATGAAGGTTTTGATCCCCGTGACTGGCGAGAGCTATTTCAGGTGCAATTTGTAAAGGCTTCCCCTGGCAGGCTGGGCGCGTGGGCGTGGGCGAGGGAATAGGATTAGGCCTATCAGATTAGTTTTGTGGAAATGTTACGTCATTGCGGCAAATCGCTAGATTATATATCACCCATATAGAATTATAATCCTGATGGGAATTATGATCTACTAGCACGGTCTCGTAGTTCTATCCTTGTGGTTCCGCGAAATGTATTGTAGCCTATTTACTATTGTAGACTATAATCTGCGTTCAAAATTTTAACTCGATCTGTTCAGTCATTTCGATGTGACTGAGCAACAAATATAAAATCGGTCATATTTATTTTATTAGTAGGATTAGCATCATCATTTTTAAATGCGTTTTTCTCCGCGTGGAGTTTAGAAAAAGGCAGTAAGTAACCTTTTTCTAAACTAACATTTTTACTTTTAAGTAACTCTACATTTTTCGAGTTGAAAAGTAGACTATGAGTATTTATAATCTAACGGTGTCCCACGGGTTTACCTTCGTAGTATTCATTTCTGTTATTTTGCCGGGATAACAAGTAAGCCATGTGCTATTCCAGCCCATATTCTAACAGTATTTCTAATGTCAGTCATGTCCTTTCCGCACAGCCGCTACAATGTGGTTGAGCATCAAAAATACAATTTTTCATAAGGTAAGCTAAGATTATGAAAGTGATTCACAAAAAAAAAATGTTTTATCATCTATACTAATATTATAAAGAGGAAAGATTTGTTTGTTTGTTTATTTGTAATGAATAGGCTCCGAAACTACTGGACCGATTTCAAAAATTCTTTCACCTTTGGAAACCTACATTATCCCCGAGTAACATAGGCTATATTATATTTTAAAAAAAATTAGGAATCCTTACTAAAACTCCAATAATGTAACATAAGGTGTAAAAAAAAAAGACCTGAAAAATTCCTTACGTCGCGTGCGCTGCGAAAACTATTGATGATAGAACAAAATCATTTACTACGACTTTGCAGAACTCATCATTATATACAAAAAGTGTCGCGACAGCATATGTCTAAATATTATAGTTATTATGTCACAGTAAGCAGTTTTTTATTCTAAAATATTAATTTATATATGCCGCCTCTTGAAAAGGCTCTTCATTTGTACCTTGGTATTAATCCTTATCAAAATAAATCTATACTAATATTATAAAGCTGAAGAGTTTGTTTGTTTGAACGCTAGGATCTCGGGAAGTACTGGTCCGAATTGGAAGGTCCTTTTTCTATTGGATAGTCCATTTATCCAGGAAGGCTTTAGGCTATAGAAAATAACTCTACTATTAATTGAAGCGGAGCATGAAACAAGAATGTAACAAAATCGGGAAAAAATATTCCCCTTTTGAGAGTTTTCGTACGTTTCGTGCTTTGACATGACACATGACAGCATGTGTCAAAGATTGCGTCATTGAATTTCAGTAATCTGTGCATTGAATATAAACCTTTGCTAATTTTTTTTTTCTAAATCTGAGTTGGTACGACCAATTTCCGACAGGTGGCGTAGCAGGTAGCTGAAGAGGTTTTTTGTTTGAAATCGATATTCTCAGGAATGAGTGAACCGATTTCAGCCATTCTTTCACCGTTGGATATGTACGGGATCCCGATGAGTGCTATATAATATACCACGGGCGAAGCCGGGGCGGGCATCTAGTACAAGATACATTCGTATCTTCATGGGTAGGTAAGAAAAATGCTATAAGTAATATACATGAGCCCCTGCAGGCGGATGCGAATAGTAGGTACAAAGCAGTATCTTACAACTATTTATAGCTAAGCTATTTTAAAATTAACCGTTTAAAAATGCATATTTTCCCGCGGTGCGGCCAGTAAAGCCTGGCCGAAGTAGGACGTGAGATGAGAGCCCCAGCGTGCCCCAGATACCTGGATCTTGGAATAAATGACACATCCGGACTCAAGACTCAGAGTGTTTTATGACAAATCTTGCGGCTATTTTTAGCAGTACGCCTAACTTAATTAATTTAAACTGTTTTTCATTTGTTAACTCATACTATAGGTAATTTAATGCTTTATTATATATATTTTATATTTATTTGCATGACCTCGTGGCTTAGTAGGTAGTAACTCTGCCTGCGATGCCGACGGTCGTGAGTTCAATTCGGACCCAGTGCAAATATTTGTGTAATGAATTCAAATATTTGTACTGTGTTTCTATGTATAGTAAGTATGTACCTCTATTTGCAGTTATATGTATATATCAGCTATCTGGTCGCTATATTATATTTATTATATTTGCTTAGTTTGAGGTCAGATGGTTTGTATGTGAATTGTCCACCAATGTTTATTTATTAAATTTTAAATCATTTTCGGTGAATATATCCAAAAAATTAACTGCTTTGTCGACAGAAATATTTTTTTTATGACGCAATTCTTGAGTTTCTTATTTATGCTACTTTTTACGTAGGAAAATTAAGAAAACGGAAATTACGCGAGTAAAAAAGACACTGTTAGGATTTTATAAATTGTGATATGGTAAAAAAAAAATGGACAGGGCTTTTATTATTTAAACAATAAAGACTTCGTAAGTTTGTCTGGAAGAGTTCGCTTTCAACAATAAAGCCGCTCACTGTCGCACTACTTTACTCTATTTTGTAAATTTTTGTTTTTTTCTGGTGCGTCAATAAAGCATAGATCTTTCTTCCGCATTTGTCTATCTATCACTTCACTACACACCTAACTCCGTGCACCTAACAAATTATACACTAACACTAAGCACACTTGAAGCATACTTGAACGCTCTATGAAAAAAAATATATAATACCTCAAACAACAACCCCATCCATTACAGTTGTAGCCAATCATAGCGGCAGAGGTAGCCCAGGTACAGATAAGGGCAGAAATTTGCCCAAAATATAATATTTCCCGAGTTTGAGTGATGGATCACGCACGGACCTCGTATGACGAATGACGGAGAAATTTCGGGAACCTGTCTGTATTTTAAGTACTTTGGCCGTTTCTCGAATTTCTTTTCGATATATTTTTAGGTATCTTGTTTTGTTATTACTTTTAATATATTCTATGATATACGTACTGCTATTTATATGTAACGTTCCGTGGTTTATCCGCGCAGTTATAGTTCCTACTTTTCCCGTGATAAAAAGTATCTATGTATTAATCCGGACTATATTCTAACTGTGTTCCAAACTTCAACCCGAATCATTCAGACGTCATGATGTGATTGAGCAACAATCATCAAAATATCCAATTACAGGGCTTAGAGACATAACATCTTAGATCTCTGGGTGACGAGCGCAGTACAGTGCTAGGTAGTGATTTGGACTGTTTATGTTCCAATAGCTGCGTGTCACTGTGCCGTTATATGGCAGGCATGTTGCTTACCATCAGGCACATGTCCTGCTTGTCTCGTGACTCTTTATTAAAAAAAACTATCCAAACTTTAGCAATTATAATATTCGTAGAAATAAAAAATGTTGTTTTTATAATATAAAGTATAGAAACGAGCTATAAATGCACGTGATGGTAAGCACAGTGTCACGCTCATATTTGAACATGAAGAATCCCAATCACTGCCAAGCACTTGCCTAAATAATTCCTGCAATATGTACCCTATGGTTCAAAATACAGCGGCATGAAATACGGCCAGACATTTCAGATACAATGCTTACCTCTACTTGTATCATAAATTTAAGCGCGATTAACACGTCTCGTGCCTAAGTCCTCTTAATCTGAGAATTTGTGCGGTGAGCTCAAGGGAACCACAATGCTAAGACCCGATATTCCTATTATGTAGATACTAACTGTACCCTGTGGAGTCACCTGCTACTTGACAGTTTTCACTATAATTTATTTTCGCCAAATAAATTTTGGTAGATTTTTCTCACACAATATTATGTAGTTCCAAATTCCCCAAATAAGCAAATGATTTATACTTATAATCAGATAGCTGATAGCTTTTTTATACTTTATAATCAGAAATAAATAATACTTATATACATACACCCACAGAGAACAAATACCACAGTTTATCATTGTCCAAGGTGGGAATCAAATCCACGATCTACAGGTCTGTAGTTGGCAGACTTACTGCCAACTGAGCCACTATGCCAATCAATGCGATTGACACAAAATAATAATTTAACTTAGTATTCCACGAAAACCACTAACTTACGCAAGATGAAGAATATACCACCTTACGATATTTTTAATTCCACTTGAACTCGTTGAGCCGTTATAGGGATACGAGGGAACAAACAAACAGATTTACAAATACATTACTTTCAATGTTTTGAAATTTGTTAATTTGCTAATCAGCAGGCATGTTGATTGGCGTCCATCTCGGTCTTTGTATAAAAGATATTTTTTTACAAAATAAATTGCAACAAGCTAGTTGAATGTTCTATGTTTCTGTACACTTTATTTCACCAGATAGATAAGCCATCATGACTCTACTTCATTAAATACATTAGCTGTAATTAAATGGATACGGTATAAACTATGTAGCAACAATTTAAATTAAAGTCTGAAATGTGAAATTGTGAAACTGAAACGACCGTCGGACTCTTAAAATATCATCAGCAATTTAAGCCACCGTTGACGCCCGGGGGTCCCCTAGAGCTATAGAAAATTCAGTCCCAAAATAACTACGAAAGCGCCCGTAAAACTATTAAAACTTGAATCTCTAGACAGCGTAATGCTAGCTACTTAAATATTTGTACTGTGCCTGGGTGTTTTCTATGTATAATAAGTATATATTTAAAAATAAGTATATATAAGTATTATTTCAGCTATCTGGCTTCCATAGTACAAGCATTGCTTAGTTTGGGGTCAGATGGCGTTGGGTGTGAACTGTCCATCAAAGTACTTAAAAAAGTACTAAGCGTAATGATACTGTAGAGCTATGTTGGCAAACTTTGGGCCCGCAGGCTTCGAATTTACTAATCCATTTTTCCCTTTGACGTGACAACGTCTTATAAATTGGTTTGCCGGGTGACACTTCAAGAAACTGCGTTACGCTCCGCTCACAACGAGAGCGAGTGAGAGGCACGCGTCCCTTCCACTCGGGCATGGTTAGCCCGCCTAAAAGCGAGAGAGACAGACATAAAAAGTGAAAGGCACGCGTCCCTTCCGTAAAATTATTTTACCACTCAAAGTCGTTGTCACGTAAAACTTTCGCCCGTATACCGACTTTACAGGCAACCAATTTTTTTTTTATTGTATAAAATACAATACAACACACTTTACAATTACATTAAATAAAGGTCTCACAAATTAAAACATGGAAAGACAACACATTAAGAGCACAAAAGACGAACTAATTGTTAAAAGCGATCTCTTCCGTATGGAAAGTTACGATATCTACTCGTACTAATGTCTGTAAATCAGATCAGTTACTAGTTCAGTAACGTGAGTCCACATAATATTTAAGCAATAAAAGAGTATTATGTTGGAATATATTCAATACAAGCTTTATTGTCATTAAATATTCCGCAGTATTAATTTTATTACTACATTAGCATCAGTATGAGTTTAAAACAGTCATGTCTAAAAATGTATATGAAATTAGTAAAATCACAATAAAGCTACTTAGCTTAAGTTTACATAATTGTTTAAGTCATACTATTGAAATTGGCAAATTTTACTTTCTTCCTTTTCTCTCGGTCTAGAGAAAAACAGTCCTCCTATCATATCATGATTCTGAATAAATTTCGGGTTTGCCAGTTGTGTTTATAAGTGTGTGTTAATCTTTGAAACCATTGCACCAATGAATTTTACACCATTTTAAAGGAATGTTTAAGTGTGTCAATACACTAAGTTTGAATGTAACGTACAGACGAAGTTAGTACCACTAGTACTGTGAAAGTTTCTAGTTTTGCCTCCAATTTCTTTCCCAGATATTACTCGTATTTAATAGGTTGAAAACTAAATGGCTTTCATATTGTGAGATACAGATCATTGTTTTTGACTTTCACTTAGTAAAACAATCTATTCTGTAGTCAAAACATTGTACTCTGAGTCTGTAGCTATGTAAATTCCATGAAAAAATACGGCCCTCAGTTATAACAGTTGAGTGGCCTTGACGCAGAGTTTACTCTGCTAATGATGACGCGAAGTAGAGGTATTCCACGAAGTTAAGCGAATGCCGCGAAAAGTTTTACATTTTAAACTCTCAACTCTCCCGTCGCTCTCATGTTTCAATGTTTTCGCAATTACGCAGTTGCCGGCCTGGGACGGTTTAATTGAATGTGTGTACATTTTTAGCACTTTGACGAAGTTACGAATCGTATTTTATGGTTCTGTATACTCAAAATGAAATGAAAGATAGAGCATAATGTTTTATTATTATTGATTCAAAATTTACGTTTGCCATATTTTTTGTTATATAAAATTTTTAAAAAAGAGTTTGGTACCTAACATTCAAGATAGAAATACAGTTAAATAATTCAGTAATTGTATTCAAATAACTTATTTCAGAATTAGACTAGCCTACATACTAAACTAACAAACACATTTTTAAATGAACTCAAATTGTAAAAACTCCGTTTCAACCTAGCTTAAAATAACAAACTTTAACTGGTTTTTGTATTTCAGTGTTAAAAATCACATTTTATTCACTCTGTTTTTAAGTTTAATACCTACCTCCTATAAATAAAAATCTTTTTATTCGTTCATCTGAGAATTATTCAGACTGGATATTTTTTAAGTGTATTGAATGGTTAATAGTGTAAAAAATTCATTTTCTGAATTGTTATTTGTAATAAATATTATCATTTTGATATTACAATCTTTAGTATTGGCAGTCAAACTAAGCTTTTCTAAGACAGACTGACAAAAATAAATTGATAGACAGCCTAAAATAAATCAACTCAATCTTTATAAAGCAAACAATAGCTCAAGTACCAAACAATTTCCAGGTCAAAGAAAGGCTAATTACCGAAGATGTTTTCGGATTAAAGCAAATGGAACGAGAAGCGTTTGCTTTTGTTTAAACAATCGCTTAGAACAAGGATCGCTTAGTGTTGTTTAAACAACAATTGCTAAGTACCTAAGTATTGCTTTAGCGAGAATCGTTGAAGAACAAGTAATGTCTAGTGTTTACACAAGCTTGATTGCAAAGTAAACAAAGTTGTTTACAAAGTAAACAAACCTGTTTCAAAGTGTTTTTAATTGGGTTTCGATACAGACAGCTCTTTCATATTTCAATCTACAGCTTTATTTAACAGGTCTCGAAGGTGATTGGTGAAGTGGTTTCAATTTCATCTAGTGCTTTCATATCGTCTGAATATTCAGAATTAGAAAGCCGCGAAAAATGGGACCAAGAGAGTGAATATACTCTACAACCTTATTCTCTTTTTTTATTCTTGATAATATATTATACAACTCTGTACCTAATATCACTCTGGTCCATTCAGTATTTTTACATGAAAGAATAACAGACATATATCCCATAACACATCAAAATATTCGCGTCTAAAATAAATAAAATGCTTTTACTTCAGGTATACATAATAGAGACAGTCAGAAGCGTTGTGACTATCTCTATAAAATATCTAGTGCAGCAAAGATTGCAATATTAGACATAATTTTAAACCACGTATTATATTTTTATAAAACTTTGTTGGAAAACTTCGCAATTTTTAGAAATCTGTGTGAATAAACGTTTTCCGTTTTCAATACAACCCACGAACAACTAAAATGTAATACAACAAAAAAAATAAAATAAATTCAAGTACTTAATTCAAGTTATACATGCAAAATATGCATTCATAACATGTATTTGTAGATAAAAGTTTAGGTACTAGGTAATTTTGCATTTTCCAACAATGAACATTCATTTTGAAATCTATTTTTTTTTTCGCGAATTTCAATCAATAATTTGGTTGTGATAATGAAGTTTTACCATCATTATCTGAGCCCCAGCCGTCTCCATCATTCACATCCCCAGGACATCGGGTTCCCTGGACACAATGACCCCGACCACAGACCATTTTTCTCACGAATCATTAATAACTAAGGATCATTAGTTTCTCCAAGAGTCTGGAATCTTCGGTCGTGAAGTACGTTAACAATGTTACCGAAGCACAAAAAGAGGGCGCAACCATCGTGTCTTCTAGTACTGTGAGCCATAAGTTGTTTGAGAAGTTTTAGTGTAGTAATTTGGCCATCCTCGTGTATGTTGGTATAAAGACTCTTGAGGCTAAAAGATTGTAAGGAAGCTTTTAGAGGAATTAGGTAACTTTTGCTAGGGTATACTAACCTATACAATAGCATGTATGTATAGCCTGAATCAGGTTCTAGCTTTTGATGTCATATTTATATGTAAATGATACATCTAACATCAACGTAACGTGGGATGCTGCAAGTAGTCTAAAAATATCGTTTATTATGGTACAATATAGGTTGAACATTAAAAAAATTGGTTGCCTGTAAAGTCGGTATACGGGCGAAAGTTTTAAGTGACAACGACTTTGACTGGTAAAATAATTTTACGGAAGGGACGCGTGCCTTTCACTTTTTATGTCTGTCTCTCTCGCTCTTAGGCGGGCTAACCATGCCCGAGTGGAAGGGACGCGTGCCTCTCACTCGCTCTCGTTGTGAGCGCATAACGTGAGCGGAGCGTAACGCAGTTTCTTGAAGTGTCACCCGGCAAACCAATTTATAAGACGTTGTCACGTCAAAAAATGTATTCAGAGCTATACCCATGTGATGCGATAGTTATTTTTATAGTTTAGGTACTATTCTAAATCCACATAAATAAGTTACCTTATAAAATTCTTCCTCATGCGATAAAACGTTGTCACGTCAAAAAACAGACATATATAACATAATAACATTTCAAAACTGTTGACTGTCTCAAAATTATTATACCAACAACTAAAATCAACCTTACATTATCAAGGGTAAAATAACACTGTTAACCAGTGTAATTATATACCAAACCTTTGAAGTCACCTTTAACCTTGTCTAATCCTTCACTCGATAAACACTGAAACTCAATATCGTGGCTCCTAACGGTCTAACTCAAGTTCTTAGACAAAACAAGGTATTGATGGCCGCTGTCAGTCAAACTGCAAACAAAGAACCTTTTAACTTCAGTGCCCTCTTTTATGCGATATCAGGTATCCTATTCTTCTCAAGATTTTCCCAATGACGTACAACACCCACGTTAAACACGACATACTCGTTACGAAAGAGGAGGAAGGAGGCTTTATATCTCGAAGTTTGGAAGATCTCGAAACTACCTGAAACCTGTTCAAACTTGTTACTCGGAGCCTCTTCACGCGTTAAGTCGAAAGTTTTTGATTGATTGTATTAGTACCTATCAAACCACAAATTCTAATTATAAATTGTAACTAATTTAATAATTGCTTATATTCATAGATATTTCAACAAAACCTCAAAAAGGGACTTTTGCCGAGTCTACTTGGGAGAGCATCACGTACGTCTTTGACAATTATTTTGCCGCCAATGGGGCGTTTTAACAACGTAAAAAGACCTGTCAAATACATTTCCCAATTTCCCCACAGGTGGCGCCACTGTTTTATTTTGTTAGAGAAATTTTACGAAAAACCAACAGTGGTGCCACACTTGGCAATATTAGAACTATCTTTGACAAGCCTTTTTGCGTCTGAAAACGCCTCATTAGCTATAATCATATTATAAATATGACATGCAGTGATTCAGTTTAAAAATGAATGTTTTTAAATAAATTACATCATGATGCATCGTCTTGGATATCCAGATGGTGCAACACTATGATAATTTGAATTCTTCAAAATATTGCTTAGCACCGATTGTGTTTAAAAACCGTATGAATTAAACGTTTAACTCGCCTGGTTCCCGACCCCGAGGATGGATAACAAGTAGCCGCAGTAGCAGTAATATAAAAAGTGTTATTTCACACTATTATTTATTTGCGTACCAAATTTAAACCAGATTATTTGTGTAGTTTTTGATTGAAAGAGTTACAAATACTGAAACATAAATATTACACGTATGTACAAACTTTTATATTTATAACTAGCTTTAACCCGCGGCTTCGCTCGCGTTCAGTAAGTTTTTTATTGTAGATTCCTACTTTGATAGCATGAGCGTCAAATAGTAACATAACTAATGCTCGTCTATAATATGTCTAAGGGTAGTTTATGGGTTATTATGTATTTTAATTCCCTATTTTACCATCTCAGGGGTTGAATTTTGGAAAACTAATACGCTCATTATTTTTAATGTTCATGCAAATAAATGTTTTAACTGCTATAGGTTTACTCTTGACCGCAATGTCGCTTAAAGTTAAGTGATTATGTGGTCCACGGTAGAGCTTGCTATCCTAGAAGAAACCGATTCAGTCTCAATTTGGATACACCAGCGTTGTAATCATCATGAAAAATCCATTCAGTCAACGTCTTAGAGTTACGTTAGAGAACGTTAGTCTGTGAACGTTTTTCACAGCCTAGGCGTTATTGTAACAAAAGTAGTCCGTCAAAGCTTTTCGTTATAATCTTTAGAACATGTCCAAGGGGTAAAAAGTCCGTACAAAATTTTATCCACTATTACGTACCTAGTATGAATTAGAAAAATATCCTTCTTTCTTGTTTGCTGCATAAAATATGTAAGTATCTCCTGTGCGTAATATTATTTATAATATATAAAATGTTCATACCCTCTTTTCATACACTTTCTTTGGGATTAAATTTAGGAAAACTCTGTTTTATATAGCTCTTTATTTTTTCCGTACTCATATCCTACAAAGTTTAAAGCAAATATGTCACAAGAAATAAAAATGTTCACACAAACTTTTTTCCCTAACTTTACTACATTAGACGCTGTATTTTGAAAAAAAAACACATAGCTCATTACACATATTAGCCGTACTCAATTTATACGAAATTTCATTCAAATATGTCCAAGGAATAAAAAGTTTCATAATACACATTTTTCATACATATTTTCTTTAAGCGTTGAATTTTGAGAAATCCGTCCTTAGTGAATATGTCTACGTCATAAAAATAATACGTGTGTGACAATTTAAGAATGTCATATTACCCTCTTAGGGGTTACATTTTGGAAATAAATGTACTCATAACTCATTATTTAGGCCGTACTCAATTTCTACAAAATTTGATGCAAATATCTACAAAACTATCATAGTTTCATATAAACTATGATACTTTACCCTTATGTCACCCCTTTGAGGGTTGAATTTTGATAAATGTTGTAATATGTACCTCGTGATGCTAGCTGAAATCAATTCATACGAATTTTGAAAAACCTTCCCTTGGTCGATGCCTACGTCATAAAAAGAATACGTGTGTGAAATTTTAAGTATGTCTTAAGGGTACGTCCTATGCGTTATCATAAAACTTTCATCCCCTATTTTAAAACCTAGAGGATGAATTGATAAAAAATGTACTACGTAAGTCATTATTATGGCCGTACTCATCTCTTACAAAATTTGATGCTAATATGTTCAAGGAATAAAAGTTTCATACAAACTTTCATCCCTATTTCATCTCTTTAGGGTTGAATTTTGAGAAATACTACCTTGGTGGCTGCCTACGTTATAAAAATAATACGTGTGTGAAATATTTTAAGAATGTCCTAAGGGTATGTCCGGTGCGTTAATATTAATAAAACGTTCATCCCCTATTTAACTCGTTTTAGAGGTTAAATTTTGAAAAAATGTGATACATAACTCTTTATTTTGGCCACACTAAATATGTTCAAGGAATAAAACGTTTCGATACAAAATTTCATCCCTTATTTCTCCCCTTTGAGGGTTGAATTTCGATAAACGCTGTAATACGTACCTCATGATTTTAACTGAACTCACCTTATATGAAATTTCATGCAAATATCCCCAAGGAATGAAAAGTTTCTATACAAACTTTCATCCCTTATTTCACCCCTTTGAGGGTTGAATTTCGATAAAAGCTGTAATACGTACCTCATGATTTTAGCCAAACTCAATTTATATGAAATTTCATGTAAATATGCCCAAGAAATAAAACGTTTCTATACAAACTTTCATCCCTTATTTCACCCCTTTGAGGGTTGAATTTCGATAAACGCTGTAATACGTACCCCATGATTTTAGCCGAACTCAATTTATATGAAAGTTCATGCAAATATGCCAAAGGAATAAAAAATTTCATACAATCTTTCATCCCCTATTTCACCCCCTTGGGGGTAGAATTTATCAAAACCCTTTCTTAGCGGATGCCTACGTCATAACATCTACTTGTGTACCAAATTTCAGCCTGATCCCTCCAGTGGTTTGGGCTGTGTGTTGATAGATCACTATGTCAGTCAGTCAGTCAGTCAGTCAGTCAGTCACCTTTGAGTTTTATATATATAGATATTAGTAGGGCTATAATATATGCCCGATGTGATATCTCATCAATCTTTCTCGGACGAAAATAAATAAATCTTGAAATCGCATCTTCGCATACAACACAAAACCGCAACAAACCATAATTTTCTGGTTGCCAGCACGATGACATGGGTTCCACTTCCAAAGTGGCAGTACACACAACGAAAACGTATTTACGCAATCACGCAAAAGTATCCATCAAAAATATATCATACCGAAAGAACTCGAGGATACTCGTATGAGTTGAATAGTGGTTCGAAATTTATGTCAAGTGGAATCTTTGTCGAGCAAGGGTTATTACATTTCGTGGAATAAAATGATGAGTTTTCAGGACCTTATGACGGATGGGGTCACTGAGAAATCGCTTTAGGGGTTGCGGTTTAGAGAGTAGTTTGAGATTGTTTGAAATTTTATTAGGAATAAGTAAAATCCAAGAAACTAGAAGAATAAAGTAACTTTGAGGGCTATGAATAAACAGTGTTACGATTTATCTAAAAGTTTCAATAGAAACAGCCCTTTTTAAAACAAAAAAAATCGTCGCAGGATAATTTGATCTTGTGCCAAGTTTTGTGATACTTACTATAGTTATCGTTCCTAAAAGAAGTTTTAAAAGTTTATCCAATTTTAAATAATTATAATACATTAGAAACCAAGGAGGCGTTAGGTACTGGAATCCCAAATACCCATAAGCCGAAAGTCGATAATAAAAATAATTTCGTTTCGCTAGACAAAATTAGCACATCCATTTTATTTCATCCATACTAATATTATAAATGCGAAAGTAACTCTGTCTGTCTGTCTGTCTGTCTGTCTGTCTGTCTGTCTGTCTGTCTGTCTGTCCGTCTTTACCGCCTAAACCAACCAACAGATTTTGATGAAATTTGATACATAGATAGAATAGATTTCGAGAAAGGACATAGGCTACTTTTTGTTCCGAAAAAAGGGTTGAAAGGGTTAAAATAAGGGATGAAAGTTTATATGGAAAACTTTGTCATTGTTGAAGAACTATGAAACTTTACGTCTAGATATTTAACATGAAACCATAAAATGTATGTTTTAGCAGTTTTGTAGTTGCGAACTGTACCTACGGGGGTGGAATTGGGGGTGAAAGTCTGGAAGTTCAATACTATAGAAGATAAAACCATGAAACTTTGTATCTAAACACTTGAAATGGAGTCGATAAACGTTTGTTCCAGCAATTTTATAATTCTTAACTATACGGGGATACTTATATAACCGCTTGATATACTGGCCGCTTTTCGCGTTTTACAAATTTGGCGGGAAAACGGGTGTCAGGTTACATAAGTGCGGTGTTTATGTTTCGGCATATGAAGTGCCGCCTTACTTTTACCCGTTTGAGCCATTTACTCTCAAGAGCGTTTCAAGACGCTTCTAGCGGTATCATTTATTTATAATTAATGTACTTAAATAAATTCAAGATGGCCGCCGCTACAAAATGGCGGATAATTTATGTTTTATTAATCCTATCAATATGAGTATCAAATGAAAGGGCTCAACAAGCAGAATACAATAGACTATAAAAAATTGAAATTCAAGATGGCGGCCGCTACAAAATGGCGGATAACGTAGGTTTTATCAATCCCATCAATATGGGTATCAAATGAAAGTGCTCAACCAGTAGAATACAATGTACTATATAAAATTAAAATCCAAGATGGCGGCCTCTACACAATGGCGGATAACTTAGGTTTTATCAATCCCATCAACATGGGTATCAAATAAAGGGCTTGACAAGAAGAATACAGTGCACTAAACAACCTCAATACTTTAGATGGGCGCAGCCACTAAATGGCGTATCAGACAGAATTTTTGATAGTCGACGAGATTTCCATGGTGTCTTATCAAATGTTATGCATGATGGACGCTCGATTAAGGCAAATTAAGAACTGCGAAAATGAGTTTTTTGGAGGAGTAAACGTATTACTTTTCGGTAATCTTTTACAACTGCCTCCTATAAAATGATCAGGAACACCTGTTTTCAATTCTAATATGAAATTATATATATGAAAGTAACTCTCTCTGTCTGTTACCGTCTAACGCCTAAGCCACTTAAAGAGTTTGTTACAATTTGGTGCACAGATAGACTAGACTTAGGAAAGGATATAGGCGACTTTTATCACAGAAAAGAGTTGAAAAGAGTGGAAATGAGGAGTAAAAGTGTGCATGGAAGGATCTTTGCACTCTTTGTATGCTATTTTAACCGACTTCAAAAAGGAGGAGGTTATCAATCCAGTTGTATTTCCAATTGTGAATCAATTTAGATGGTTATTTTTTTGGTTGGTAGATTATAGTTCAGAGGTGGTATGGTTCAGAGGAGATATGAATTTTATCGAAATCAGTGCGTCGGTTTTTGAAATATGAACAACAAACTAAAATTTGCGTTCATGTAATCAGACGATATATCTACTAATATCTACTAATAGACTCTAATAAAATTTGGTGGACCGTCCCAATATGATTTTCAATTAAAGTCTGTTTTTGATTAATTTTTTGAGAACATAGTTTTTCTGTAATTTGTCGTGTAAATTGTACATTTATTAATAAATATAAAACTTTGACTTAGACCGATTTTGATTACGAAACGTGAATTTGTATGGTAGTAGACATACGAGTAGGTACTGCCTCAATTACTTTGATAAATATGTGGCGCGGACGAAGTCGCGGGTAAAAGCTAGTACTGTATAAAAGGACAAAAAAAAATTTGCTCAAGCGATCTCAAAACTCAGTCGTAGCGAGATATCAAGAATAGAAGTTTCACAAATGTTTCTTGTATATTTTGTTAAATGAAATTACTGATAATTCTACAACAAGTAATTTATTACACTCAGTGTAACAACCAACTTTAAATAATATTTGGTGATTATTAAACACAATTTTGTTTATTGAGTCAGTTTCCCGTTACAAGCTACGAAATTTTCTATACCAATTAGAGTTTGTTCAAACAGCTGACAGCAATTTGGCGCGTCTTAAAGCCTGAAACCCACTTCAAATATCAATTAAGTTTGTCAGAATCCCTCAGGTTCTTGAGACTCTCTCATAATTTTGTTTTTCATAGCGTAGGAATAAACCGCTTCAAGGTACAAGTTTTTTCAAGAAAACTGAGAATTTTCCTTTTCTTGTGCGCATGGCCGCGCTCACAAAGAAAATTCGATTTGTTACACTAGAAGGAACATTCTGTATGGAACTTTTTGCTCGCTTTCCCGTGTATATAACGAAGAAAGTAAAATTGAATTGACTTAAACACTGTTTCTAGGTAATTTGCTAATAACCTTCTACAGTTTTGATTTATCCATATCTATATTTTAGACGATAAATGGAATGAAAGCTAACTAATCAACTTTATTATAAGTCTTTAACTTTGTAGTTGTCAATTAACGCATTGCTAAGTTTTCCGCGCTGTAGCCACCTTTTAACAACCGGTCAATGAAAAAACCAGTAAAAATTTTGACCGAAATCAAATCGGTATCAAAACATTATCGACGTTTGCAAAAGCAAATCAGAGATAAAAATTGTGTTAAATAGCATGATCAAAAGCAGCCCACTTTCGATTTCCACTGCTGGACTGAGAGCTTTCTCCCACATGGAGTGTCAAGGTCCATTTCGTGAAGAATCTCGGATTCTTCACGAAATTTTCCATCACGGCTAAACATAACCTAAAGTGCAATGACAACCTTTTACATCTAATTTCAGGCGGGGGTTAAACCTACGACCTTAGTCTTGTGAAATCGAAATCATGTCAATCATGTAAGTGTCAATTTCTACGTAACATCATATCTCCGATGACGCAAACATAACATTTTCTATCTAAAATAATTATTTCCTAGCACAGTTTTGATTTCCTCCCCGATATACTTCTCAGCCTATAGAAGTGCCAATTTGGCTTGTTCAGCCTCCTCAGCTTCATAAATAAAAGTCCGTAGCTCCGCGACTGGTATCACTGGGACAATTACCTCAGCAGCTGGCAACACCGAACAATGGAGAGCGATAAATCATCCCGTGTTACCTGTAACAATGTATACTCGGTTAATGACGATGTGACGATGTCGCACGATGTACGGCGCGAGGGTTCGAATGACAACGTATGGCGACAGTATGGACAAGCGACATAATATGCCAAGTTCAGCAATATTCATACAATAATTAATATAAATACGCTGTTAGTGAAACATTTTCCGGAATTAGATAAATTGCTATTTGATGTTATAGTGGTATAGTTTTAATTCTGATGTATGTATGCAAGTCATACAAATTTGACCTGTACATAAAAAAATACAATTATTTATTGTATGCATTATTCTTTAAGCTAAATATCGGTATTTAAAATAATAAAAAACAGTAACATTTAGCCTAATAGGTCATATATATATATATATATATATATTGGTGTGTATATATATTAAATTATGCAAGCTTTATAATGCCATATAAATGACACCAATTACATAGTCGTTAAATGACACCCATTTCGTAGTATCGGTTGAACGAAGAGGAGCATGAATACCAACAACGTGAAAAAGATTTTTTTAATTATAATTACTTCTTTAAATAAACGTAATATTAATGTTATAACAGCTATAAACAAAGCACTTTTGTTATCAACATTTGCAATGACCTGAAGAGCGATTAATTTCTTGGACCATATTATTATACATAATAAAAATAGGTACATTGTGATTTTATGTTTTCTTCTCGTTATTACTAAGCAGGAAATAAACTGGCAAAATAATTATTTTACACCATTTTTTTGGCTCATTTAAGAAAATAACCGTTGGCTACAATTAAAGTCAAAGTCAAAGTTCTTTATTGATAAATGTACATTTTATACGTCAATATTATTAGTCAATTATCCGTACGCTACAGTTAAACACGAATGCTTTCATAAAATATCCTTACTGTTTGTATAAATGCTATGAGAGAGTAATTAATACGAGATGTGGGGTCGCAAGAGGATGTTTAATTAGAAATGTAGAACTCAGTTCTGTATTTTAATTGTTTTCCAACAAGAGCTTACATATATACGTCAAATAAATTTAAATTCGCTAGTCTGGAAATAAATTGTCGTTGTTTGTAACCGGTAAATGTAATTTGTATTATACTAATTGTAATTAGTATTTTAATGGTAAGAGATACTTCAGAAACAAAATTATCAATTATTTATTGTTCAATTGTAGTCATTGACTGTATTCAGAAGAAAAAGTTATCGGTTGGGCCTTTAACTTTTAGCCTAATTTTAACATTAGGTTATGTTTTTATCACAATAAACGTTTTGTCATTATTGTATGTACTCGTATTAAATTATTAGGTTACTTTTGTACAATAGAAAATGACGAGACTAGCAAAACACGTAACACGATTGATTCTAACAGCATAATATAAGCACCTACTGCCTATCCATAACATTACAGTGACACGCAGCTATTGGAACATGAAGAGTCCAAATAATTATCTAGTACCAAACTACGCTCGTGACCCAGAGATATAAGATGTTTTATCTTTATGCCCTGTAATTTCATTGGAAACATTGCCCTTGAAACCGGAACACAGTAATATTTGCACCATACTGCTTGGCGGTAGAATAACTGGCAAAGGCGTGGTACATTACCAGGCGGACTCAGCAAAAGTTCTACCACTACAAGATGATTAATTTCTTTTTTTTAATCACTTTTATGGACACCAAAATGCATTCTTTTTTTAATAGTAAATAACTTTGTCAGATATAATTTAGACACATTTACGAGTATTTCAATTAGATTCCATTTTTTTGGCTCAGGAAAGGGCAAAGAGTCATCGCGACGAAATTAGGACAGGAAATACCAAATTGTGTGGTTTCGTCGTTTACAGGATAATGACGTCATCGCGCGTTTGTGAAATTAGTCACTATTTAGATATTACAGTCCTTGAACTATGTGTGTACAGTGAGGTCAGATACCGGCTTAGTTTGCCACAGTTCATAGGTAGTAGAATGTCAGTCAGGTAAATTTCAACGCGTATTTTCTAATCAGGAAAAGAAACTTTAGATTAGTATAAATTAGAATTATTTTCGTTAATTATACTAAATCATGACGGGTTGACATTCCCGTGGTTGAAATTTGTGATTTAGACATATTTTATCCATAGTAGCGTATTCGTTTATTAACTTAAGCTAACGTCAGGAAAGTGCGGATATGAAAAGATTGTGAGCAAATAGACAAAACATATGTTGTTATTTACCTTTCAAATACGACATATAAAGTAAACAGCAATTTACTGATTAGATATATATTATCATTCCATTTATGGATGTTATTTTTGAAATAAAATGTAAATGCATCAATGATTACGTCATAAACTAAGATACCGTTAAATACGCTATGCTAATGCAAATAGTAATGAACGAACTGTTCAATTTTATTAGTATATGCCAGAAAAATAACAAGAACTACGCTGGTAACAACATAAACAGCTGTTAGTACGAGAAACGTAGACACTGTATTATCAACCGTTATGCTTTAAGATACGGTAGAAATTGCAACTCTTAATTAAAAACAGAAATATAACGCCAGAGTTCGAAATGCTCGGATGCTGAAACGCTCACATGCTCGCAGCCACACGAGAAGCAGGCCCTTGTAGCCGCAACACGCCGTGTCGCCGTAATAAAATGAACAAAAAATTCCAGCGTCAACCCCGCGGGCGCGATAAACCTAGAAAAGTACTCCGGGAAATGTTCGCGGGAAATAGTAAATATTGCTGCACATCCGGAGAATGGGATTTTGGAGTATTTCTGTAGATTCTATAGCTATGTAGCTATGAGCATTATTAATGACGAGGTATTTACTATAGCTAAGTCTCCGACATTTCTTTGTATGTAGTTTCATTCAACACGTTGACGGATAAACTAAAAGTACCTGGTTGACCGAGCTTTGCTCGGTTTTTTTAAATGATTTTTAGGCAGGTACGAATTACGAAGTGATGACTTACTTAGACCTACTAAAAGGCGCTAAGTATAAGATTTTCTCAAAAAAAAAAGAAAAGGACCACCTGGATTCGAACCGGAGCCTGTTGACTCCGAGGGCGAGCAAAAACAAAGAACAAAAAGAAAAGTAAGCACCAGGATTCGAACCGGGGCCTGTTGTCTCCGAGGGCGAGCATTTTCCGTCTGAGCCGTTTAGACTTAAAGAACTGCGGCGAAATAAGTTATCGTATTCTAATGACATTGTAGAAGTTTTTTATTGTCTAAAAACACGTATAAAATGATGTTTAAAAAAAAATGTAACCTAGCTAGATCGATTTCTCGTCCCCGAAACCCCCTGTATACATAATTTCATGAAAATCGTTCGAGCCGTTTCCGAGATTCAGATTCTATACATATATATATATATATATATATACTAGCGGCCCGCCCCGGCTTCGCCCGTGGTACATATATATAACCTACAGCGTTCAAGGATTACGAACATATGAAAGAACGGTGAACGATTTTATTAAATCGGTCCAGTAGTTCCCGAGATTAGCGTGTTCAATCTATATATAAGCTATAGGCTACTTTTGATCCCCAAATTATCGTGCTGTTTACTGGCTCAGAAGTGACACCTGTAGACGGGGATAACTAATTAAATGACGATTGATCAGTTTTCGATCGGAGAGGAAAAATGATTAAATTACTAAAATGGGTATTAAAAAATAAGGGTTGATCGTAGAAGGGTGAAAATTGAGAATTGTAGTGTATGTTGTATCTAAAAAAATAGAAATTAAAAATTTTGTCTAAAAAATTAAAAAAATTAATGTAGGGGTGGACTACCCCTAACATTTAGGGGGATGAAAAATAGATGTTGGCCGATTCTCATAAATACCGGATAAGCACAAAAAGTTTCATCAAAATCGGTCAAGCCGTTTCGGAGGAGTATGGCAACGAAAACTGTGACACGAGAATTTTATATATTAGATATTCACATTATACATTTTCACCAGCATCAAAAAGGAAAAGGTTCTTTATTCGGTTCTACGTTTTTTTGTATGTATGTTACGTGATAGCTCCGCCAATTGTACATCGATTTTGATGATTCTTTTTTGTTGGGTAGATATTATTTTAGAGCAGGTCGTTCCATATAAATTTTATCGAAACCGGTTAGGTGAAATATTAACAAATAACTAAAATTTATTTACACTGTCTTATCTGGACGATGTAGTCATATAACTTCAAATAAAATGTAGGGTTTTGTTTTTTCGTAGAAAGTTATTTTATTATAATATAAAGTGACGAGCCTAACAAGATACACTTACACCTGTTGGAGATAAACACGATTGCTTCTAACAGCATAGTTTTGCGCAGCCATGTAGAAGAAGCCATGTAGATGAAGAGTCCATGTTACTACCAAACATTACGCTCGTCACTCAGAGATATAAAATAATTAGTATTTTTTCCTTGTAATTTCTCTGCAAACTTTTTTTTTTATTTAACTTTAATAGGTTTACACTTGACCGCCATCTCGCCTGATGTTAAGCGACGATGCGGTCTACGATGGAGCGTGTTTACCTAGAAGAAACCGATTCACTCTCGATTTGAAGACACCAAGATTATAACTATCGGGAAAAACCCACTCAGGCAACTCATTCCACAGCCTAGACGTTCTTATCACAAACGTAGAGTCAAACCTCTTTGTCCGTGTCTTTGGAATATCCACCATGAAACGGCGCCGCTTCTTCGAGTTACTTTGCCCTTCAAATCAGAGTACAGTGTTATAAGCACATTACTTGGATAGTGAGAAAAGATGAGGTACTGCCCCAGGCGGGCTCTGCAAAGTGTTCTACCGTCCAAACATAAATGCCACATAAAGCTAAATAATTACAAATAACTAAGATTACAAGACAAACTCCTGTCATATAAGATAATAATTCAGAATCATCCCTAATCTAATTCCATTATGAGAACGACAAGCAATTTCACTCAAGCGCGAGAATGCCGCGAGTGTCAAGATATTGAGTGTCAGCAGCAACCGTGACACCGCTCTAGCTAGAGGAGTGTCGTGCCTCTGACACTTCTACAGCAATTTGCTAGAGTCTAGAGCAGACGTGACAGGCGCGACTGTTAGCACACAGCTAAAGCGGTAATGGGTGCAAAATAAAATTGATTTTGCACTATATTTGTGCCAGCCTTTATTATATCCGTAAAGTTTTGGTGGCTTAGTGGTTGGAACTTGGAACGTTCGTTTTCACGATCTTCAGGTCATAGGTACGAATTCCGGTGTATTTTTGCAAAAGCATACACACTATTAACTTGTCACACCAAGCTGGCTTTAACAGTGAAGGATATCATTATGAGTAAATCGTCTCAAGAAGAACATAAATACCTAATGACTAACAGTTTTTTCAGAGCATCATCTGATAGCAAAATAAGGAAAGTGTCTACAATGGAAATCACAAATGGTAAAACATAATATAAAATACTAAATATGTACTTTTCGGACATAGGAACACCCAAAAAACATTTGTACACAAGTGTTTATGCTGGATAGGAATAGAAATAATGGAAGCTTGTCGCTGAAGTAAGGAGGCGGAAGAAATAAATATTTATATTCATCACATAATTATTTGCGATTAATGAAGGCTAGGAACAAGGCCATCAATAAGAAGACGGAAGAAATAACTACCAAGCCCTGACGTGGGTACCACAAGAGGGTTATGTGGCTGAACGTCTGGCCTTAGACAGCCCTGGATCCGTAAGCCCGGGATCCCGACCCTAGGAGTAAGGTTTGTCTTGAAACCAGTCCTCTACTTGCCCTCTTTTACTAATAAGGTACAACCTAATAGGGCAGAATGAAGTATTACATAATATTATTTACCCTTGGCGAGAATCGAAACCACGACCTACAGCATTATAAGCAGACGTACTTAACTGATCAATAAGACTAACCATTTTCAGGTCTATTACCAACATAAGTAAACCCATTGCAAAGGCAATCACACGAAATCGATTTAATTTAGTACATAAATGAGAACACGACCCGAATCCCGAATTTAATAACCACTTCGAGTCAGAACACGGATTAAACACTACATCTAGTGTACATGTAGTACATGGAGCCCTTGGGTCTAGTTTCAAGCATGTAGCCCAAAAGTTTGTATCGTAGAACTTAGCACAAGCTAGGAGACCGCAGACAGTGGCGCCACTCTTAATCAAATGGGGTTCAACTTGTTTTGTACAATATCCTTTCCTTCTAATACTAAAATTGCGAAAGTTTGGATCCTTGGATATTTGTTGCTCTATCACGTCGAAATAGCTGAATCCATTAGGTTGAAATTGGGATTACAGTTAAAAAGTCTGGAACAGCACACAGACATACCGTAATGTGAAAATTATAGAATTCAATACAATACACTTTATCATACCACAAAACAATACAGAAAACAGGGATTATACTTAAAATTAGACATTTTGGCACAAAAGGCGATCTTATCGCTTATAGCTAATCTCTTCCAGATAACCTATTTAATGCTAAAACTATTATAATTACGAGGATAACATTGCATGGCAGTTTTCTTTATTCAAAAATCGTCATTATATTTATGGTTTTTGTGTACCTAATTTGGTTCAACTTAAAAGATAAGATAGTTGTAGTGTAGTAAATGGTTTTCTTTATATGACAAAATCCGAGCGAAGTCAACACGGGGCGCTATTAATGTGATTATTTATAATCGTGAAACATTAGTGGGGATCACTTAAATATACACTGGATGTTGGCAATAGGTTGTTATTCTGTTGGCTATACAATTAAACAGAACATCTTTGTACATACATAGTTTATGCATTAAATAATTCTGATTCCAATACAAAATTACATAGACTACACTACACACCTATGTGACCAACTAAGTTCACTAGGCACGTCTGAATTGTTGGGCCCTTGGAGGCCGGGAATTTGTCTCGTTTCTAAAAACCTTTTTGAGCGTGAGTGTCACGTGACGCGTGACTAAAGTGCTGGTGGCGTTTATTTGAATCGACGTGTAAGCATTACATTTACCTACTGGTAAATAGGTAGAGGTTCCAAATGGTATCTAAACAAGTTCAATATAATATCAAGACTTTTGTCAGTCTATGTATAACTTTCTAAATTGTCTTGGCTTGATATGAGTGAAATTATTTATTTACATAGTGGGTATCATGTGAGCAGAATGCACCCTGATCGGTGGGCCACAGTTTCTACAGGACACCATCGGTCAATCGGCTCCAGAGTCGTATGCTAACGAGATGGAAAGATGAGCACGTAGCGTTTAAAAAAGATTAGAAGATGAAAGTTGAGTCCTACTCCAACCTAGTCTCTATCCCGGGTAGATAACACGCGTTATCTGAAATCTACCTCGAAGCTAAACGCCCTACACTCTAATAACTTGGCCACCACTTGGTCACAACTCTACTCCGCCTGTTATACATCTTCAGGCAACGTGTCTATTGTGTCTTAGTAAGAATTGCTTTAATTAAATAAGCATTGTCTGAGAGTGGTATTATGCGTTGAAAAATGATTTTAAAATGAAAAATCTTTTGAAATTCTTCAATCACAATTTAACGCTGAAGCATTCTTCTCTTCTACTCAATGCCTCCTTATTACAATGTCCGAGGTCCAAGTTTCCACCGGTCGAGAGGCTTACGGTTCGGAGGCAGTTAGCCACAAAAGCGGTCGCTGGCCTCTTTGATTCGCCAACTTTGACTTAGCCGACCTCATTCAGGAGCTCAGTGCTCTTAGTTTGTGAAGGAATTTTGTGTTGATTGCATTTTGTGTTTACACTTAGAAGATGATTCAAGACTATTTATACCACAAAATGCTAGAAATTTCACATTTCTAGCATTTTGTATTACCTATAAACAAATTTAATTTCAAGTAATTGAACAATTTTTTTTTTACTTTCTTTTTTCAACATCATCATGGTCGTCATGTATTCGCCCTCTACTAAACATAGGCACCTCCCTTAATACGCCACTCGACTCGATCCTCAGTATTACGTTTTCCAGCGCAACGGTAAAAACTGCCTGCCATATATTGTCACTTCAGCTAGTAGCCTGACGTCCAGAAGGACTAATTCTGTCCAGTATTTACATATGGGAACATTTTCACAGCGCATTCTATATTTTAGACGTTACTGACATCATTATTTGTAGCCTACGTAGACCCAGTCTGGATTAATGTGTCATCTTCATTGCCATTATTTCTACACTATGAAGATATCATCCACGCAATACCCACAATAGATCTGACGTCATTGACTAAACATCACAGCTAGTCTGCCAACGGAACGTTTATCGGAAACCGATGTCCTATTTAACTTACAGTAGTAAATATATTTACGGAGATAAAAATGTTAATAAAATGTAAATACTTA
This sequence comes from Ectropis grisescens, assembly GCA_017562165.1. Lineage (NCBI taxonomy): Eukaryota > Metazoa > Arthropoda > Insecta > Lepidoptera > Geometridae > Ectropis > Ectropis grisescens. Next base: position 24,838,900 of record CM029787.1, on the reverse strand, counting down.
TATCATATCTGGAACAATTTGTTTCCCATTTTGGCTTCCACACAAAACCTGCCAGCGTTGCTTCTTTACGACGTAATTCCTGAATCGGTATACCACATTACCATTTCACCGTATTACCATTCCACCGTATTACCATTCTACCGTACACAATTTCGGTTCGATCTCGCCACGATACAGTCGCGATTCAATTTACTCAGTTTACGGGCGTGCGAGCGCGAAGCAATCTAGAATACTTACCTACCGCCTCGATGTCTAATAGAATGTTTTATCGTTTTTAAGACCAGTTTCAGGGCTCATAATTTCCGTCACGGCCTACATTTTTGATTAATTGCGCGAAAGATTAGATCGTGAGGGGAGGGAATGTTAAAACGTGTCTGAAAACGGCGAAGCTGTGCGAAATGGGCCTGATTTTTGCATTACTTATGTATGTAATATACAAATGTATTAGCAAAAAAAAACGAATACTTTAAGGGCGTGTGGGCCGTAATTTTGATTTTTAAAACAACTTTAAGACCTTTAAAATAGTGTATTAAGCTCTGAAAAAAAAATATGTAATAGTTAAGGATCTAATCTAGTGTAATTCGCAGTCAGTAACACGATTTGATGAATTTTACTTGATAGAAAAAAATCCCAAAGTTACCCCTTTTCAAAAGTTATTTCAAGTTTATGACTAAACTAATGAATTTTTTTACTAAATTTTATACTCAACGAAAGCCACAAAAGTTATAGATGCATTCGCAGAGTTTGACTGATAAAAGTATCAGTGATAAAAGTATCAGTTATTCACTATGTTTTAATATCACCATATATATAGCGCGCCGTTCGGCAAGCCTGATCAGTCGCGTTTCGGCGCTCACGGACGACGGGCCTGTGCTTGATTTTGCAATTTTGACAACCGATAAATTTTAAATATTACGATCATAGTGCCACAGTATAACAATATCAGTAGGTATTACTAGTGAAGCACGCTATGATCTTGATTTTTGATACCGTTTTCATTGGAATTGCAAATAGACGCTGATACTAATTAGTACGCTGTTTATTTTATGTTGTAGACCAGAAGGAGTCTCAAAAACTGACGTCGATACCACATCAGTAAAAATTCAATGCGGATGCAATGGAAAATAGATAAGTATCGGTAAAATATTCGTCCGTTAAATCAGAGATCGGGATAAGGAAATAATGAGAGGAGAAATCCCTGCGTAAATCCCAAGTTAGGTATCATTTATGATAACTAACTTGCATTTATATGCCATTTAGGTAAATTCTTTGGTAGTAAGGTACTTAGTACTTAGAAGAAAAGTCTCACATACAGATTTTACCACTTTGGAAGAGACTTTCGCGCAAACTATTCAGTTTAGAAAAAATGTTAGGAACTTCAATACAATTTTGAACACCTTTCCATAGATACACGTATGGTTTTGTTAGAACTTTAATTTTTTTATACTTTTCCAAGTTTGTGACACCACCAAAATTTATTGTTTTTTTTTGTATGAAAATGTTAATATTGTTCATAGAAATTTAGACATTCGACCAAATTTGATAAGAAGCCTTTTAGGCAGTAAAATTACTCGTAGAATTTAACTCTGCACTAAATTTCCGATTCGTATTTTTATATAGGTAAGGTTTAGAATCATTTCCTGAGCATAAAATCACAAAAAATAATAACAAATCCAGGTTGAGCTTCAAGCGCCAGCTCGAAAAAACGTTTTTGGAAATACGAATTCCAAAAACTGAAATTATATTCTGAAAAAGTTATAAAGCCTATTATTATTGTAGAAAATAAATTTTCCCATCTAGTGTTGCCAGTAAACTTTATTTTCGAACTTACCGATTACGATTTATTATGTCAAATTTGATGATAACAATGTAAAAATAATAAGATGTAAATTCTGTTCCCAGTAGCATAAACATGTCCTTTTACCGGAATGGAAGAAGGGTTATGTTTTTCGCGTATCTTTTATGTTTGTAAATCTTTTATTTCCACATATCTTCCAAACGGCTGGATGGATTTTGGTAACAAAGATATTCTAAGACTAGTCTGACTCGCCAAAGTGTCCTTAGATAGTAGGTAATATTTTTTTACGTGTAGATTTTTTTGTAGTCGGGGTTTTTAAATTAAAGTTTTCTATCATATTGCTCGTTGCTCCAATAAACAGCACCGTTCATCATCATGACTAAAGAGTTGAACGAAGAGTTTGGTCTCCACTTTTGTAATAAGAACAACTAAGCTGTGAAACGCATTGCCAGAGTGGGTTTTTGTAGAAGGTTCGAACCTTGGGGTTACGAGGTACACTGTGCTTGTTTCTATTAGAGAAACAAGTTCCATCGTGAACCACATCATTTACATCCACTATTATCGGCATCATCGCAATCGTATCATTAAATGGGTTATAAATCGTAAACGGTAAGTTTTACAAAAAAGTTTACTAGCAACAAAAGATGCAAAATTTTATTTTCTACAATTATTGTCAAAATATATAGTTTCCAAAATATCGTCTAAAATAGTTTTTTCAATTGGCGTTTGAAGCTCTACCTGGATCTGTGAGCATTTTGTAATTTTATGCTCAGTAAGTGATCTTTACCTCATAGAAAAAAATTGGATTAGAAATTTATTGCAAAGTTGACCAAAAAACCTTTTTTTTTTACTGGCCTTTCATTACGTTTTAGCACATTTTTTTTAGTTTTTGACGAACTTGTGAATTATTAGGAAACATTTTAAAAAGATGAATGAAATTGGAAAAGCCGTTCTCAACTTATAGTGTGACCAAAAAGAAAAGGTTGAGTTTTGTATATCTACGAGTATAGATAAATTTAATATTTCTTCGTTTCACTTCACAATTTACAAAATTGTTATCACTAGTATAAACAGTATAAACAAATCTTGAACAAAAAATGAGTTTAAATTACACAGTCCAATATTTTAATGTTATTTCTGCACTGTGGCACCGATTCAGCGGTCGGTGACGGTCGCGAGAACAAGACAGCGTTAAATCCCTAATTTGACAGAACTACCTAGCCTTAAGTGTAGAAGAAGTGTTTTTTTGTTATTAAATTAATTTATTTTTAAAATCGTGATAGTCAAGTGATCAACCAATTTTGTAATCTTGAAATTGTATGATCGAATCTCGGCTGTACTTCTGCTTATTTTTCCAAAATCGAGTTTGTCATCACAACTTGCTTTAATGGTTATGGTCTTTTCAGAACATGTAGGTATCATCTACTAATCCATACTTTGCCAGCTTGGATCGTTTTATTTATTCCTAGGACTCCGAGCCTTCTAGTGGGCCGCTTATACTAGATTTTTGTGGAAAACATTTAAGATATTTTACGAGTACTACCCATTTTGCCTCACCACTAAAGCTAGTGGAAACGACAAAGTCATAAACCTATGGAAACTTGGAAAAATACTTATAGGTGCAGGCGTAATTCGAAACTGCGGCTTCTAAACTTAGACGTTCAAGCCCCTTCACAGCGTCATCATGTAATCATAGTCCCAAGCAAACACTAGCCCACACTTGGATCACCCACACGTGATGAGGATATAATTCTGTATTCAGAGAACTGTAATTCTAGAGAAAAGAATCGAAACTAGTCCCGCCTCAGCACCTTATTCTGGAGAAAAGTAGAAAACAAATCGGGTTGAAACTAGTCAAGAAATAAGTTACGACTGGTCTACATAGTTGGAGGAAAAGCTACTGCCGATCCAAAACCTCGGGTTGAAATCTTACGGACACTGCTTTCTTTTCAAAGGCATGTGCGTAATGCCGATAACTTTTTGTTTGTTACTTCAAACATCTTTTTTATACCCGCATGAGAAATAAGTGTATAAAAATAGATATTTACAACATGTTCAACAAATGCATTTTCAAATTGTAAATCACAAATATATTTATGGCTATTTTTATAATCTGTGCTGTTATAATAAAGTTCTGTTTTAGTGATTTTGCATGCTGAAAAGTAGAATATGGAGCTCTGTTTTAAATTTAAACATCTGTAAAAACCCATGTACGCAAATAAATGAATTGAATTGTAATAAAATATCTTTATAGAATCTTTCGAGGTCATGTGTCATCCACCAACCCGCATTGGTGATGGATGGCCTTAACTCTCTCCCTGTGAGAGAAGGATCCGAGTCACTACTGTGAGAATATTATTTGACTGTTTGTGCTGAATTTCTAAGACATTTAAATATCAAACCCTGAAAGATCGTACCAGCAACAACACTCAAGACACTGGCGAAGTTGCGGTCAAGCCGCATACAGATAAAAGAAGTTGAAGTTGACATTTAAATATGACTATGTAATAATATATAATATATCACACTTAGCACAACCGGATAGAAGCCAAAAATTAATAGACGATATCATTTTATGGACCAATGGAAACTGTGTTGCCAGACATATTGTATGCTGCCTCTAGAAATAGAGGCCAGTTTGTATGGGTCAACTATTAAAATGTTTTGTATCATCTTATCATACAGCAATAAATGTTCTGATGGAATTTTTTTATATTTCTTTCTCTGTGTATTAATAGAGTAAACGATATAAATAGGAAGTTGCAAGAAATTATCCTTTCTAAACCTTTTTGAGGGAGAGGGTTTATGTTTACGAGTAAAATGGTTACGGATGTTGAGAACTGAAAACTTTAAGTAAGTAATTAAAAGTAGTCATTTGCTGTGATTTCAACCGCGTAGAGTGTGTGACGTCAACTGTGCTCTATCTGTCGAAATAGTCTCTATGTTATTTCCGGCTAAAATCTGAGTTCCGAATCTCAACTTGATTAATAATGGAAATGGGAATGACAGGCACTGCGCAAACATAAATATTTTTAGTTTCCAGTTACCGACATGAAACACTTTTGGACCGTATTTTGTGTCCATCTATGCACTACGGCTTTTTTTCAAAAACCTCTACACGGATTTCGATTAAATTTACACAGGACCAGCACCACCTCTGAACTATGGTCTGCCAATGAACAAAAAAATATAAAAATTGATTCAAAATTGCCGTAGCAATCGCGAAACATTCGTACAAAAAAATCCAGCTAACCTTACTTTTCCAAAGAACCTAATTTTTTGAAGTCGCTTCAAAAATTGGTTATCTGTAAAGTCGATAGGTTTACGGACTGTAATTTAACGTGACAACATCATAACAAAACATTGATGGATGCGGCGAAAGCTTACAATGAGCGTTACGGGACAATGAGAGTAACGGGACACTTTTTCGTGCATGCAGGCGGCGTCTATCGATTTAAAAACAGTCTCGTCAAAACAGATATTGATCTTGTATCTCACACAGGAAAGTGTTCACGTTTGCACCCCGCCTCAATGCCTCAAATAGTGCATAATATTAGTAAAGTATTAACTAAGTATGGTTTAATTATATCTACAGGAATATTTCTTTTCGTAAGATAAACATGGCCTGACTATTTACCTGATACAAATTCTTACTCTTTTCCTTAATCTAAGTTGTTCGAAAAAGTGAGTGTTGATCATCAAAAGTTGATCGATCGTTTATTTATTCTTAGCTTAACTTTCTTGCTTGAGAATTAATCAGCTTTTTAAAAAGGTAAATTCACCCCGTCCGTAAAGCATACCATCGCCAATAGAAATACATAGCTGTTTAATTTGCTTATCAAATAGAATAAAGAGTCTCTCTATTTGGTCGCATCTTCAAAATCTCCTATTGTAATCACTGCCTTCTGTCTCGACATCGTTTTTAATCGAACTGTCTCGAAGTTTTTCCGATAATTCAATTTGAAGAGATTTACAGCTTATAGAAGTTTTCAGGTATTTGTGACATTGTCTTAAAAGCTGATGAAATGATATAAATTGAAAACTTCGACCGCTAAAGTAACAAAACTAACGGAAAAAGTAAAAAGAATAGTTATTCAGCTAATCTAAATTTGGAAATAATATCCAAAGAAATATTAAGACGTAAGTTGGTGGACATATGACCATCTGACCCAATCTAAGAAAAGCATGAACTATGGAAGTCAGATAGCTAAGTAAGTTACTGAGCGTGACATGATATTATATTATATTTAGGTTAAGTTCGATCAGTAAAACGCTCCACACACGAGTCCTAAAATCAGAGAAAATGACGTAAAAGTAGTGGGGAGGAGCCTACATCACACCATATGATTGGTGATTTATGGTGCAATGTAGGGTTCTCCCACTAGTTTTACGCAATTTCCTCTGATTTTAGGGTTCGTGTGTAGAGGGCTTAAGAACTATTTATTATTTAACCTCAGCTGTCCCACTGCTGGAAAAATGTCTCTCCTAAGGAATTCACATATACTACGTATAGAGTTGGCACAAACGCTTTACACCGAAAGCACGGGTCGCATATGTCTTGCCTTGTCGCTCTTGTGGAAATGCCTTATTTTTGTCGCGGCGCATCACTCTGTTGCCATAGAAAGAATGCACGTCATCTGCTTACGATTGACACAAAGGAACTGTGCGGAAAATCTAACTCTAAACGTATATGTAAACTCTTCGGTCTCACTCAATTCCTTCTACTTAATTCAATCCTGGGCTTCTATTGTTCACGATCCGAGATCGTCTTCCAAACGCATTTGACGACCCTGGGGTCGACTAAGCGATAGTGTAAACTTTAACTCTGGTGCATTCTGCTAACATGAGCATTGCCGTTTAAGTTTGGCAGACCGAACTCCTACATTTGTTACACCTGTAATGGAACGCAGTATGGTGGGTATGTAGTGAAACCTTTCTCAGGAATTTAATTTTAATATTAAAAATAGTTCAAGAAACAAAATTGTAGTACCTATTTTGAATAAGAAAAGTTTAAATTTGACTCAGATATCCTTGTGCTACATAGCAGGTGCCGGTTTCATTTTTATAACAAATTGAAGCAAAACAGTTGTTTCTGCATTAATGCTCGACTGTAAATTAAATATCTGAAATGTAATATGTCCCCAGGCGCACTGCAAAGAGCCCTACCATTACAAGGAACCATCTGAGTTCTAACCTAGAATTCCAATGGATCCCCAGCGTTCAACAGAAACCTACAGCAATCAATATCGCGCAATAAAGGCGAATCACTCGAGACCTAGCTTCGATCCCGAGATAAAGCCGAAGAGACACTGAAATACGAGCGCAGCCATCACCACTTCTTTATTGCCACATTTTTCCTTCCCCAACAACTCAATAACCACACCATTTTCAACCTTAGCACCACGCTATAAAGCTTCAGAAAAGTTGCAAGTGAAGTTGTAATTTGAACCTTGCAAGATCGGAATAGGGTTTCGAAAGTTTTTCATGTTCGCAACGGCAAAAAGCCTTCGAACAAATTAATATTAATTGGTATTTTGTCCAGACTGTTACGGCGACGTGGCACCCCTGAATTGCGGCTAAATTTAGTTTGGAGCCCTTGGAACGTCTTATTTGATTATCCTTTTTGGATCCGTGGATTCACTCTAGTAATATGGTGGTTAATCTAGAAATCGGATTAGGTACTAAGGTACGCATTAGAAGTAGGGATCTAAGTGAGCCAAGAATAGACGTTCTAGAAACTGTGATTTGGGTCAATAGCTAATATCTTGTTCACTAAACGGCTCGGTGTTTCCATTTTATTTTTCTGTGCTTGTCGTGTCTGTACCAATCGAGTTGATTGCTTTTACAGTTGGGAGAATGGGGTTAAACCCGTTCTGTATACTTTGATAAATCAATAAAATATTAGATAGGAATAATATTAATACTATAGGGATAGTAAAAATATCAAACAGTAATTTGTTGCGACAGAACCCATCCCAGAGTATCTTTGGGAATGTCTTTTACTACCGCCAAGAAGTATCTAATACAGAAACATAATTGTGATTCAGTTTGAAAGACTCCTTTCCAAAGAAATGAAACCGGGAAGATGAATACCGTTACATCATTGTGTTATATATGGTTGAAATAGCTTTGTGCACTGTGCTAGAGGCATGGGTGTAACTTGCTATCAGACGCATGCTTGCTTCTTCCGTTACTCTAAAATTACAAAGGAATAAATAGTTTAATATCCATAATATCAAATGAAAAACTTGAGCTTTTTGTTTGTACCATAGCACATAACACACAAAGAGATCTGATCTGAGATACATTCATAAAATCCTTTCGTAAAATTATTAAAGTAGGTACCTACTGCGTTGTCATCTTTGTCGAACCCGGGCTCACATGGTCCGAGAAAGATGTCCTGATAAAAGAGATTTCTGCACCCTACAGAGTAATAGGAAGGCTATGGTTGAACAGGATCCCATTTTCCTGGAATATCCGATCAAGCGATTTTAAAGTAACTGAGATTTATTGAAAACGAAAACATAGAAATGAAAATATGGACTTTTCAATTTTCCAAATCCCGCGCGAGATTGGAGGAGCACTGAGCGGCACAACGCTTTGTGCGCCCAGAAAATGGAAAATTAAATGGAAAATGGAACGCTGAATGGCGTCTGGACAAAGTCTAGACTATTCATTGTTTTAGACCTATTTTAAAATATTGTTTTGTTAACCCAAATGATACAACAGAGTATTTTTGCTCTGATTTTTATTCAGTTTTAGGGCAATACTAACGATTTTCTTTTGTTAAAATAACAATTATTTAGGAACTGTTAATTAATCTTTATGTAAACCTCTTGTACTTTAGTGGTTTTAACGTTTTATGTTGTAGTTACGAATCCCGCCTGCACTGGAGGGTATTTTTCTCTCTTTCCTGCGCTCATCTGACATCCTAGACAAGCATCATATAAGACGTTAGGAGTAGTCAAGAACCGTGATAGCTAAGTCGTCAATGTAAATGTTAGCATGTTGTAGTGGAGACTCCGCCTGAGGCTCAGATGCCTGAGGTAATCCACACCTTTGCCAGTTATTCTACCGCCAAGCAGTAATGTTACAACAGCACATTATTACTGTGTTCCGGTACGAAGGAAAATGTTTCCAGGGAAATTACAGGGCTTCGATATATAACGTCTTAGATCTCTGGGTGACGAGCGCAGTGCAGTGCTAGGTAATGATTTGGACTCCTCATGTTCCAATAGCTGCGTGTCACTGTGCTGTTATGTGTAGTGGTAGGACTCTTGCCAGAGTCCGCCTGGGGAAGTACCACACCTTTGCCAGTTATTCTACCGCCAAGCAGTAATGTGCAAACATTACTGTGTTCCGGTTTGAAGGGCAATGTTTCCAGAGAAATTACAGGGCTTAGAGATATAAGATCTTAGATCTCTGGGTGACGAGCGCAGTGCAGTGCTAGGTAATGATTTGGACTCTTCGTGTTCCAATAGCTGCGTGTCACTGTGCTGTTATGTGTCAGGCATGTTGCTTACCATCAGGCACGTGTCCTGATCGTCTCGTCACTCATTATTTAAAAAAAAAAAAAAAAAAAAGGCATGTTGCTTACCATCAGGCACATGAACTGCAGGTCTCGACAAACTTTATTTAAAAAAGTTATTTTTCCATACAATTTTAAAGTGATTATTTTCTACCAAACAAAAAAGGATCATTAGACCTATTCACAATTAGCGGAGTTACCGTATAACATGCATAATAAAATCATACAAAGAATTGAGAACCGCCTCCTTTTTTGATGTCGGTTAAAAACAATATATACCTAATAATCTATATTTATACCTAAGACCTTTTGGTAGAAAAGCAAATAAAAACTAAAAAGAAATACCTAAAGCCTAAAGCCATTTCCATTTACTCAACCGTATTTCTCTTAATTTAGGCCTTTTTTATCGGTTGCTTTAAATAAATTTATAACCCTCTTACGACTAACACCGTTCCAGAATACACTTTACCGGTACGAGTTACGGCACAGTTTTGATTGGATTTAGTACGGTAGCTTAGGTAGTAAGTGGGAATCTTGTAGTCTGGCTTAAAGTACAAAGTTTATGTGTCATGGCGGATCTAGATTATCTAGTACTGAAGTCCAAGACGCAGTGCGCTATCGTTAGCAGGTTATTCCCCTGACAGTAAATACTACAAACTAATAACTTTGAATATTAAATCGCAATAGATAGTATAAAACTTAGTACCTATCAGATGAAATTTAGAAAATACGAGTCAGGAACTGCACTAACACTAAGTCCTTATTTCGTTAATGTTACAGTAAATTAACCCTGAAACATCACTTACTAATATTACATACTGGAAAATCCTGAAACATCACTCTTAGATACTAATATTATAGACTAAAAGGTTTAGATGTCTGTTGATCAATCACGTCGAAATAGCTGAACGATTCGTGTTGAAATTTGAAACAAAATTAGGTTAAATTTTGGAATTCCATTTTTCATCGCGCTAAAAATGCGGACACCAACTGAATAAAGCTGCGGGGAGCTGCAAAATAAATAAACTTTGAAATACTAAGTATTGATAGACTTTCCTACAATATTATTCCTACAATACAAACATAATATTGCACTTTCGTGAACTCACATCAAAAGCATTAGTCAGAAATGATCACAATCTTAATTAGGTATTGCCAAAGAGTTTACATATACTACTACTACGTATAGAGTCAGATTTTCTGCACGGTTTCTTTGTGTCAATCGTAAGCAGATGACGTGCATACTTTCTATGGCAACAGGGTGATGTGCCGCGACAAAAGTATGACACTTCCACACGAGCGACAAGGCAAGAAAGATGCTGCCCGTACTTTCGGTGTAAAGCGTTTGTGCCAACTCAATACGTAGTATCTGTAAACTCTTTGGGTATTGCTAAATATTTTCTGACGCTTTTTATTGCATACTAGTAGTTTAATACTCAATCATTTATTGTTAATATTATGGTAAACTTGTTGGTCTTATTTATAAGTACATGTTATAGTTCCCATAATTACCCTGATTGGGTGTGGCAATATAATTCGTATCGTGCGGAGCGGATCGACTCTTTCTATAATTGATTTGTCGGCAAGGTATTCGTCTATTGTATAGTTAGCTTCCTCGAGTAATATATTTTTAAGGGTTTGACAAACTTTTCGTCTGAATTGATTTGTTTTAGTTTGTAGGGCAATTTGTTGCATATTTTTACTGACATTGAATTTGGACCTGAGCTATGGAATGTTAATTTTGAATGTGGTAGAATCAGATTGAGTTTGTGGTTGGATCTAGTAGGGTAATTTCACCCGTCAGCCAGCCTTGTGAAGAATGACGGATTACTTTTACATACGTAGACACTATTCTCATAGTTTTACTACGAAAGCCGGTGGATATTGAATAGTCTATGTTCCAGACTATCACAGTACCAAATTTCATCCATATCCATCCTGTAGTTATTTTGCAAATATCCACACATTCATACAAACTTCAGTATGCTAATATTATTAACTACTATTATTATTTTTTATGAAATTTGGTACTGTGATAGTCTGGAACATAGACTATTGAATGTCCACCGGCTAGATAGAGCCACGAGGACTGTTTCGGACAGATAACTGCTATTCAATGGGATTTAGTATTCTAACCTTTTAGTCAATGTTCCTATAGTTATATGTATTTTCTATTGAAGCTGGTGTAGAGGATTAAAGCTTTATGAGCCAGCAGTAACGTAGAGCTAGTGCTGAATAGAAATGCCCTATTGTGGGACCCGGTCTATTGAAATCTGCTACGTGGACATAGAGTACTGAGGTACCTAGGTAACTAGGTAATATTATGCCTCAAAGTTTGTGTTTGAATGTATTAGTTAATAAGAGAAAGGGCTAGAATATTGTGTTTTCAATCGAGAAGTCGCAGAACCCCGCCTGCACTTTTGGGTATTTTTCCTACTACAGATTTAAAAGTTTGTGACCACAGGCTTTAATGGTGAAGTAATACATAGTGAGAAAATTGGATTGTTCCATGAAACTTTCGAGGTCACGTGTCCTGCGTCACATCATACTAAGCCAGCGTGGTTGATTATGGCCTTGACCATATCTCTATATATAAAAATGTTATGTTTGTGTACCTACGCTTCAAAAACTCAAAAAGTTCTGCACCGATCGAGCTGAAATTTTAGAATGATATGTAATCTGCATCAAGGATTGTTTTTATCTAATTTTTGCTTTACAATGTGCCACAGCGAAGCGCGGCAGGGTACAGCTAGTCACCTTGTAAAATTGGATGAATATCCTTGAACTTGATGTTCAATTGCATAAACGCCTGACAACCAACGCTGCCGTTGACACTGCAGATTTTTGCTATTGTATTTTTGCAAGGCACTTATTAATACGCTCCTCGTAAAAACAAGTTTTATTATTATACAGTATTTATTATTTTATAATGGAAATTAACTTATTGTGGTGTTTTGTGAGAAGTTTTCGCCAATATTTACTCATCATCAGCCTGTATTCGTCCATTACTGGATATGGGCCTCACCAATGATACGCCACTCAGTCCGATCCTTGGTCTTGCGTCTCCAACCGCCACCAGCTGCCTTTCGAATATCGTCACTCCATCCAGTCTCAGGGCGTCCTACACTACGTTTACCGATACGCGGTCTCCACTCCAGAACCCGTCTACCCTAACGGTTATCGGGTTTGCGACAGATGTGTCCGGATATTTAGTTATTTAGTACCTACTTATTAATTATAGATTTCGGTTCATAAACAGAAATCTTATATGCAATATTACTTCTATTAAAAATCTACTACAAGAGGTTATTGCCTAAGCTATCTGTAGCCTGAATGCAGTGAATGAAATACCAAGGAAAACAGTCAGTGTACACTGTACTATATCTTGACTTTACAATGCCTTTACGAGCAAGAACCACAACCCACTATAGCGTTTGACGAGCGAGTATGACATCGTCTGAGTAGGTGCATACTATTTTCTCTTCAAGCAACTAAAATGAGCATTGAAACATCAATGGGAAGCGCAATTAAAGTCAGCGTCTACCAAATACGGAGAAAAAGGTTAAGGGCCTTATTCTGGTACGATCGAGATTATTTATATCTGTTTAAATAACTCACGTATACAAATATTTGGTTTTGAAGTGAAAACTTCTTTTGGCGTCTAAAACTTCTTTCACGGGATCACCGTTAATCAATTTTAAAATCTGTAACAGCCACGTGAGTCTTCATTTAGAACTAGTTAGTTTAAACGAAAAGAAAAAAGGAGTTAGTTAAAAGTCAAACGAAATAATAAAAAAAAATTGGCAGTTATAGGAACTGCCGGTAGAAGTAAACACTTATAATTTAGAATAATAATTTATTTACCAATAACCACATACAAGAAACTCAAAATATAAGCATATGAAACAAAATAAGAATATTAAAATATTTAAATATATATTACAAAGTTTCTCCCAGTCTTGACCATTGGCCCCACACTAGACACTGTGGCCCGTGTTGTGGTGACCGGTGTAAGATTTTTACAAAACACTGGTTATTACTGCTGGGTGAGACCGTATCAGATAAACAAGAAATATAAATAGAAACACAAGCTAATAGGAAAATTATCCTTTTAAAGTAACAAAATTCAGAATTAAATAAAAATTATTCTTATATTCCTCACTATAACAAGAAACAATTATCTCTCTCTCTGTGTGCGCAAGTGGAAGGGTGTGTGTGTTTGTGTGTGTGTGATAGTTTACTTTGGGAAACTACGCAAGAGAAACCGGAGGGTCATGCTAATGGCCATGGTCCCGAGTTCACCCGAATACCTCTTATCATACCCGAGCGTGACGCTAGAATTTAATTCACATCCCCCGAAAAATCTCTCTGAGCCTCGCCAAAAAAAAATGATTTCACTTCAAAAATATGAGATGTCATTTCTCTTTGGACACCAGGTAGGAACGTAGTTTCTTCGGATAATATAGAAGCAAGATAATTTGCAAAAATATTATGCTTAACTTAATTATTTAAGAACCGGTTATCTGAAGAAAAAAAAACGGTGGCAACATTGGTAACTAGCAGTTTTTACGCACCACTTCCAAATATTTTTCTTACGGTTTTAATCTCACATTTTATTTCAATTTGATCGCACAACATAGTCCCTATCTCCTCCAAACCTGTTATAAGGAATTTCTTTCGAAAAATGTAGCCAATGAAATCATTATCCAATTTATTTGTTTTCGTAATGGTAAACTCTACTTCATCGTAGCAAAGTATCATAATAAAAATCTCGATGATGATCTCCAGAATGAAGGTCCGTCGTTGCAATATATCTCTAAATAGACGCTCCGTCCCCTTTCAATTGCTTGTTTTGTGTGTTTGGAGCGATTCGCGGTTTATTCCGGCGCAGCCATGGTCGCTTTCCTTTCACGACGCTTTCTTATACCGTTTCCTATTGAATAAGTTAGTAAGATTTTCCGTACTTCTGAGTATGGGCCCTTTTATTGAAAACATTAAATTTATTATGATCTCCATTATTATTTAATTAAGTACCTCGATGTCTCAACATCGTTACAACTTACAACCGCCGTGGTCATGAGGATCTCCAATGTATTAAATATGAGTTCGAGACCCGAAAGTTTTATAACTATACAAACTCTTTGTTAACATAATTTACATCAAAGATGTTAAGATAATTTGCATCTTCATTTATTTATATATATGAGGCATTATATGGTCAGATCTGATGAGAAATTGATGAATTAAAAAAATCTAACTGCAAAAAAGCAACAGATAGTAAGCAACGCACTAAAGAACTAAAATAATATTGAGGAAATAAACTAAGTACTAAAACCTTAGAAACTGTACTTTGTTGAACAGACTACATTATGAGCTGAAATACTAAGTTGAATGATTTACATTGTGTCTGGTAACAGGTGGCAGTCATTTGCAAATAATAATCCAAAAAAAAAACTATTTGCACTTCTGTGTAAAAGAAAATCGTATCAGTTACAACACCTTACAACTTAAAACGTATTTACTAATTTTATTGATTGTTGTGTTTTGACGTGACAACGTCTAATAAATTGATTAACGCCGGCTGCATGCACGCATGCACGAAAAAGTATCCCGTTATGTCCCGTTACGCTTACGCTGCGCCACTTCTATCAATTTTTCGTTATGACGTTGTCACGTTAAACTATCGTCCGTAAACCAACCGTCTTTACAGACAACCAATTTTTTATATATTTGTCTTCGTCCTGAATAGAATAATAAGGATAAAAATATGCTATTGAGCAACAAATAAAATCAATCCAGCTATTATTTATTTACTGCCTCTTAGACGGAGCAAAATTTGCCAGGTCGGATAGTGAATGATAAAATCAACATAAGTGTAAAAATTATAAATATTTATGATTTTTCATTGGTTACAAACCTCGCTGTCTCAGCGGAGCAGTTCGTTTACTTGGCTTACCCATTATAATTTTCACTTTCCACAAATTGAGTCTGAAGTTAATTTATGTACCTACTGCTGAATTTCCGGGCTTTACCTTACAAGGCCAAAACCCACCACGCAGGACAAGTGCGGCTTGGGGAATGACACATGTTCTCTGAAAATATCTTGAAACAAGCCATTTTTCTCAAGATCCTTCACTTACGGTAAAACGAGTTGTGATGATAAACTTGTCCATCTGCATCAAATCAAGTTACAGAATACGTAAAGATGCACTGTGTAATTACGTTCTTCGTTCTTTCCATTCATTTTCTACTTCGTTGCTATTATTTCTCGAAGGATATTTATTCGTACTTCATCGGACTGAAATAAATACAAGCTAGAGTGAATTTTACAAAGAAAACATCTAACGACGTCGTTCCTCTCGATTACACAATGTCGATCTAGAATTTCTAGAAAATTGCACCCCCTCACCCCTTGGGGAGGATAACTGATGAGAGGGTAATTGATTTGACCCGAACTAGGTATCAAATCACAATGTTACTCACTTATGATGGAGTACTAAAAGTTTAGTCTTAATTTATTGTACCCCTAGTCTTTGGGCACCTTTGATAGAGAATAAGTATAGAGATCAGGATTTTCGCATGGTTCCTTTGTACCAATCGTGAGCTATGGTGACATAGTGATGTGTCGCGACAAAAGTATGACACTTCCACAAGAGCGACAAGACTAGAGCGATCAGACCCGTGCTTTCCGGTATAAAGCGTTTGTTCTAACTCTATATAAAAATATATATATATATATATATTTTTCAATAACATAGATCTTAACTATACAATATTTTCTTAAAGCTATACATAGGTATATTAATTTTATCAGCCTGAACTAGGTAGCACCTGTGTTTCAGGCGCGAAAATTGCTTATTTTAACTAAGAGTTACATTATCGAAGATAATAAAACTAAACAATAAAATCGGTAAATATATGAACTACTTTGCTTATTAAAAAGATAGGTATGAAATTTCGTAACTGTATGTAGTGCATGTAAAAACTTGTTGGTGATCACATACTAGTGGTACATGTATGTTCGTGATTCGGGTTGAAATTAAAGTTTGGGATACAGATCAAAGTTTGGAAGTACCACATAGACACATAGTTGATAATATAGTATGGTTTATAAGCTAACTAACTACCTCTGGCTACGTCCAGTGACATTCAAGACGTCTCTAAGCCGCCCGTAGCCACCGTCTCCTGAGGTCTGCGGCCATGGCTCCGGATAGAATCCAATCAATACCTTTTAATCCGTGGCCAGATACTCCTTCAGTAATCCCAGAGGCAGCTTTCAACCTGAGAGATCTGTGATTTTCACACTTTTCAATGAGCTTTTGAAGCTAGGAATAATTTAGATTTTCTTATAAACTCCTTTCAACCGTTTGAAAAATGACTATTAGGTAAATCAGCAATCGGACTCTATTACAAGGTGTAATTATTTTGTGGCTAGGTAGTGTTGAAGAATATCGAACAATATTTATTTAACCTACGAATTACAAACATGTGAAAGTTTGGATCTTAAAAAACTTTTGAATGTTTCGATGTTTGTTGCTAAATCACATCGCCATGGCTGAACGGATGCGATTGATGTTTGAAACATAATTAGATTATAAGTAGTTACAGTCTGGAATAACTTAACTTAAACTTAACTTAACTGTGGGCCTCATTACGAAGCTCAAGAACACAGCGAGCTAGAAATAGAGTCTCTTTGCGCGACAAATCCGTAATGAGGATATTCGCAAAAGAACGAAAGTGGCCGACATAGGTAAAAGCAAGCTGAAGTGGACGCTGCTAGTTTATCATAGATAGACAACCCGTGGCAATATTTGTACGCAGTGTTGGACGGCCTTCCATTAGATGGGCAGAAAACTTATTAAGGTTGCACAAACCGCTGGTTGCAGGTTGCGCAGGACCGTTCCTTGTGGAAATATAGGGGAGGCCTATGTTCAGCATTTTTAGCTGATGATGATATATGATAGTCTGGAATAGCACAAAATTATGCTACATTTCACGAACACGAGAAATAGACGCAAACGGAAACAACGTGGGTAAAATCGCGGGACGCTGCTAGTGTATCATAAAGACACACCGTCAATATTTGTATCTATGTATGTTTATACATACTAACGGCTCGTTCCGGCTTCTCTCGGATATTGTCATAAAAAATATTATATTATAAAAATCTCTCGATTTGCCTAATGCACAAAACCTTTCCTCAAGATCATCACATGATAAAATGCATAGTTTAAGATTATATAAAGGACATAAAGACAAACATTCATTTTTATATAAATAGACTGATGTTTGAGGAAATTCACAAAGCCCGTACAGTTACCGAACCTTAAGAAATTTGAATGATATATTGGTATAGATTGATTTAGTCGTAGTTTTAAGAATTTAAATATAAATATCTTAGGTATAAACGATTTATCTGTATATTAAATAATTTATTGATGTATACTCGTCGACGAAGTTTGGAAGAAAGCATCTAACAAAATAAAGTTGTGCTCGCAGTGGAAGTAGGCCTTACAAGGGACGTAGTGAACCCCCGACGGACCAACTTTTCCAATTAAACAGATTATTCAATCCACTTGAAAGGTTTCAGCGTAACCTTTTAGTCGAACTTTAATGTATTTAATTTTGGGAAACCATAAAATGGGTAATCGTCGACAAAAATGTCGTCGAAGTGAGGGAAATATTTAAGTTGGTGTTAATCTAGTGTTAATCCAAATAGGTAAATAGGATATACTCGTAAGTACTGTGTAGTTAACTGTACCTAGACATTTAAGTATAATTTATAATGAGGCCAATAAAATGGAGGCGAGGGAAATATTAACTAATACCGTCATAATAGGATTGAATTTATCTTTCCCTTAAAACCAATTAAAGCGCTGGTTGGTCAACCAAAGGTTTATGCCTGAATTAATGTTTTTTAACGATAATTAAATGTTCAGAATTGACCGCCATTTCATCTCATGTTAATTGACGATGCGGTCATGATGGAGCGCGCTAATGTAATAAAGTAAAATAAATCTAAATAGTCATTTTCGACGCAAATAACGTCAAACAAAATTAACACGACAATATTGAGATTATTGCAAACAAAACCTGAATTTTGTGATTAGGACAAAAAAGTGTAACTCTTAGATAAAGCATACCTCTTTGGTTAAATTTTCGAATCCATTTTACAGAAACCAATGAACGAAACAATACAACGTGCACAAATAAGCCATATAAGCGTTATCGGGAAAATGCCAATGCCCTTATGAAATATTTATGTCATAATTTTCCAGGCGAGATGGGTGTCGTATAAAATCTGCATGTCATTTCCATTTCAATATGAAACGGGAGAGCATTACCCTAAGTGCTATTAAAATCTAGACTTGGTTATTTTAGGCTTCATGCAAAGAAACCTTAGAATAATTACGGTGTAATTAAAACATTAATTAGGGCTATCTTGAACATTCAAAGGCGGTTGGCAGCTCTATATATAAATATAAAATAGAGTTACTTTGTACTTTTTGCCTCTCACCTAACAGAGGAAGGAGTGTTAGTATGTTATGTTGGATGTTTCTTCTGTGTCAGGTTGTTTATGTACGTCATAAGTATTTAAAATCATACAGGTATATGTATATTCCAATGATACAATTCAATGATACAATTCTTCGTTGGCCTGTGAAGACTAGGTTAGTTACAGATATTTGGTTTTGTACACAGTTAGGATCTCTAGCTTCTGCTTTACTTGGCATACAGACATGGTATCCATCAGGTATCTGGCGTCTATATTCATATTCATTTATTCATAAATGTTATTTACATGTCAATTTATAGAATTACAATTAAGGATATACATAGGCATATTAAATAAATTAATTAAACTAATAAAACTAAATAATGAACCAAAATGCATAATCAAACTCAAACAAAGGACAAATGTAATAAATTATAAAACATTATTGTACTACAGTACAGTCCTTAACTTTATAGTTAAAAAATTCCGTCAAGCTATAGAACGTCCGATCGAGCAGCCAACGCCTCAGGCGAGCCATATAGATCTGAGACTAGATGGTGATGTCTGAAAAAAGTGACAACCAATATTATACTTCTTTGTATCGGTGACATTACCTACTGTTTAATATTTTCATGTATTTTAAAAATTATATTTCTAATCAATTATATCCTTTGCTGATACTCAATCCAAGGTAATTCTTCAGGTTGTGACTTAAAGTATCAAGAAACGCAAAGTACGCGTCCATGACCCTTTATAGTTTAGCCTCCGTCCAAGTGGAGACGCTCGGCACTTGGGGCTCTGACCGAGTAAGGTTGGGAAGTTAGGACATCGAAAGGAAAAGTGACGCTGACTCTCGTTCCAGCTTGCACTGGCGTAAAGAGCGCCCACCGCCATTCAGCGGGGTAATGCGTCAGGACTAGGTCGTTTGTTTTTATTTGGGTGGTTTAATTTTAGTTTTTAGGTACGTCTTCTTATCTTCTTAACATGTATTAATTGCATACTAGCAGTGCCGTGTGGTTTTGCCTACGCAAATGTCGTTTCTCGTTATTTTCCCGCGATGAAAAACTTATGTGCTATCCAAACTATAATCTGTAGGTATGTATTCCGAATGTCAGTCCTATTCGTTCAGGTATTCCGACGTGAATAACAAAATCACATTTACAATATTAGTAGGATGTACCCAAAACCTTATAATCCACAATCTAAATTTAAATCTCCCTAAACCAACAACATAAAGATCAATCTTATCCAGCAAATATTTCTCATCCCCTTCGGGAGTGAAATTTCAAGTATAAAAGATTCTCCAATAGCTCGCTTGGGCTAGAATCTATGACGTAGAATATTAATACTGGAGATGTATGGCCGACTCTTCGGAATATGAGTTTTACGTGTAGAGGAAATAAAAATTCTAAGTTAAATTTCAGCTGGTAAAATTCTCCGATGGAGAAAATGTTGTAAAAATTGTGTTGGGTGTGATTTTATGCAGAGTACTCCTGATGAAGTACCACTTCTGCCAGTTACTCTACTGCCAAGTAGTAATGTGCAATCAGTACTGTGTTTCGATAAAGTTTTCAGGGAAATTACAGCAGACGTTGCTTAGTGCTAGATACTACATCTACTACGTCTAGGCTGTGGAATACGTTGCCTGAGAGGGTTTTTCCCGATAGTTACTATCTTTGTGTCTTCAAATCGAGAGTGAATCGGTTTCTTCTTGGTAAACACGCTTCATCGTAGACCGCATCATCGTTTAACATCAGGCGAGATGGCGGTCAAGTCGAGGTCAAAAAAAAAACTACAGAACCTACTGTTGATTTATTTATTCATTAACTACTTGTCGCATTTACAGACATGCTAACACGCACGAAAAGCCAACTGTTGTTTGAAGAGTGTTTAACAATATTTATTTATAAGTAATAAATACTAAGCAGTGATTTAAACTGTTTTAATTTAAACATCTGTGTCATCCTAGACTACCATTCGTACTAATCGTCGTCAACTTTACTGAGGCTAAACAAAACAAAACAAAACATTTTAACGATATAAAACATCTCCATTAGAGGTTTATGAACAAGAACAATAGTATAAAACACATTAGCACATAACAGACATAACCCAGTGGCATGCGATCAGGCGTGCCACAATGTCGCTCGAAATTGGATTTGGCGTCACGTTCTAGTATTGCCAGTACGTAGATAGGTATTGCAGAGGCTAAGATCACCACACCGTTCTGTGTCGTCGATATGAGATAGTGAAATAGCAATAATTAATTATAAATAGTATCGTTTCTATAATAGCCATTATTTATTTGGTTGATGGATTATCGGATTGACGGTTTATCGGTTTTTATCGCATACACTTGGGATAGTGTGCAACTGATCTGCATGATCTAATACCACCTTGCCCTTTCTTTTATCGGACTTCTCGTATCTCAAAAAAGCGACACCGTTTCATGGTTGATGTTCCAAAACCACGAACGAAGCGATTTGACTTCACGTTTGTGGTAAGAACGTCTAGGTTGTGGAATGCGTTACCTGAGTGGGTTTTCCCCAATAGTTACAATCTTGGTGTCTTCAAATCGAGAGTGAATCGGTTTCTTCTAGGTAAGCACGCTCCGTCGTAGATCGCATCATCGCTTAACATCAGGCGAGATGGCGGTCAAGTGCAAACTTATTACAGTTAAAAAAATAGATGCCATATATGAGGTCACTTAGGTAGGTATTATTAGTTCCTTTCAAAAATATTACAAACAAAAATGTTAAACGTTAATTATCAAACTGCTTTTATTACACTTGTTAAATACAATCAATCTAAAAAGGATCTAAATTCAGTCAAAATTCAGAAATCAGTATACTACTGTAACTGTATTTATGGGATTAAATACGAGTATAAGTCGTAGTTTGATTTGTATCCATTGTATTTCCTCTGATGTGTGTTGTATAGCATTTCCATCTATGTCTGTAACTTGAAGTAAATCGTGCCCCAAGTCTAGATCTAGCGATCGGCTGCCGTCTGCGCGGCGGCTAATTTGGGAGCGCGGGTCGACGCACGCGCACCGCGAATATCAATGTCATCGACCAGCGCGCACTGGGGCGAAGGGCGGGGGACACGACATCACCATTTACTACACTAGAAGCGCTCCGAGGATTTTCCCGCGTAGTTCGCGGTCTTGATATTTTCCCGGGATTAGTTTTACTAGGTCCTGATATTTTCCGGGATTAAAGCCGAGGGTCGTGGTTCGATCCCCACCAGTGCAAATATTTGTGTGATGAATTCAAATGTTTGCACCAATTTCTATGTATAATAAGTATGTATTAAAACTATAGACGTATTATATCGCTATCGTGATTTTGCTTAGTTTGGGGTCAATGTTTGGAAATTTATTTATTTAGATTTGTTTGATTAATTGACATTTATAATATTAGGATGGATTAATTTGGATGTGTTTGCTTGACATTTGTAATATTAGGATGGATTAATTTGGATGTGTTTGCTTGACATTTATAATATCAGGATGGATTAGTTTGGATGTGTTTGCTTGACATTTATAATATTAGGATGGATTAATTTGGGTGTGTTTGCTTGACATTTATAATATTAGGATGGATTAATTTTGTAATTTGTGTGTTTGCTTGACATTTATAATATCATATCAGGATGGGTTAGTTTGGATGTGTTTGCTTGACATTTATAATATTAGGATGGATTAATTTGGATGTGTTTGCTTGACATTTATAATATCAGGATGGATTAATTTGGATGTGTTTGCTTGACATTTATAATATTAGGATGGATTAATTTGGATGTGTTTGCTTGACATTTATAATATCAGGATGGATTAATTTGGATGTGTTTGCTTGACATTTATAATATCAGGATGGATTAGTTTGGATGTGTTTGATTGACATTTATAATATTAGGATGGATTAATTTGGGTGTGTTTGCTTGACATTTATAATATCAGGATGGATTAATTTGGGTGTGTTTGCTTGACATTTATAATAGTAGGATGGTTTAATTTGGATGTGTTTGTTTGCGCAAACGCTTCCAAACATGGACATTTATAATATTAGAGCGATTTGAAAAAAAAAATCGAATCAGTGTTGGTTGTATGTTTGTATTTTAGTAACATTTTCCACTCCCGAGAAAAAGAGGAATATTACTATGTTCATTGCAAATTTTACGAATTTGTGTCACGTGAATAATTACGCGTACATTATTAGTTCCTTATTAACTTGGAAAATATATATTTATTAATTACGATAGATTATATTTACAATTGACCGTCATCTCGCCGTCAAACGCTGATGCGGTTTGCGATGGAACGTGCTTACCAAGAAAAACTGATTTATTCTCACCTTAAAACACACCAAGATTTATTCAATCGGGAATAATCCATTCATGCAACTTATTCCACAGACAGCGTAGATGTTTTACTACAAAAGTAGAAGTGCCTCACCTGAAATATAGTGTTTGCTGAAAATTTCAATACTTCATACAATTAATTTATAATTTACGTATCAACAAATGCAAAATAAATAGATTCCAGAACTATGACACAAGGTCATGCAGTTTGAAACCATATCCACATACATATAGTTCATTTTTCTTGTATAAAATGGCGTGTCAGTCGATAATTAAGACGTTATAGAAAGTAGAAATATCGTTCTTGTTGCGATAAAATTAAATCTTTCTTACAGCGTTTGTGGCTTAATTAACTTTGTTGAAAAATGCTAAATTCTTGGAGTTTTAGAAAATTAATTGATTACTTGATTTAGTTCACAAATTCCACAAAATTATTGCCAAAAACTATAATATACCTAAATGTTATAATATACATGAAAGTAGACACTTATTAAAAATTATCATTGTGAGTGATGTCTAAAAAAAGTAAATGATGGTATGTTATGACAGATATATAATAACATGATTTATTTCCACACCATGTAAATGTTTGCCCCTGGGTGTGAATTAAACCCATTTCAATACATACATGTTAGCTAATTTATTATACACCCAATTTACATTTTCAAAACTTATAATGTTTAGTAAGGAAATATTATTTGTAGGATGAATTCAGTAGCTGTGGTATTTTAGTTGAATATCGAAGTAATCATGCTCGTAGTTACTGTATATAAACCACCAACATGGTGTGTCAATAAGCAATTAACTGTAGACAAAACATTATATTAAACACGCCACATTAGCATATGACTTCATTTCATTTAAACTTAGCACACACCTGTCAATATGTTTTATACCTAACAGTTATTGGAACACACTAATACGTTAATAATAGCTGCCATCATGCAATGTGGGGCCTATTATTGCAATGATGCGGAAATATTAATTTGTGTATTATGGAATAATATGGTTGTTAGTAATATACTCTAGATATAAATGTCAAAGTTTGATTGGATTTTGTATGGAGTACCGTTTGCACCTTTGCAATGGAACGGCTAAGTATCAGCTGGAGGCTCTGGAATCGATTGAGCGACGTGCCAAAAGGTTCATAGGCAAGGACACCTTTGTGCAAAAAAGGCTCAAAGTCTTGAACATCGCCGCGAACTTGCTAGCTTATCGGTTATTTATTGGATACTTTTCGGAGAGTGCGTACTTGATTTGCATGATCTAATTCTACTTTTCCATTCTTTTTATCGGACTGCTTGTATCTAGAAATAGCGACATTGTTCCATGGTTGACGTTCCAAAGACTAGAAAATAAACAGGTCTTACTCTACTTCTGTGACAAGAACGTATAGGTTGTGGAACGTATGCTGCCTGAGTGGATTTTTCTCTATCTTGGTGTCTTCCAATCGAGAGTGAATCGTTTTTTTTTCTAGGTAAGCACGCTCCATC
This sequence comes from Ectropis grisescens, assembly GCA_017562165.1. Classification (NCBI taxonomy): domain Eukaryota; kingdom Metazoa; phylum Arthropoda; class Insecta; order Lepidoptera; family Geometridae; genus Ectropis; species Ectropis grisescens. Next base: position 24,814,223 of record CM029787.1, on the reverse strand, counting down.
GTAGATCGCACCGTTGCTTAACATCATAAAATCGTTGTTTAACATCAGGCAGTTAAAAAATAAAAATTTATATCAATTGTACCTAAAAATGTGAATTTGTCAAATGAAGCATTGTTATTTATTTTTGTTTAGTCACAACAGTATTAAAGACTTCTAGATCTATGCCTACTTACCATCTTTAACAGAACACAGCGTTCACAGGAAATCATTACGTACCTGAAAAGACAAAATGAATTATTAACCAGAGATAATTATTCGAATCGGCGATGTAATTAATCACGCTAATCGATAACATCAAAGATTCATTCGATAAAACCATACACGCAGTAAAGTGTCGTCGCTCGTCTGCATCGGCCCCTTGCCATACGATTACGGAACGAATAATTAACCAATTTATGTTCGACAAATTTAAATTGCATAACAAAAACCATATAATTATCATCGATTCTGCTATTAAATTAAAGTGAAACAGATACGAAATTATTGAAAAATACCGGTCAAATTGATAATCTCGTCCTGCTTGAGTTTGGTTAAAAAATAAATAGGTTGTTTACGCATTTGACAAGTTAATAATTCACTATTATTGTGATGTGGCGATAGTTCCATTATTTATTTTTGAACTTGTTTTCGTCCGGAATAAGATATTAAGTATAAAAACATGATATTCATGAATACAAAATCTGTATATATATCAGTCAAGCCATAAAAATCCCATAATTTAACGAAATTCACCGAATCGGCTAGTTATTTACAAAAATGAGATATAACGTAATTGTAAGTATTCGCTCCACTGTGCGACAGGTGCAGCAATTACCAGCTCTGAGGGTTAGCGCACTTTCGGTGCCAATGAAGCGAATAGAACCCTCGTTAAACGGACTTCAGCTTTAGTCATTAATTGAATTTTTAGATTTTTTGACTAGTTGGTATTTTCTTCCGTAGGCTTTCACTTATTGGCATGAATTGTAGTCATAAAGGTTATTATTACGAAAATAAATTAATCTTCTGTGTGTGTGTTTGTAATTAAGCTCCTCCTAGACAGCTTTTGATGATCTTTTTGGGGTGACGAAAGACGAACGGTGATGAGAGAGCACTTTTACCTATGAATACAAACATATTCTACCTATGAATACATATTCTACCTATGAATACCTATTAACCTATTCAACCTCGTCTTGAAGTGATCCGGGTTGTATTTCAAGAGGATTACACTATTTTACAATACGCACTAGCTTTTGAATCTACATATCTTACATAATTATGTTGAGTGAAGATGAACAACTATTACAAGGAAAAAAATTAGAGATATGCGTGGGCGTTACAGATTATAGTCCTTTTTAAACGGTTTTATTTTCAACTAGATGCCCGCCCCGGCTTCGCCCGTGGTATATTATATAGCACTCATCGGGATCCCGTACATATCCAACGGTGAAAGAATGACTGAAATCGGTTCACTCATTCCTGAGAATATCGATTTCAAACAAAAAACCTCTTCAGCAACCTGCTACGCCACCTGTCGGAAATTGGTCGTACCAACTCAGATGTAGAAAAAAAAATAGCAAAGGTTTATATTCGAGGCACAGATTACTGAAATTCAATGACGCAATCTTTGACACATGCTGTCATGTGTCATGCCAAAGCACGAAACGTACGAAAACTCTCAAAAGGGAATATTTTTCCCGATTTTGTTACATTCTTGTTTCATACTCCGCTTCAATTAATAGTAGAGTTATTTTCTATAGCCTAAAGCCTTCCTCGATAAATGGACTATCCAATAGAAAAAGAATCTTTCAATTCGGACCAGTACTTCCCGAGATCCTAGCGTTCAAGCAAACAAACAAACAAACAAACAAACAAACAAACAAACTCTTCAGCTTTATAATATTAGTATAGATTAAACGCTGGTATAATGTTACTAAAAAAAATCTCGTATAGAACAAATCAAAGCGGCGGTATCGGGCAACAGATATAGAACAATCGGAAAGTTTGCGAGGCAGCTGGCGACCGGCCGGTCGATATCCAGGGATTCCGCTATCGAAAACCAATCATTACTTCAGAAAGAGGGATTTAGAAATATCGAATTTAGTATAATGGGAAAACGATCGTTTTTTCAATACAACTTACTTTTTTTGAAGATTAATGGAATTATTAATCTGTTTTTAACCGTCTTAAAAAAGGAGGTTTCTCTATTCGACCGTACACATGTTTTTTTCTCCAATTCTTCTTCTTCATGTTCCCTGTAATATATTTGCAGATGCACATAAATATGATAGCGCATTATTCATTGGCGTTAGAATAGGTTATGGCCCGAATACCCGTAGTTATGATGGTGTGGTACTTTCCCAGGCAGACTGCGAAAACCGTTACAAAATATACTACAATGAAAATACATTATGACAAATCGTTGTTTTCGAAACGAATATTTTTAGTATTTCGTTAAAACTATGTGATGAAAGCACCTCTATCGTGAACTATTCTCGACGCGCTCCACAGCGAGCTATCTCGACATTATATCTGAAGAGGACAAAACAAAGCGTCCGGCGTCCAGACAATGCTATATTGCCACACAACCCTACTCTAGTGACGCACTTCGTGAAGCTTTGTGAAGTTCTGAGTACCCACACTAACAACAACTACCCTTCAAGTTATTGTAAGCCTTTCAATCTTTCTGAACTTGCGAATTTGTCTATTGTGTTTGTTTAAATCAACTAAAGTTAAAAATACATTTAACTGCTGACTCCTTTTAAACTATTACTTTTTGATCGTTCGTTGGTTTGCGGTTAATGCGGAAAAACTTGTCAAACTAACTAACTAGTTTGCGTTTGACCGCCATCTCGCATAACATAAAACAAAGATGTCACCTTAGATTTACACTTTAAATTGTGAGGTTACAATTGGATAAAGAGAGCTGTGGATGATGATGACAAATAGGCAAATTGTATAGCATATTTCTATATTTTTTCTATACTTATGTATTCTTTATTTTTTGTATAGCTCCTGTGGCACTGAGACCTGGAAGGTTTCTTCTGCCTCGAGCTCTGGCGATATAATTAAAACTAAACTTTTAAAGTTAATTTAAGTGCTCGTGTAATCTCATCTAAGTATAGCTCAGGGTAACCGGCTTCAAAGAGAAACATTAGGCAATGTATAAATTGCCTAATATTTCTTTATAGTTAAAGAAGAGATTGGGCAATCTATACATTACCTAATATTTTCCTTTGTAATCGTGTTATTATAAAGGCAATATTTTTATGAATTCCCGGAGGTTGTTATACGAACTCCGTAAGGTGTTCCAATCTCTTTGAGTCCGTGACTTTGATATGACTATGAGGATAACAGGGTACTACGCAAAATTTTGATCGGTGAACGTGTTCTTATTCGAGGAACTTTTCGTAGAAAAACAGCTTATATATTTTTGTGTAACCTTCCTTCTTATGTAACAGCCACGTGTAGAACTTACTATACTAATTCGACTAATCTATACTAATATTATAAAGCTGAAGAGTTTGTTTGTTTGAACGCTAGGATCTCGGGAAGTACTGGTCCGAATTGAAAGATTAATTTTCTATAGGATAGTCCATTTATCGAGGAAGGCTATAGGACATAACGCTACTATTAATAGAAGCTGAAGAGGTGTTTTGTTTGAAAGCGATATTCTCAGGAATGACTGAACCGATTTCAGACATTCTTTCACCGTTGGATATGTACGGGATCCTGATGAGTGCTATATAATGTACCACGGGCGAAGCCGGGGCGGACATCTAGTGAATAAATAAGTGGTTTATCAACGTTTGTAGTTACGATAATATTGGTAGGATCATAATCATAACAATTTATTAACAAAATCTGTTACACGTCGTTATACTGATATAGTTATAGGCTCAATTTTATAATCACGGCAAATCCTCCATACTTTTAACGTAATACTATATAGCGATAGCAAGTGTATAATAAACTCCATCCTTAGTTAATTTTATATTATAATACAAACCTATGGTCTCACAATCAGATTATGGCTCCAACAAAGCCAACGCCTTGTGAGACACTGAGACACTGTATAAACGTATTCTATGCATGGACGTATAAAAAGTCTTATGTAGTCTAGCTAAAACAAAAAATAAATGTGTCACTAGAGTCGGCCACATTATATGCTCGTGTATAAATAAATGTATAGTACATTAATTGATGGGCTTTGCTGATTAATGGAACCCAGATAGATTAATTTATTTATTGCTATTAATACATAATTTTACTAAAAAACTACGTTTTAGGTTATTTATAGACGTAATATTGGCTACTTTTATCCCGCGTTCTGGAATCTCAAATCAGCGAAATTTATGCAGCGTTCTGAAGTGAATTCTTATTTTCTATTATTTGTACTTTTTTGTCAAAGATTTGGGCGGTCTGTCTGTCTCTTTCTTGCCTCCAATAACCGCCAATAGGTGTCCCTATTGTGGGCTCCTATTCCTTTTTGTGAGCATTCAGTTCATTTTTCAATCTGGCTTTGATTCGACCTGTTGCCGTTTAAGACCCAGTTCGTAGTGGTTTTTCTCATATTTAGCCTGTTATTCCACAGACTGCCTGCCTAGTCTCACGTCAAAATAAAAAATTGGTTGCCTGTAAAGTCGGTATACGGGCGAAAGTTTTACGTGACAACGACTTTGAGTGGTAAAATAATTTTACGGAAGGGACGCGTGCCTCTCACTCGCTCTCGTTGTGAGCGCATAACGTGAGCGGAGCGTAATGCAGTTTCTTGAAGTGTCACCCGGCAAACCAATTTATAAGACGTTGTCACGTCAAAAAGCTTTATTTGAACAGTTTACATGGCATTGTACGACAATAGTTAAGACGTAATACAAATTTGCAACTTAATCTGGTGTGAACTCTGTCTCCCACACTAGGTCGGTTCTGTATCGTGGCTGACAGCATTTAAAAATATATTTTGTACAATAATAAATAACTTCGTCTATGTTAATTTTACTAGACATAATAACTAGTGAATCTTACTAATATTACACATAAGAAAGTAAGGATGTTTAGACATTGTAATGTCGGGATGTTTGTCGTTTAATCACACAGAAAGGAAGAAAATTAAATATGGAACTCAAATAGATTAAAAGCTGAATTAATAGATGGGCCAGATACGTCATTCCATATGAGTCTAGACTTGAGAATATGATCATTATTTTAGTTCTACGTGGAAGAAAACACGGATACTAGTATCAAATAAAATGGATGCAGAATTTACACTACACATCAACTCAGTGAAATTAGGATGCTCATTGACTCGGCTCCCGCAAGCATTACACGTAAATAACTCGATACGAGAGCAAAACAAAACTTAAAACTGAACTACAAGTACACGAGCATAAGACATCTGTACCTTGAGAAATAAAATAAAAATTGCGAGTCTGTTCACTCCAAAAATAACTTGTCCTTGCGTTACTGACCTAACTAAACGTTATTGCGCTTCAGACTTGCTGCAAGTTATTGTGAGTTTACACAAAAAAGGGAAAAAATAAACCATTTAATTTTTGAAGTGAAATTTCTTTAGTTCTTTTTTTTATTAAGCGTTTTTTGATATTTTTGATAAAATAATAATCAATTAAATTCGCTTTATTGACAGCGTTGTTTATAAATAACTACACAAACATATCGAGAATCATTCTAGTAGTAATTGTTCAAGTTTTTATTTCTGCATCTGTTTTTTTTATAACATACATATAGTGTCGGGATAGGCCTGGACATGAACCTAATGTTAAGCTACATGTATGCCCATAAAAGCATAGTTTTGCACAGTTGTTTGAAGGTAAGAGGCTCATCACCAATTAGCACTGCATTGTGGTCGCAATCAGGACAAAACAATTTACTCGTATCACATTAAGTTTTTTTTTAACACATTGCCCATCCATCTGGAACGTCATGTTTGCGGATTAATGATTGGCGATGACATTTTTAAAGTGCTTTGTACACATTAACAACGATTATAGTACTTTTACTACACTAAATGATGGTGCATAGTAATTATACAATGCATGCGTAAAACGCTCGACACACGAGTCCTAAAATCAGAGGAAATGACGTAAAAGTAGACGAAAGGAGCCTACATCGCACCATATGATTGGTGATTTATGGTGCGATGCAGGGTCCTTCCCACTAGTTTTACGTAATTTCCTCTGATTTTAGGGCTCGGGTGTAGACGATTTTAGTCGCGCGAGATTTCAATAATACTCGTAATTACCTAAATCTTATCAAAGTAAAACCCTTTATTTATATCCTATTAATATCACAAATTTTAATGCTTGTTTTTAATTTTGTTGTAAAAGCTGACGGATCAATCTGAAGTTTAGACACTAGATAGATCGAAGTTTGGACATAGCTACTTTTTATTACGAAAAATGTTTCGTTCTTTAAGTTTTTTCTAAATTTTACGTAGAGCCACAAGCAGATGCGCGTAATTTTATAAATGTGAACACACTTTTTACTGGCAAACGAAATATTCTCGAATCTCATCGTTTCATTTTGAGAAGACATCGCTCAAAGCTGCAATATCCCGAGTTTCACGCCCGCGCCCAGCGATGGAAACTAACAAAGGAAACTCGAAGAAAGGAAATAAAGAAGCGTTTATAAATGTAAGGGAAAAGACTTTTAAGAGTTTGAGATATAAGGGAGATGTGAGGGGGAATAAGAGCAAAATAAAATGTTAGTTGAAAACTCCATTACGTGGATGTTGGACTAAGCGTTGCTTTACAAAACACTCTGGTCTCGAGGTTCAGTGGACTTTCACAGACTTTAGCATCATCCCCCAATTGCCCAAAATCTCAATAACGATGGAAATAAACTTTCACAAATTACAATAGTCATTGGAGCCTACTAAGAAGTCCTTAGCCATCATTGAAGTGATGAGGAAGAACAGTTGTCACAAACACATTAAAATTGACAGTTATAGGCACAACCACGGATATTGGGGCACAACCAAAAGAGTACAGAAAACTTATAGCTTCGAGTTTTAATATTACAAGGCACTGAAATATTGTACATCACTTGTATCTTCATATTTACTGCTGTTACACATGTCAATGACGTGAGCACACAAGATTTCATGTAAGCCCTTACCTAATCTGCATTGTTATTTACACTATGTTATTCAAACATTATTCTTTTCTAAATGCCCTGAACAAAAAGAAAGAACTTGGATACCCACATCATAGGTCATCCTATTGTGGCATCCAGCGTTCACAGACTCATTTTCTATTACATTTCTTTATCTTGTATCTATTCTAGATTATTAAAGTTGGTGATTGTGATAAGCAAAAGTTATTGTGTTAACTAATATTTTTATTTTATTTTTTTCCCCCATTACAAAATTAGACAATTTCTGTGTTTTTAATACTCGTAACTCATTAGTTCTGCTTTTGACCGTTCTAGAGATAAGTTGGTGGCTGTGTATGGAATAAGCTCGATTTGAAGCCGACGCACGCCGTTTTGGGTCACATCGATCCCGGGCCGGCGCTATTTCGAGACTCCATACATTTTATATGAGCCGCTGACAGAATCGATCGAGGAACTAAAATATAAGCGGTTTTATCAACAGTCGAATTCACAAAGTATGGGCTCCGTCACTATTCGCCTTTTACGCGTATTCATTTCAGATGGTGTGCCTTGGATTGCATAATCTAAGCCCGATGGTGGTACATTTCACCGATTTCAAGGCAAAGTTTTCAATTGATCCAAATATACTACAAATATTATATTTGTGAAAGATTGGATGGATTATGTCGGAACGGCTCAACAAATCGCTTTAACATTTGGAAAACAGTTAGAATATAGCCTAGAATAGCGCATAGGCTACTATATAATGCATGAAAATAACGGGACCCGAAGCTACGTCGGTAAAACCACGTGGTACTACTACTATTATTTTTATTTCTATGTGTTTGTTCACCGGTAAAAGTAACTGAACCTGTCAACTGAAAACTTATCATTTTTAAGAAATACGAGTATATATTCTTATCTAATTTACTAGCAGAAATCCGCGATTGTACCCGCGTAGTAGTCGTGTCTGTGGCTGCCTTAGCCGTTCTGGCGACGTGATTGAGCAACGAACATCCACACTTTCGCATCTAATATTAGTAAGATTTAGAGGTATAATTGTTGTACTGGTAACGTTTTAGTTTACGCTTATTGGTAACTTTATGGTCTAGAATTATTAAGGTTTAATCTGGATTAGGATCTAACTTAAAAGGGTCTAGTAGGAATTCCTCCCTGTAGTCTTAATAGGATTTCGTCCAGGTAGCTAACCCAAACGTTGGACCCCAAAATCTGAATAGTATTAATTGGTTTTAACCATCTATAACGTGTATGTTATCAACTTACCAAGTATGTACATGGTTAGAAAATTATTTTTTTCGTCACAGATAAATTACAGATTGTAGATTCACCGGTTGCAAATGCGTGAATAAATACGATTTTTGATTCTAAATTTGATGTGAAGGCTAGAAGGTCCAAATTCACAATTGTGAGGTTGTTGGTTCGAATCCCACCTACACCCGTGAGTTTTCTAAGTACAAATGCATGAGTCTGTCATCAAAACTGGCTTTAACAGTGAAGGAAAAAAAATATCTTAGGGAAGCCCGCCTGTGCTTAGAAAAATGTCTTTTGTGGAAATTCGTTATCAGCAAACCCGCATCGTGACAGATTATACATAGTCGGCTCTCTGTTTATCAAAGAAAGCATATATAGCCTCAATAGTGGAACCACGAAAGAGGTCGTACTTGCTTTGTGGTATTATACTGAAACTATGTTATACTACATAACTTTCTAAGCACCTTTTGAAATGAAAACTTCTTTTGACAGACCACAGACAGATTTATCGTGGCTGTGAATTAAATTCTAGCGTCACACTCGGGAATGATAAGAAATCTTCGGGTAAATTCGGGACGATAGAAATGCTGATGCGTTTCTAGATGGCCAATGGCCATGGTTTCACCCGCGTAGTTTCCAAAGTAAGCTGTCAAATTTTAAGTAATAAGTGTTCACTTCTATCGGCAGTTACTACACAGTAAATGTGGTTCCTATGACTGCCACTTTTTTTTGACATCCTTTTTTGACGAAATAAAATCTTTGAACTCTGACTCGAAATACAAAACAAGTTCTAATTCCCACTTAACGATTTTTCTTGGAAAAATAACTGAAATAAACTTTTTGATATTCTGATCCCCAATTATACAATGAGTAGGCAATACAAAGTTTCCAGGTAACGAAATATATCCATTTACGTGTTGAAAGGTTGCCACGTCTTTGAAGTGAGCTATATTCGCAGCTGAAAAGGAAATCACTTAGTTATTAGATGATCTCGTTAAGGAAAAAAGTGGTTTCAAAGACCGAGCAAACTTCTCGAGGCACGGAAAATTCTGAAAAATTTCTTTGCCTCTACGTCTCAAGAGACCGAAGCAACGACTACCTATTCCGTAGATAACGAACGATGAACAGTCGTTTTAAGTCACTATATTTGCACGAAATGTACTCATAAGCTGCGACTCATGTTATTAGTTGCGTCTTAATAATATTTCAAGAGTTTATACGAGTATGTATAACAGAGAGCAAAAAATTTAATCTGTAAATGACTTTAGCCACAATATCGTTATTTTATATTTAAAAAGACAATATCCTATGTAAAAAAAAACTCAAAGATGATTTAATCTCTACACTATATAAACTGTATTGCAGTTCTCAAATGCGAGTGTAAAAAATTAAACAAAAATTGGTTTCCGTATTGAGGCACGATGCGTATTTTTTTGAAATAACTGTTTATCGATTGTAAAATATTTTATTGATCAAATTAAATATTATTAATTTAAATGTCTTGTATGGTACTAGAATTCTCACATAAATAAGATAAATTTACTATTCAAGCAATTTAGTTCAGTTTTAATACAAAAACAGAAGTCATTTTTTTCGCAACAAAAAATATGCTTGTTGATTTTTATGAGAACTCCATAGAATATGAGGTCGTCGGTTGGACGTGACAAAGAGGAGCTTTGAGGAATAAACTGGAAGTTTTTCGCATTTTCGCTCGCGCCCGAGGGAATGTGATTTGTTTCCGCTTGACAGTTCATTAGCACGTTTAATTACAAACCTTATTAGTTGGGTGCTTGCGCTATGTGGATACGATGTTAATTATTTGATGAACATGAAAACGAGACATATTTTTGTTAATCCCAAGATTACCGAATGAAAATTAAACCCAAATTTACTAATAGCACGTATTCTTAACACTTACTTCAACCTTCATTATCATTCGGAGCCTTCCTGAACTCACAACTCTTTACTAGCATAAAATATCATCTTCCTCTGTAGCTTATTTCATTTATATACATACTGGGCGTGGGCGTATATCTCCCAATACATGCCACTCAATCTGATTCCACGGCTTTTCAATTTGGCTTTAAGGAATTAAAGGAAAATCAAAAAGCCGAAAAAAGGCTTGGGAGTCTTGAAAAGCAACACGCTGCGAGTGCACTTGGCATTTTGGAAGTAGGTAGCGGCGACCACTTACCATCAGGTGTCCCGTCCCTTTATTTTGTTTTATAACACAAGATGAAAAAAAAAACATACTCTTTGTGGTAAGCAATACGCTTGCTCACTATAGCATTTGTTTTAGCACTGCTCAGCTGCTCAGATTTCATCTCGAGGGTTCAAGGATGATTTATCTCTTTTCCGCATATTTTCTTAAGAAACCTTGCTTTTCAAACCAGCACATAGTAATTTTTATCTTTGCACATGGGCGGTAGAAAAACTAAAAAAGATGTGGTACTTCCACGACGGGAACTCTGTAAAGAATCTTTCCACATAATATAAAAAAAAACGTTAGTCTATTGATTCTTATTTCATCTTACGTTACGCGAACTATACCTTGAATCTCATATTATTAACATATACGCTTTCTCCTTTCAGTTTTACGTGCAGCAATATATTATCTCTCGGTAGAGGTTTCTAGCTGTGGAACTATTATTGGAATTGGTTTGGTAGTCTCAGAGTTTACCGGTTAGCAATCTAACAAATATTTCCTTGTAATTATATCAGATTCGACGAACATAACTATGGAACTGCTTATATGGGAAAAATAATATCAACTTTTCTAACTTTCTTTGAAATTATCAGATAGGTAATTATGACACAATGAGAGAGAGAGAAGAGCTAAATAGAGAAGAGGAGTGGAGGTTAAACCTCAAAGCGTTTTTATTTTTAAATCCTGCCTTGGAAAATTACTTTTTGTAGTCATCTCCATTCGATCCTTTATTTGAAAACTATCAAATTCTGAATTCACAAATACTTTGTATCGTGATAAAAATATTCACCATTTATGAGAGTAGGATTGTAATACAAGGTATAAGATAAGTATGCTCAAACACGCGTACTTCAGAGATGTACTTAATATGGTTTTTTTTTTAATGAATGGCTCATTGTGGATTATCATCACAATTCCGCAAAAAACACGTAAAATGATAGGCCGTCAAACAAAGAGATAGGGGCCAGTAATATGAGTATTGTACTGAGAGGATTTGTCAGGTATTCTATGTTTTATGTTTTCGACAACGCAAAAAGTGTTAGTAAGTTAAGTCAAACTAATTTAAATAAAGTTAGTAAACCCAAATAATGTAACTAAGGTAGGCCAACTAAACGCGCTCTTGTAATGAGTTGTCGAAATAGAAAATGATATAATCAATGTTTACTAATTTAGTTCTAGTTTAGATAGGTATTCGATGACTTCGAAAACCGCACACACATTCATAAACATTTTCTTTAAAATAAAATGAAAAAGTCCTAATTGATGCAGGCGTCATTCTTCCGATTCCGTGGTATTAAGAACCACACCCTTTTTTGAAGATGGTTCAAACTAGCACAAATGACAACTACACAGAGAACTTTTTATCGAATCTATAATGTGTAAAAATGAATACAAAAACAGTACAATTGAAATGAAATTATAGATAATTGCTTCATTTACACAACGGGCAATTAATTTATTGTGAGGTAAATATCGCAGAAAGAGCCCATTGTTCTCTGGCGTCGGATGAATCAGACTGTGAATGTTTCTGGTATTTGGGAGCTTGGGCAAGTCTACAGACAGGTATCATCGTCATCACCATCATAATCAGCCCACATTCACCCATTGCGGGACATAGGCTTCTCCAATAATACGCCACTCAGCCCGATCCTCGGCTTTACAGAAAGGTCTCATTACTATTAAATCTAGCTCTAGAGCTAGGCTATTATCGGACATATTTAGATATATCCGAACTTGCTGCAGGAAGTACGTAGTATTTAGATAATTATAAGTGAAAAAATTGGCGTTTTTCTTTTGACTAGTTACCGCCCTGTGGTCTGAATTCGATCAAAATTTAAATAAAGAAAAGGGTTAGTATTTAATTGTGCGTGTGTGTGTCAAATACACGATAGTATAAGGGCGAGCTTTTCGTTGTTCCTATTCCCGTTATTTTCCCGGGATAAAAAGTATTATAAGCATAAGTAGCCCCTAAATATTCTCACTTCTACTTCTCACTGGGTTCGGAGGGAAGGCTTTCTCCCCGAACCCTAGCAGTGAGAAGGAGTGAGCAGGTTTGGTGGATGACACATGACGTCGAAAGATTTTAGGCACATGTCGGTTTTCTCACGATGTTTTCCTCACCAATAAAAAGTAGAATATGTTTTCCAGATCGTAATTTGACTGTATTTCAAAATTCAACCCAAGCTATTGAGAGGTTCCGACTTAATTGAACAACAAAGAAATCAACTTTGACATTTATAATTTTAGTGGGATTCTCCCATTTGTGACTTCAAACTAAACTAAAACAGACAAAACTAAGCTTAAGTCAAATTTCGTATTTCGGTTAGTAAACTTAAGTAACTAAATAAAGTTATAAATGTAAGGAATTCTTCGGGAAAGAGTAAATATTACGAGTGTATAAGATGAGTTGCAATTAGACCGGTTGATTGATATCCGGATCATCAATCACGATCGGAGAAGGGATGGGGCTGAGCTGGATATGTCCGAACTCTGATAAGCTAGATAGATGGATAACATCAGCGCACAATACGATTTAAATGAGAATAGAATACACCAATACTTAAGAAAGTTTGTTTGAATATTATATTATTTTTGGACTGGATTTTTTAAAAGCCTCCATAATCGATGACAAGCATATATATATAAAACAAACACGTTACTACGTGAATGGTCTTCAATGAAAAAGTTTATTGCCATTTTCATTGCAATACTCGTATCATGTAAACTGACAAAATATATAATTATTTTTTTAATGTTTTTTTTTTTATAAGAACACCTAGAATAGTTAGCGTGAGTGAGTTTTCCCGATGGAAACACAATTTTGGTATCTTCAAATTGAGAGAACCTAAATTAGTAATTTCTAGATAAACGTGGTTCAAAGTATAGGTATTTCGCATCGTCGCTTGCAGTAAGATTTGTCCTATGATGCTAAATGTTGGTAAGACATCAGATTTTTGTATGTCGTGCTAAACTATCATAAATATTTATTTGTACGGCGAGAACGACTAGTTCTGGCGCACTGCGTATTTATTTATGCCGATATGGCGCTAGCATAAAAATTACGCTATACTAAAAGTTACATAATATTATACCTTTCTATCTATAACAAGATCAAAACTATTTTTTACCAATTCCCAAAAACAGTCATAAAGGTACGAGTGTGGACTACACCAAGAAGTTACAGTCGCTTGCTTGCGTCCTCATCTTTTTGCTCTTTTCTCACTAAGTGGCACAGCATATGGACTACGCTCGTCATCCAAATGATTTAGCTCCATTTTGTGTAATTTTTCGAAAACGTTTCTCTTCAAACCGGAACCCAGTTCTGTTTGCAAATTACTGCTTAATAATGGAATACCAAGCAAATGTATGGTATTTCCACAGGAGCATTACGCAAAGAGTACCTCTACAAATTGACTATTATTCGTTGGCAATCTAATCAGTCACTCCTGTCACGCATAATATAATCTCTCAATTAATTTATCTACAACTTTTTCCGGCATTCCTTAAACTCCATACCTACGTGTTGGAGTGAGAAGTAATTATGTACGTTACAACACAGCGTACCTTTGGTGAGACAAGGGCACAAATGGATGTATCGTCATTTTTCAGTACCTAGCCATTTCAAGCTTTTCTATAGGATATCATCGTGATTTTTTTGTATAGATCTCAGTTAATATTAGTTCTAATTTCTTAGTTAAGATATGCTCCCGGTTATGTAAACTACTTAGTTAAGACATGCTATTTGATTATGTAAACTAAAAGTTTTGCAGCTGCTTTTAGATTGAACGGTGTTTTTTTGTAAATAAAAAAATATTTGTCCAATCATTTTGTTTTACCGAAGGTACGAATATGTTTTGAATTTTATTTGTAGCAATCTCTTGGACAAAGGATGAGTGTTTAATTTCAAGCTAAAAGTTTTGCAGCTGCTTTAAGATTGAAAGGTGTTTTTTTGTAAATAAAAACGACAGTCTCATTCCCGAACGCTGTCACGTTTCTAAACTGTAGGAACGTACGTCGTGTGACGTTCAGCTACCGTATGCGGCAGATGCCCGCGAGGGACAATTTGGAGCGGGAGGATTTAAAATTAGATTCGCGAGCGACTGGCGTCGTATCGTGCGTCACTCAGTGCGAGGACTGGGGTCCTCGTAGGTACTGGCAACCTTGAAACGAATCTGCAACTCTTATTTGAGCAGTCAGGACCGGATTTAGAGGTGTGGAGGCCCCGGGGCAGGAGGTAATAATCTTGTCTTTAACTTCGTACGTTGAAATACACACCCATTTTAAGTCTCTATTGTGGAGGCCCCTCGTTTGTGGAGGCCCCGGGGCATATGCCCCGTTTGCCCTCCCCTAAATCCGGCTCTGTTTGAGCTACCCTTCCACGGCTTCGTTCATATTCAACATCTAACCAACAATGTGAACCTTGCTCTTTTTACTATCGGAATTCTCGTAGCTCGAAATAGCGACATCGTTTCATGGTTGATGTTCCAAAGACACGTACGAAGAGATTTGACTCTACTTTTGTGATAAGAACGTCTAGGCTGTGGAATACGTCGCCTGAGTGGGTTATCCCTGTTGGTTACAATCTTTGCGTCGAGAGTGAATCTGTTTCTTCTAGGTAAACACGCTCCATCGTAGACCGCATCGTCGCTTAATATCAGACGAGTTGGCGGTCAAGAGTAAACCTTTAAAAGTTAAAAAAAACTTTTATTTTAGGATTGCGGGCAGTAACGAAGCCTTTCGGTACGATGTTCCACACGGCTTGGAAGAGATCGCAGGGTCTACCGCCTAACTAGAACTGTCTTAGCTTTGATATTCCTCTCTCTTTTCTTTCCGCTTGAAATAATAGAGACCGCAATGGCGATTTACGAGTAGATAGGCGGCATAAGGGCGGGATTTCGCAGAGCCCCGAACTGAAAAAAAGTTAGACTAAAAGCGTAACAAAATATACCACGGAAGTGACGCACAAAAACTGCCCGTGGCCACGTATGTTGCCAGCTTTATTTTCAGATGATCGTACCAAAAAGAAAAGATATAGCAATTTTTTTTAATTGTGTTTATGTTATTCGAAGGAAATTTGTTTCTACCTGCTGTCTCATAACACCACATGTTTTTCTATTTATCTATCATAGAAAAAACCGTAACGTAGGTTTTTTGAAGGGAAAACTCCTTTTGGTGCACAGATTTTTAGTGGGCCGTGAATCGTGCGTCACGCTCATAAATGAAAAAAATCGATGGTTAGAAGCATGGCCATTTAGACTAGATGGCTTATTTAGACGACAATGCTTTGAAGATGTATTCCAGACTAACATAGCTATCAAATTCTGAGTTATAGTTTTCACCTCTATCGGTAGTCCCTGCGCCTGCCATTTTTTTTAGTTTAATTAGTTTTTTTACGTCGTCTCACCAAGTAATACAGTTTTATACGGTTTAAGATACAACACGCTTGCTCAGAAGATATCTATTCACTCTTCGTTTAAATATTCCCAGGTGATAGGAGTGAGGTACATCCCTAACACATAAATGAAGGTAAAAATAGGAACAGCAACCATGGTTGGAAGTCGGAAGAAAATGAAAGCGTAAAACTGTCAGAAAAACGAACCTCAGTGACCTCGAAACAGCTTGAAATAAGGAAAGAAAATATTCGGGTTACTCGGGGACTTTATGGGCAATGAAAATAAATAATAGATAACCTTGAAATAGGAAGGATAAAAATACACCTGGAACAAATCATAACATGTGCCAGGAAGTTGACTCAAATTCTTCCTTCCGAATCCTATAAATTTTATTAACATTTGGGTCTGCAATACCAAATTTACCACGATAAAACTAGCCAATCTGTTAATTAATAGATATTCTGTTAACAATAAACATTCCTATACCAAACATGTTACTTCATTCAAAATCGTTTAGCTGTTACAATATACGTGGGACAAACACGCTCTTATTAACCACAAACTTCTGCATATTAATGTGGATATTTGGATATTAAAATAATTGGATGTTCCCTGTTCAATCACGTCAGTTGGATCAAATAGAACTTGTATTTTTTAATTTGCTCTTACACGCAATTTTCTGACAATTAATTAAACATGACCTGTGGTGGACTAGTGACGAATACGTTCCATTGCACAATTAAGAGGTTATAGGTTCGAATTCCGCCTTCACATCTGAATACTTTTGACGTGACAACGTCTTATAAATTGGTTTGCCGGGTGACACTTCAAGAAACTGCGTTACGCTCCGCTCACGTTATGCTCACAACGAGAGCGAGTGAGAGCACGCGTCCCTTCCACTCGGGCATGGTTAGCCCGCCTAAGAGCGAGAGAGACAGATATAAAAAGTGAAAGGCACGCGTCCCTTCCGTAAAATTATTTTACCACTCAAAGTCGTTGTCACGTAAAACTTTCGCCCGTATACCGACTTTACAGGCAACCAATTTTTTCAAGTAAAGATGTGCCAGTTTGTAATCAAGCCTCACTTTGAACCAGCACGTTCTAAGAAAGAAATCTTTCGAGGGGATAAATTATCTGCTAGCCAGCACTTGGCCAGCGCGGTGGTTTATAGCATTGACTCTCTTCATGTAAGAAATGGCCCCAGTTAGCTGCAACAGCAAAAAATAAAAACAGAACCCAAATGACAAAGGCCACGGACATCGGTGTCAGTGGAGTGACAAATGTAAATTAAAAAAAATTGGCGAGGAACTTCCGATAGAGATGAAAACTTATAAACTCAAAATGTGATAGCTTACTTTGGACACGACGCAAACCGAAACCATGGGCATGGCCATGAGCATGGCCGTCTAGGAACGCTGACGCATTTCTAGGAATATGGCCATGGTCCCGAGTTTACCAGAAGATTTCTTATCATTCCCGAGTGTGACACTAGAATTTAATTCACAGCCCATAAAAAATCTGTGTGTGGCGCGCCAAACGATATTTTCACTTCTAAAAGTCTCAGCTCTTGGAACACTTAGGAGTCTGCTTAACCTAATGAAACAATATTTCTACTTCATAAAATAAAAAACGACTTCTCAAAAGTGGCGTGTTCAAAACACACTAGAATATTAATTACAAGTACTTACATGAACCCTATCCATAAGGAATAATAATACACATGTTACATGACTCATTGTAGGGGTAGTATGAGGATACAACCCCTACAATGAGTCATGTAACCACTAAAGGACTAAGGGTTCCCGGAATGGGGAAACGACCTGACTTTCCCCAATGTTACTTAGTTACCTAGGGGGCTACTTTAGTGCCTACAGGATGTGCTTCACAGCTGTTATGTTCTCGGCTCATTCGATCAATGTTTTTGTATGTACATGAAGTACACACAAACAAGTACTGACCACATACAATAATAATAGTAATTAGCTGCAAGTAGTTATTTAAAAATATTATTTATTATAAAAAATGTCAGTCATAGGAACCGCCGATATACTGTGAAAACTTTCAACTTATATTTTTTTAATAAAACAGCAGTAATGTCGCACAATACGTCACCTGTATACTTAACTACAGACATACTGTTATAACCTCAGAATAAGTTATAACGCATGGCAGTTTTTTTTTTACTTTTATAGGTTTACACTTGACCGCCATATCGTCTGATGTTCGCGACGATGCGGTCTACGATGGAGCGCGTTTACCTAGAAGAAACCGATTCACTCTCGATTTGAAGACACCAAGATTATAACTCGATATAACGAGCTCACCAGATATCATCCATTAAAACGCATCCGACGCGCACACATTTTTCATTTATTAAGAGACATCAATTTTTTTCTCATAAAAGAAAAGTTGCCTTAAAATCTAATTGATTTGTTTACACAACTAATTCTTGACATAAATAAATTATTCTACCCTCAAACATAAAATATATATTATTAAAACAAATTAGTCAAGATTACAGCCTCATACTTGCGCGCAATCCCATTCCATTGCTCCGCTGCCGCTCCGACGCTACATTCTCATGTCGGTGATGCAACCTATAAGGTTATCCTCTATCACAAAGTGCTGAACACGGACAAAGAATATTCACTAAAAAACGGTTTAATTTTGATGATCCGTTTCCTCTATTCTGTTTTGTTCGTACTCGTTTCAAACCCCGTCACTTCACGCCAGACGATACGGCTATCAAACGCTAACCTATCATGATACAAAACACACAAAAGGCACAGAAACGGTTTAACCAGATCTATTTAGCTAATTACGTGTCTATTTGAAGCAAATAGTTGATCGTTTTGTATTTGAACCCCAGCAACAGGTTTACTGTCGGAGCAGTAAAGATAGAATCAAAAGCACTAAAATCATACTAAAACTAAGTTTATGTCAGACCGCAATGCGGTACTGAAACCTTAGTTTATTCCTCGGTGCATCGAACCCGTTACAAGAAATTCCAATTTTGAAAGGCACGAGATATTCCAATAGTTATCATTCAAATTAAGTATTAGTGGGTCACGAACTAAAATTACCACTCCTAGGATTTGGAACCATCTTTAAAAGTCAAGGTTTTAATACACCATGTTAGCCAAGATGTCTTTCATGAAATGTGCCGATTTTCTTACGATGATTTTCTTCACTATAGAAGTCAGTGGTGACGACAAAACTGTGTAACTGCACTTGGAAAATACTCGGGTGCAGGCAGGAACGAAACTAAAACCTAACGGTTATGATATCTCATATTCTAACCTAAGTTACTATCATCGTCAAACCACAGTAAATGCTAAAATATTACGTAATTAGTAATCATTGGTAAAACTATTATGTTAAGGAACTGTTTTTGCCATTTCAGAAGCATTAATTATTTATGTCGCAGCCAACCAGCTTAATCAGTCGTTCAATCAACAGGCTAGCCTGATTACCAAACAGCGCCAAAAAGGGTTTACTAATGTTGTATGTAACAAACGATACAGGTAAATAAAAATATAAATTACGTCACATGTTATGGGGAAGGGAAGGGATCGATGAAGTGTGACAGTGTACGAGGAGGGATCTCAAATTTTATGACATCACATTTTTAAAAAAAATGTCGTGGGTTTTCACATTTAAGTATTACAACACTAAATTTAAACGAAAATTGCAAAATGTGTGGCGTCGCACTAGGTAGGTCTCTGAACTGTGAACTGTGGGGAGGGAAGGAGTACAAAAATCATAAAATTCGTGTGACGTAATTTATGGATGGCCCTAGTAAAGAGGCTAGGCTGTTGATTGAACGGCTGATTGAGCTATTTGGCTGCGACATAATATCTCTAGACTCAGTTACACAGGTTTTGAAAAGATCTCTATTTCAAGTAGGTAGTTGTCATAGAAACACAACCTTCAACTGATTTTCAACTATTATTTCAGCCAGTAGCAAAACAAAAGCCGCTCGCATTCATAATTTGAAACCTCAAGATAGAGTCATTGAAGCGCCAATCAAATCATTATTCGGCTCATGCGCCGGAGTGTGGTCCGACTGCAAATTGGGTAAGTAGATGACCAATCAGCTGGATAGGTGATTCACTTCAATTGAGGTTAGGAATAGCTTTAGTGCTAGGTCGGTGATCTAATTTTACTATCTTTATTTGACTTGCAAAACAGGTCTATAACCTAAGATGCAAAACAAATCTATAGATATATATATATATATATATATAAAACTATGCCTTTTTTTTCGTTGTAAGTCAACTCCTCCTAAACGGCTGGACCGAAATGAATGAATTTTTTTGTAGTAAACTTTTGGATAGGGCCCTGGATGGATTAGTTTTACAAATCAGCCCGGTAGATGGTGCTGTAATTGGTATCTAGGTTAGGTTAGTATCCGCGCAAAGCCGGAACGGGCCGCTAGCTGTCTTTATTGTATGTAGAAAATATGACACAGGATCGAGAAAGATGACATGATAAAAGATAGGCCTATACCTAGCAGGGGGATAAAGAAGGTTGTGGATGATGATGATGATGAGATGATAGAAGAAATTTAAATGCAAATTCATCTACATTTCTTCTCAAACGTGTAGTTCAGTTTTTTCCTGTGTAATATAAAAAGAGATAAAATATCTGAGATGTAAATGATATTATACCTTGGAACGATAAATACGAGTAGGTACAGTGTAGTTCTAAACAGTGATTTAGATCGCACTACACTGATAATAATTACAGGTGCACATACCACTTGACTCATGTCTAGCTTATGCCGTCACTCTTTACTATATAACAAAATATTTTCTTCTCAACAGTTTAAATGTATGCATCACAAAAAAAATATCACAAATGTTTTCTGATTTCAGAAAACATTTCCCTTTTTTTATTGTCATAGCAACGCAAACAATTACTTACAACTAATTCCGCCCCGGTAAACTATCAAACAAGCGTCCGGGAACACTAGACAAACACATGAGAGCTTCCTGGATGAAGTTCCCTGTTCCGCCGGGAAAGTTCCACGGATTCAATAATGCACTCGACGA
This sequence comes from Ectropis grisescens, assembly GCA_017562165.1. Taxonomy (NCBI): domain Eukaryota; kingdom Metazoa; phylum Arthropoda; class Insecta; order Lepidoptera; family Geometridae; genus Ectropis; species Ectropis grisescens. The sequence goes on along the minus strand of CM029787.1, from coordinate 24,793,209 downwards.
TGTTTCAAATTGGAATTGGAAAACTTATAGCTGGAAAACGGGAATAAAGTTGTTCCTGGCTAGTTGTGGGCTTGACGGGCGGTTTGTCTGCAGGTTAGGCGCTATGTCACCCATCTTTATTCCGTATTCCAAAACTTTTGTAGAACTCTTTACATCTTTTTGAAGTGCAAATCTCTTTTGGCGCACCACACTGAATTTTTCGTAGACTGAGAATGAAGCGCATCGTCAAGGTCGGAAGTAAAGGATTTATTGTAAAGATAATTTAGTGTTTCGGTTCGTTGGTTGATCGCAATATACCTACTACGAGCATAGTGCGTGTGTCGCGACCGGCCCAAGATTTTAAAGCCCGGACTACAAATGAAACCTTGCCCGGCCGCTTCCTAAACTATGACAAAACCGGGGAACCCCGGACGGATAGCAACCTCAACATACGCAGTATTGATTTGTAAAATCTAGTCTATAGCGCCTGGGCTATTTTTAAATAGCTAAAGTTTAACAAATCAGTTCCAAGCAAGGTGCGAAGCCCGCATTGCGACCAACAATTAAAGTCAACACGAACCGTGTCAACGAGACTGCCAACATCATTACCAACATTGGAAGGTCATGCGCCGAGACGTGCGTGAGACCCGACCATTCATTCGAGACCCCTGACATTCAATTCACTACACCCCTCCATCACCGTCGCCACGGCTCATCCACACACCGGCTATCGGCGGGGATGGGGCGTGCCAATTTATATTGGTCGTTTTGACGGGTGACTCAGTAAAAGTGAGTCATGCTACTAAGTGGAGTTTGGGCATTCCTCGGTTCGATGTTGCGATTTTTGGGTGATATGTTCTAGCTAATTGGCTGTTTGGAAAGAAATTTGATACTATATTATGATATGGAGCCTGCCGTTAGACTCTACCCATAATACTCATTTTATTTAAGTTATGTGGTAAATTTGGAGTAGTTTTTTTGCCCATAAATAACTGTGGACATTTCTCACACTACATATTTAGTTAAAAACTATGCAAAACTCATATTATTCGAGCGAGACGGCTAATATAATGATATGTACGTATATACCTCTAGTAAAATCGTAAATAATTACATATATTCTTATGATGTTGAGAAACACCCAGACACATCATTTTTTTCGTCACACAATATATACGTATTTGCTCTGGATGGGGATCGAATCCACGCCCTATGGCTGCGCGGGCAGACTTACTATCAACTATTCCACTAGACCAGCCTATGTCAAGATCTTTTACACCTTGTAGTCCACTACAGTTATAGTTATTCCATGATTCCTCAATATTTTTATTCAAATTAATTTATCGAATTTCCCCACGTCTAATTTTTGTATATAACCAATATTTTTTTTTATCGCGTATAGGTCCGCGTTTGACCACCAACTCGCCTGATGGTAAGCGACGGTGTGGTCGAAGATGACGCACGTTGACCTAGAAGGTACCTATTCACTCTGACCTTGAAAAGTTCTAGATTGTATCTCTCAGGGAACAAGGAGGCCGGCAACTTATTCCACTCCAAAGCTGTACGTACGAGAAAAGTGGATTCAAACCGTTTAGTACGGATTTTGGGAATATCCACAGTGTATGGGTGGTAGTGAGCCGACTTGGTATGGAACTTTCTCAACATTGCAGGCGCCAATTCGCACGAGGGTGCAGTTACCAAGCGATGCTAATTTAGACTTCTCACTACGCGAAACATAAAGTGGGTCGGACAATGTTGCGTGTCAGGGTTCTGTGTTTCAGCGAAATTATTTCAGAACAAACGAATGTGAAATAAATATTTTTAAGAAGTTTCGGTAGTGGGACCTTCTCTCCGTGTAAGTAGTTGTATAGATCTTTTAATGTGTTTCTGGTGTGTATGATTGCAAGAAGCTTAGGTTCAGAAAGGGCTAGCAAAAGGTTGATGTTAGAAGCTTTTAGACTTTGAAAATTAACACTATTTTGTATGTAACTATCGGTCCGGGAGGCTTTGCCGGACAAAATATTTCTTCACAACTTATCTCAATATGGGTATCAAATGAAAGAGCTTGATAGTGAATACAATACATAATAACAAATTTCAAATCCAAGATGGCCGCCACCACAAAATGGCGAATTACATTATTTTTACTACACTTAGGGATCATGAAAGGGCTTGACTAGTAGAATACTTTGCACTATGACAAATTTCATCCATGGCCGGTGAAAGGTTCAGTCGAGTAGCGCGTGCAAGCAAAAAACATCTTCAGCTTTATGATATTATGGTAGTTTGACGTGTAAATTGTGCATTTTGTATAAAGTCCGACCGAATATAATACAACTGATTAAAAGCTACAAATAAAAAGAAGAAGAAAAATACTTTTATCAGCTGGCTATTATCATCATTGTATAAATTCAGACCAATAGAAACAGTATTACCAGACATATTGCATGCCTCTTGAATAAGAGACCAGTTTGTATGGGTCAACTTTTAAAATGTTTTGTATCACCTTATCTAATCTGCAAATAGCAATAAAGATTTTTGTATTTGTATTTTGATTTTAAAATAAGAACAGAAAAACTACAATGACAATGATGATGAAATGAAAATAATTTGTGTACACAAATATAATCGACATTCCTGATCTCGTTTGATTGCATCACTTGCAAAAATATTGGTGATGAGCTGGGAAGTCTGCAACTTGGTGCGAATCGTTCTATTTCTGCGCTGGAATTCGGGTGATCGAGAAATAAATTTGCGGTTCGTCATTCCGTGAACAGATTCATAAAAAGGATTCCTGTTTCTAACTGCCGTGTTACAAACATTTATTCAAAATATAAGTATTCTAGTCAAATACCTGACAAGTTGTTGTTATTATGACTGAATCAAACGAACTCAAACATGATGGAGCTTATTATATAATTAATATTATACTCGTAAGTATATAAACAATAATTAAACGTGAGAGTTGTGAGGATGATGATTGTCGATCTTTAAATTTATTTTATACATAGATAGAGAGACAGTCTGGAGTAAATATAGGCTATTTTTATCTCGGTAAAATAACGGAATCTGGAACTACGCGAATGAAACTATACTAAACTCCTAGTCTATAGTAATATTACAAAGCTAAAGGTTGTGTTTGTTTGAACGCGCTAATCTCAGGAACTACTAAGCCGATTTCAAAAATGTTGGCACTATTCGATATTCACTTGTTTTCTGAGTTCCATAGGTTGTATATTATTACGAGTATACGACCAACTAACCCTACTTGAAGATATCATTTCAATTTCTTCCATAATAAAAACAAATTGATTTCTCAAAATATCGGACGACCCAAACATAACTTTAATAATACTCGTAATAAAGTGCCAATCCATCTTACAAAGCTACAAGGAATTGCGAATAGGAACCACATTCGCATGGCTAAAACAGATTGATCGAACAAAAGTACTTCCTTCATTTGGCCGAGTGCTAGAGATAAGTTTGTGTAGCTATCAGTCGGCGTATGAGGTGATAGCTTCCTATTCCTTACTGTCAGTGGCGAGCGTCCTCACGCTTCAGCTGACATTTCCGCAATATCCTCGGGGCTGTAATCAATTCCGGCTGACGGGGATGATGGATGAGGATGTGAGCGAGGATGTGGGGGTTACTAGGTCACTGCTAGTTGTGATCGCACTTTTTTAGATTTTTTTAAGCGATAACTTATTTAGCAACGTTTCAAAACCTTTCGGTTGGGGAAAATGTCACCGCCATGCTAATGTAGCGATGTAACGTAGCGTGTCGTACTTACAGGTGCTTTTTGAATAGATTACAACACTACACTTCGGAGAGTGTGCAATTGATCTGCATGATCTAATTCCACCTTGCCCTTTCTTCTATCGGACTTCTCGTTCCACAAAAGGGCGACATTGTTTCATGGTTGATGTTCCATAACGCGAACGAAGCGATTTGACTCCACGTTTGTGACAAGAACGTCTAGGTTGTGGAATGCGTTGCCTGAGTGGGTTTTCTCCGATGGTTACAATCTTGGTGTCTTCAAATCGAGAGGGAATCGGCTTCTTCTAGGTAAGCACGCTCCATCGTAGATCGCATCATCGCTTAACATCAGGCGAGATGATGGTCAAGTGCGAACCTATTCTAGTTAAAAAACAAGATTAAATAAAATAAAAATATCGGTGGACAATCCACACACTGCACCATCTCACCCCAAACTAAGCAAAGCTTGTGCTGTGTAGGCCAGATAACTCATTTTATAGTTGTAATTAAGAGTACAAACTTATTATACACAAAAACACCCAGATACAGCCCAAGTATTTAAATTCATCACACAAATATTTGCGCTGAGGGGGAATCAAACCCAGGACCTTCGGCTTCACAGGCAGAGTTACTACCCACTAAGCCACGAGGCCAGCCAAATCACGAGAGTTATTGAGGCTTGGCCGCTGTATCTCTTGTCTTTTCACATTTTATGCAAGTTTAAATTACTAGTACCTGTATTGACAGAGATTTGCTCGGTTACTTAGATACATACAGATTTTCTAAAAAAAAATTAGCTTGAAAAAAGAACGCGGCTGGTTGGATTCGAACCCGGACCTACCATATTTCAACCACCCATCTTCCCGACTGAGCTAATAAACTGTCGCGCGCCGTCGCGAAATTTACCATCGCATTCTAATCTTTAGCAAACAGTTTTTCGTTGTCTAAAAACGCGCATAAAACGATGTTTTTTTTAAAATAAAACCTGGCTAGATCGATTTATCGTCCCCGAAATCCTCTGTATACATAATTTCATGATAATCGTTCGAGCCGTTTCCAAGATTCAGATTCTATATATATATATACTTACAAGACTTGGTCGTTTAAAGATATAAGATTAACCTTTTAAGTTAGAAGTATATTATTTGACTACTATATCAACATGACTACGATTACAACAATACTATTTTATACTTCTCTAAGCATATGTCGTCATAGGTCATTTCACGGCTGACCAATTCTGCTTTCAAACTGAGCGCGCAATAATTTATTTATTTATTTATTTATGGTACACAAAACAGGAAATTCACAAAATAATACAAAGAGAGAAAGCATAATAGTTCTGAGCAGGTAAATATCCCTAAGCACGTGAACACAGCAAGATTACACAGTTAAATTACAAATAATGAAAAAAGAAAATCAATAATCGAATTACAATTACAAATATTGTTAAGCATTTTATAAGTTATCTAATACACAAAACAACCGACAAGAGCAAAATATCAAGTCCCACACACCAAACAAAATGTGTAAATTGGACGAAATGACATAAATGTATATACCAGATATAAAGTTACAGTTACCATTGCAAAACACATAATTGAAACACATAATTGAAAAATAAAAAAATAAAATAAAAATTCCTACAGTTAAACTACGAATATCATAGGATAGCCAAAATATTCCTTCGAAATTTATACAGGTTACTGTTGAAAATATCAATAGTGCTATGGTGACTGGACGAAACCTCATTGTATTGACGACACATACGGACAATAGGATTATAGAATGATGTGTTATTTTTGTAGACCTGTAAAATAAATATTATGGAGTGGGGATTGCGTGACCTTGGTTTGGTATTTAAGTTAAGGATTGAGAGAAGAGATGGAGAGTCTATGTACCCATGAATTATCTTCAACAATGTTATGAAATCATAATATTTACGTCTATTTTCTAAAGACAACAGCTTAAATTTAGAAAGTCTATCGCCATAAGATGTATGTTTGCGCTTCAGCCCATGTCTGCAGCACAACATTTTAAGACACTTTCTTTGAACCTTCTCGATGCGATCCGTGTGAACTTTATAAAATGGAGACCAAACACATGAGTTGTATTCTAGTACACTTCGAACAAGTGTACAATACAAATACAAAAAACTTTGTGGATTTTTGAAGTTCCTTGTAGTTCTCAGCAAAATAAGAGTTATAAGTGTTAAAAGTACATTTATTTGAGCAGCAATAGAAACAGAAACTCTTGTTTCAGCTGGTTTTGATACGGTTCTGAAACGTGTGATAACTTGTGTTCAACTGATTTGACCACCAGGCACGAACCATTTATTTTGTAATCATTGACTTGTAACTTGTAAAATTTTCTAAAATCATAAGCAGCACACTTTTTGTTCACACTGCTGAGACTCAGGGACATCTCTCACTATGAGAAAATCAGGGTCATATATCACTGCGCTCATAGGGTTATAATCCGCTGGATAAGAACAGGTTGGTGAAAGTTCTCGAGAAATTCTTTCTTATAACTACAAAATAAAGAATGATTTTTGTAAAAAGATTAATGTTTTCTAATTATAAATTCATTCTTATATAACTCTTTCAACATTGTTTCAATTTTGTTTTCGCGGGATCCTACTTTGTATATACTTTAAGTAACATTATGTTACTTATAACACAAGCTATCTTGCAGTGAAAGTCCTTTAAAAATTATCCAACCTTTTTAGAAATGAGGAATTCAATTAGCCGACAAAGCCTTTGTTGAACATCCCCTTAAAATAAATCAGCCGGCGTAGACAACTCTCGTATTAGCATAGAGTTCTGATACCAATTCGACGGTGGGTTTCCATTCCATTCTCCGCTTCAGCCTGAGCAGAGACAGAGTATCTCTCTACTTAGTCTGAGGCAGAGGCCGTGCCGTTCGAAGCGCCCTTGCGCTCGCGACAGTGCTAGGTGATCACACTCCGTTAGCACCTGACATAATGCTTAACTCTCGGTATGTATCAGTCAGATTTTCTATTGTAGCCCTGTGGCTTAGCTCGAATTTTATTTAAGGTTATTCTAAATAGCATTAGTACGATAGTTTGTATAGTAGGATTACGTCTCTCGAGGCCTGAGCCGCCTGCTCTGCCAAAGTCTAAAAACAAAGTCCGTTAGGTAGTAAAGATAAATAATACCTATGAAACTTCTGTTAGCATCAGCAGGACAAAAATACTAAAATTATACTCTTGTTTGAATTGGATCGTAAGCACCTTTATACTTTCATGCATTTAGTGAAAAACTGTTAACATGCATGTCGTTAATTTTATTAATTTGACTCTTAAAGCTTACTTATACAAGCACGACTACAAGCAGACAATCGTTTAATCTCCAAATTCCGTTGGCAAATAACAACGCGTAACCTGAAATCGAGTTGTTAATGACCACAAAAAAAGTGCCTTTCGACCGTAACACGAATTTGATAATTCGATCGAAACATCTGAAAGTGCGCTCGGATACGCGGGAGAAAGTATTTGCGCAGCCATTGTTACCACGCGATGCCGAGCGACTGGCCGCGACGATGAAAATTAGACCAATAATGGAGTCGGCACCAAAAACAAAACATATTTCGATCGTAAAAGGAAAATTATAATTTTGACCTGTCTCTCTCTCTCTCTCTCTCTCTCTCTGTCTTTGAGCGTGAGTGCGCTGTGGCGGCGTAGCTCCCAAGCGGTTTCATTTGATTTTTTTGTTTCATTATTGGTAATGTTAGACAAAATTCAAATAAATTAACTGTTGTTTGTAAGCACAAAGTCACTGACATTTTTTTTTCAAACCAGTAAAAGCCAATTAAATAATCTAACATGCAAATTTACAGATCGCTCAGCACCTTCTTTCATCTTGACTTCTTTCTTTCATCTTGACAAAAAGTTGTCTGAAAGAGATATATTTTGGTGATAAGATCACCTTCTGTGACCATTATGAATAATTGTTATTTTTCTGAACTTCGTTGTACCAATAAAGTATTTTTAAATTTAGTTCTATTGTATTTTACCTCTACCAAAAATAAATTTCGAAAAATTGAGAACTTCTGCCAAGAAATCGATCCAAAAGCATCTCTCTTTTCAATTATTCCACTCCGTATGATGTAATAGTGCTTAATAAACAGTTCCATATCGCACCAATGAATCATTTTAATAGCCCACTGTCTGTCTTTAAGGAAAGTGGCAATGAATGGTTAACGTCCAGCGTTCACACCCGACCAGTCGCGGCGCGACCTTGGCCGACTGTCGCATGTGTAAATGCAATTTCAAGTTTCGACACAGGCGAGATCGAATCAGAATGCATTGGCTTTTCAATAGACTTCCAATTGGGGGTCTACCGCCTAACTAAAATTGTCTTAAATTGTCTTGTCTTTGAGATTGTTGTCTCATTTCTTTTCGCTTGAAATGATAGAGACAACAATAGCAATGCCATAGCCGATTTCGTTGGGCGATAGAGGGGCCGGTCGCGAAGTTTTGCGCGACTGTTATAAGAACTGCGCCACAGATGCGCACGGAAATATAAATGTTGTTGGTAATTTTTTTACCACTCTAACAAACCCCAAGCAAAGCAAATATCCATACTAATAATATAAATACGTAAGTAACTCTGTCTGTCCGTCTTCATCGCTTAAACCGCTGAACCGATTTTAACGAAATTTTGTACAAATGTAAAACAAATCCCGAGAAAGGACGTAAATAGCTGAAATAATATTGATGAAATTGTACAAAAATATTTAAAGTGTATAAGTTGTTTTTAGTAAATTTGTATGTTTTTTTTTGTAAAATAAATCTAAAATTGCTTGAGTTACCCTAATATTTAATGTTTAAATCGCGTGGATGAATTCGCGGCTAAAAGCTAGTTGTACTATGAGAGTCTTGAGAGTCAGTTACCTGAAATACTGTTCCTGCTCAGATATTGTAAATGCAAAAGTTTGTGTGTATGTTACTTGGTCACGTCGAAACGTCTTAACGGATCAAGTTGAAATTTAGAACACAGTAGTTAGTCACAGGAAATTAAGAAAACTGGAGCTGCGCAGGTAAAACCGTGGCGCACTACTAGCATGTGAATTCTTATAAAGCAATGGGTAAAACTTTTTACCCACCGATTATTAGTTATTCATAAAACACCATAAAGGCAGACTCATAAACGGCCTAGCACTTGCGTGGTCTTAGAAAACGGTAGCCTATTTTTATTTCCTTTTTAGTATTCCTGAACTGAAAATATTGAGTGGCTCGTAAAATCCTCGTAAAGCTGTCTGCGATTTTTATTCATCGCAACATTTTGGGTTTTCGCCAAAAAATTTGCGACGTATTGATCACACGGTTTCCACCGTTCGAATAATCCTTAAAACTTGCGAGAGGAAATTCTTCAAGATATTCTAAGTCGTTATCCTTGTAGGTTCTCTTTAAGACAAAAAAAATCCAATTTGGTTCTTACGTTTTTGGGTAACTAGTGAATTTCCACTAAGTTCCGCTACGAATCTGTATGTAGTGAGCCAAAAGAAGATTTCACTTCAAAAAACCCATTGTTAGCCCCCGTCATCTCTTTACTTAGTCTGTGGCCCCGTCATCTCTTTACTTAGTCTGTGGCCCCCGTCATCTCTTTACTTAGTCTGTGGCCCTCGTCTTGAAATCAGTTAATAAGTAAAACAGAATAGGTACATGACAAATCCTCTCTTCAGTACAATACTCCTATTACTGGTTATTGACCCCTATCTCTTTGTTTGACGGCTTTAACATGACATTGGCGGAATTGTGAGGCTAATCCACATAGAGCCATTCATTAAAAAAACGGAATTGCTTCATCATAAACTGTCATAAACGTCACTTCATTATTTGCAAAGTATTTTATGCAATTTTCATAATACAAAAAACATAGGGGTCGAATTGATAACCTCCTCCTTTTTTTGGAAGTCGGTTAAAAATAAAAATATGCTGTCAGTTTTACCTGAGCCAGACGGAGCTTGATGCAATCCATGACATGAATATTGATAAGGGATGTGAGGTTCGTGCCGTGCATTGATAACATCAAGCCATTTCTTCAGTTTCGTTTCAATGAGAACTTTGGTAGGTATCAAATAGCCACATATGATACAAATTAATATCTTAATTTTCATTCTACTTATATTAAGAAGGTGAAAGTTTGTGAGTGTGTACGGAAGTCTCTTTTAGTCTTTCACGCAAAAAGTACCGAAGGGATATGGATAATAATTGGTAAGTAGGTAAATGAAAAATTAATAGTGCAGAATAATTAGGTAAATCGATTCAGAGAAATTAACCGTAGAGTTATTATTATAATTTACCAAAATTTTAATTTTATTTTATTATTTTTATTGTGAATTGGTATATTAATTCATTCTGAGCTGCATCAAGACAATCAATGGCATTGAAATGTTCATAAAATATCGCTGAATACATCTTCCCCTAAATAATTTATGTTTATTCAATTATAGCGGTATTGTAAAGGATACTCATCTAAGTATTCCCGGAGCACAATCAGACAAGTATCTCTAAAGGCCATTATCGGATATTAGCAATTTAGTTTATCTAAGTTTGTTTTTGGTTTAAAAACACAAATTTGAGGGACTGTTCCTCGGTTATAAAATTTACTTTGTGTTGGCCAGTACTAGGAAGGCTATTTGTTTCATATGAAATCATGGGGTACGTTCCAGTATTTTCCATAGAGCGTCGTAATACTCGTAGCTTCGTAACTTTCTTGTCGCGAAATGCGTCAGCCGTAGGTACTGGCAGGTAAGGTTCGTCCCGCCTCGCGGCGCCGACGTGGCCGGGATGAATCGATCGCTAATGTCTGCGTTTATTGGAACGTACACACCCGCCATTTTATACGCAGACTCATGAATAGTATTTATAAAATACAGCAAAGTGATGAATTGCCTGAGTGCACTCAAACGGGCATTCTGAAATTGGAGCTTTTAACTCTAAAAAAACATTTTCAATTTCGCCATTTGCGCTTCGCTAATATATAAAGAATGTGGCTAACATCCAAAATACAAGGCGGAATAGTGACGCGTGCCAGACGCGGTGGCACCGGGCGTATGGAGCGAGCTTTATGGTTCAAATTTTAGTGCTTCATTTTATGGTTGGGCGTTCGACCGCAGCGTATTGTATTCGAAAATGGTATAAACGTTCAGCTTACGATGTATAATGGGTTTCAGCGAGGTATGTTGACACCTATTATATAACTTTGGGGATGATGCAATAGTTGCTAAGTACGGTGAGTGTGGTCATATGGAATGTTTTTTTTTTGGACAATTCTCACACAACACTATCTGACCCCGAACTAAGCAAAGCTTGTACTATGGCGGCCAGATAGCTGATATAATACATAATTATATAGTTTTAAATACATACTTATTATACATAGAAACACCCAGACACAGTGCAAGCATTTGAATTCATCACACAAATATTTGCAATGGATGGGAATCGAACCCACGACCCTCGCAGGCAGAGTTACTACCCACTAAGCCACGAGAGCTTTTAGTGTACATTAAATTTATAAATCGAACGACACACAAAAAAAGCTGTAAAAAAATAGCAACCACAATACAACGAAGCTATTTGACACTGATCTCATCACTAGAACTATTTATCACTTTACCCTATAATTTATCGACAAAATATTATACCTCACTATTATACAAAAAAAAACAGGATTAAATAAAGTGAAATTATTTTCCTAGAATGCCACACAAAAAAGCTGCAAAAACACAAACAACGCATCTATTTGACACTGATCTCGTCACAAACAAATACAAGATTATTGATCACTTAACCCTATAATTTATCGACAAAACATTATACCTCACTATTATACAAATAAACAGGATGAAAAAAAGTGAAATTATGTTCCAATCATTAAAAGCCAGACAGATCGGTTCAGGCGCGATAATCTACGCAATCGACGCTCGTCGAATAGTAGCTACACCGTGGAGTCGTGAGATAATAAACAAACTAGATAGATTACAAGCAGACGTCGGTAGAAAGGAAATCTAGACAATTACAAACAGACGCTAGATTAAGAAAGGAATTAATGAAACCGTTTATCTGTTTTACAATAAGATAAAGAAAGAAATTAATGAAGGATATTAATCGGTTCATCTTTTTAAAATAAGACTACGAATTTAATTAATGAATTGAATAATAAGCTTGTTTCTTTTATAGAGATTGTTTCTTTTGAGTAAAAAATATACAGAGATAGGTACAATTAAAGAATTAAGTTACGGTTGGTTTAGTCAGGAGAACGACAATTGTCAATTCGAAGCCCCTAGTTCGTACCCCTTGCGAATAGGCGTGTCGACAGGTCCTGCAATTATATTAAATTATATAATATAATGACAGTATTTAAATACAATAAAATGTGTACCAATTTTAATTTTGATATTTTTTAGTTTAACTTACTTTATGATCATTCAAAGCTGGATGGGCAAGTCCATTTTAAAAGTACGAAATTATTAGAAAATGAATTTACCATTGGATAACCCATTCAATTTCAAGTATTACTTTTGTTATGAAATCGTTTTCCTAAACGCAATATTTAATATAGCTACCATACAAACTTTACGCGCGACGCATAGAAAATAAACTGTATGGAACCAAAGCCGAACGGCATCTGTGACGTCACGCTTCGTCGTCGGAAAAGATGATTTTTTTTTTTAACAATAAGAATTTTAAAATTTATATTTTGTAAGTTTCACCTTTTAGGACGAGTCCAAAATCATGTGATTTTAAAATCGTGATATCACAGGAAACTTTTTTAAGATAACAAACGGGCCTAATTCTTTTTTATGAAATCGTTTTCCTAAACGCAATATTTAATATAGTACCATACAAATTACGCGCGACGCATAGAAAATACGGCACTGTGACGTCACGCTTCGTAGTGTTTTTGTGAAGCGTTTTAGGAAGTTTTAAGTCCAAAATTGTGATTTTAAAATCGTGATATCACGGGAAGTTTTAAGATAACAAAGTAATTCATTCATGTATGTTTCAGTTATAGTCTTTTGATGGCACATTAAATCTAAAATGAGTCGACACGCCTATTACTGTCGAAGCCATGTGCGTAATACTGCTAAGTAAAATACGGTGAAGGAAAACATCGCAAGAAAACCGAGATGTTCCTAAAATCTTTCGATGTCATGTGTCATACACCAACTCGCACTGGGCCAGCGTGGTGAATTACGGTCTTCTAATATTCTCGTTATTCGGGTGACGAGCGCGGTGAAGTGCTAGGTAATAATTTGACTTTCATGAAAACTCTTCATAATCCAATAGCACCGTGGCACTGTGTTGTTATGGCCAACCGTGTTGTTTCCCATCAGGTACCTATATGATCAGCTCGTCCCATTACTCCATGCTATACAAAAAAACATGATGAGAAATTATCATAAGTAAAAAGTTTGCAAAGTAAAATACATGTTTTGCAACGTATTTTGTCATAAGACCTACATAATAGGTAAATGCTTTCTGCCCCGTGTCGTTAGCATGCAAAGCGCGCACTAAACATGCTTAACTTAACGACCATAATGGCGTGCAAGTTCTCCCGAAGCCGCTACCAAATATAAAAACCTTTTACAGTTTCAACTTAGAACGCGAGCTGAAAACTGCAATAAACTCGATTTTTTATGGAAATGTAACGCTAAAAACGTCCAGTTATAAAACTAACTAATGAACTGATGAAATAATTATGATATTTAGTAGAGTGTCTAAATTTTATTTTAAATTAAGCCTGTGTTTGTTTTATTGGAGAAAATAAACTATTATTTAATGTGTTCAATAAAGTTGGCTAGTCTGTTGGCTTAGTTGGTAGAAAGTCTGCCTGCGAAGTCATGGGTTGCGGGTTCCCATCCAGTGCAAATACTTGTGTGATGAATATAAATGTTTGTACCGCGCCTGAGTGTTTTCTATGTAAAATAAGTATGCACATATTTAATAATTTATTAGTATTATATCTATCTGGCTCCCATAGCTTTGCTTAGTTTGGGGTCAGATGGTGCTGTGTGTGAAATGTCAAAAATGTGAATTTAAGTATCTGTAGCTACAAGGCTTTTGAGAGAGTGTGACGTTACTAAGATCAATGAGTCTCGTCGTGGGTGGTTAGTAGGCGCGGGCGGACCGAAGCCCCGGCGGCGCCGGCGCCTGCAGGCGGCGACTGCGCCCCGCCTAGCCCGCGACGGGGGTCCTGTAGCTTCAGCTACCTCACTTCACTCAAGGCATCGACATTACCCAGTTTGTTAATAGAAATTTGTATTGACAGTTGCATATTCCACTTCGATTCAAAATTGTACGATCCCACTATTTCGTAAACTAAGAGTATCGAGAGCTCAGGACCGGATAAAGTGGAGAATTGGGGAGACCTTTGCTCAGCAGTGGGACAGTTGAGGTTAAATTAAAAAAAGCAGCACGATATAACGTACCATCGGTATTGTTTGTGTACGTGCAGAAAGGCTTTCAACGCGTTTTCTAAGAAGCTTCCCTTTGGTCAAAACTTGGTCAGCAACATAGTAATATGCCTCTGACGAATAATCATGGTATTTGATCCCTCACTCATTGAATTTTTTTTTATCAATTCACGAGTAACTCGCTTCTTTTATGTTTGATCCTGTCTGACTCAAGTTTCAGCCGTATCCTTTTCACAAAAGACTAGTGAACACGCGCGACTTTCCTCGTTTAGTACTGGGCCGACCATATCATACGTGAGTTCCCAGTGAATCAATTTAAAAAATTATTTCATGTTAGTTTTCATACTAACATTGAATTTCTTTATGTAAATTATATTATTATTTTGTAGTTAGTTAATTATTGTTCATTGTTGTGTTAAATACACAGGTACCTTTAGAGTAAGGTCTCTATGCCATGCCCCAAATATGTAATAATATAATAAATAAATATTGGTGGACAATTCACACACAACACCATCTGTCCCCAAACTAAGGAAAGCTTGTAATATTGCGGCCAGATAACTGATATAATACTTATATAGTTGTAAATACATATTTATTATACATAGAAATACCCAGACACAGTACAAATATTTGAATCACACAAATATTTGCACTGGGTGGGAATCGAACCCACGACCTTCGGCTTCGCAGGCAGAGTTACTACCCACTAAGCCACGATGATTGATGAGTGATTAGTTATACAATAATACTAGCTGTACCCTGCCACGCTTCGCTGTGGCACATTGTGATGTCAAAATTAGATAAAAACAATCCTTGATGTGGATTGTATATCATTGTAAAATTTCAGCTTGATCGGTGCAGAACTTTTTGAGTTTTTGAAGCGTACACAAACCAACGTAACATTTTTTATATATAGACTAGCTGAACCCGCTACTTCGTTCGCGTAAGCAGATGTTACTGACTTATACATTAATTAGAAGTATCGTACGTCAAATATTTGGATAAGTAGTCATTGACCTTTGAGTTTGAGTGAATTTGTTTTTCCACACAAAAATTTATTTAATTTTATCATCTTTATTTTTCTTTTTTTAAACAAAATCAAACATACTTAGTAAGGTTTCGTAGTATCGAACATAGCCGCAAGTGTTAAGTTTGTAGGATTTTTATAGGATACATTATGAAAAGTCTGAAGCTAATGTGCATGATCTGATACCTACTTACCTATTTCTTTTTATCCGCAAGCTGTTTTCTAGCTGTTACCCGCGACTTAACCGGCGTAAAATTCTGAAAGAAGCCTGTGTGGAATCAAAATAATTAAAATTTTGAGTTTTAATTATATTCAAGCAAGTTGAACCCGTAAATCTAAGCCAAGTAATAGTGAAATGTTAATATATGAATTTAATTGTAGGTAACACGGAAAAAAATCAAGAACGAAAGAATCCAAATTCGGCATCATAATCCTTTTAGCAGCAAAAACTTATTAGTACAATTTAGAATACCAGTAACGCCACCTAGTGATGAAAGAAAAAATACATACCACAATAGCAAAACATCGATTTAAATGGCCTTTAGTGCTTTTAGATTTAAACTGGCGTTAGCGCCGTCTAATGAGAATATTATGTTGCTTGTTATTTTGATTGTGAACGCAAATCACCTATATTATCTACGCCAAAACGGGTGCATTTATTTTTCATTTTTGGCTTTTACCTTACCATCACATCAAGTTCCTTACGAAAATATATACCTACTTCTATTAATATGGCGTTAAATTAAAGTATAGACTTATTAGCCCATGTGAAACTTTAGATTCTAAACTATATGTGTTTCGTATGTCAACCCATATCTTTGTGCCGTAATGACGTGATAGTTAAAATTTGTTTCCTTAGGGCCCATGCTTCTTTTCAGGTTGATAGGTACTAAATACATAAATGTGGTATTTCAGACTATGAGTTATCTCTGTTTCAATTTTCTACCAAATTTGCTTAGTCTTTCCTACGTCACAGTAACCTATAAGTAACCGATTTGCTATTTCTGAGTTCAAACTACGTGTGTTTCGAATTCCATCCGAATATGTTCAGCCGTTCCAACGTTGTCCTGTAAAAATATTATGAATGTCACTGTTTGGATGTTTGTTACTTAATCATGGCGGAACGTATCAAGTGATCGGGTTGAAATTTGAAATAGAATTAGATTACAGTCTGGAAGAACACATAGGCTAAACATTGCCTATGTATAAGTACTCTATGTGTTACTTAAGCTAAACCAAGAATGTGTCTTTAATTTTAACTCGATACATTCAGCCGTTCCAACGTAAGTGAATAGTTAAAGCGTCTACCTGTGACGGGTACGTTATTAGTATAGAGCAAGAAACGGTAAAAAATCAAGTTTGCTGTATGGGTGCACCTCTTAAATATTTATTTTATTTTTTGTATTTTTTGTTAAAGCAGCAATAGAAATACATTATCTGCGAAAATTTCAACTGTCTAGCTATCACCGTTCTTGAGATACAGCCTGGTAACAGACGGACGGACGGACGGACGGACGGACGGATAGCGAAGTCTCAGTAATAGGGTCCCGTTTTTACCCTTTGTGTACGGAACCCTAACAACTGTCTGCTTCGGTCACCGAAGCTTGTTGAACACTACCTTTACCTAAATTTTAAACAGTATTTGGATTGAAATAAACGTTTTCTAATAAGTTACGGCTGGTCTAGTAAGTTACAGCTCACCTAGTCGGGAGAACGCAGACTGTCGATCCGGAGACCCAGGGTTCAAAACCACGCGCACCACTATCTTTTCAGAGTCATGTTCGTAATGCCGGTAATTAAAACGGTGAAGGAAAACACCATGAAGAAACCGAAATCTACCTATAATCTAAGTTCTAAGTCATATCTCATCCACCAACCGACACTGGGCCAGCGTAGTGGATTATAGCCTTGTCCCTCTCCTTGCGAGAGAAGGCCCTTAAGGAAATCTAAGCTAATTTTAGTTTTTTGTTGATAATTGAAAAACTACCTCCCTGTTTTCGATATCTAAGATCACCTCTGAAGTATTTTCTACCAAACAAAAAAGGAATTATCAAAATCAACTAACAATTAGCGGAGTTATCGCGTAAAATAAAACCAAATAAAAAAACATGCAACCCGATTGAGAGCATCCTCCTTGTTTGAAGTCGATTATAACCGAATGATGTTTGTTTTTCCACACAAAAATAAATTTTTGACAATTATTTTGTCATCCAAGACGACGCGACGCGATCACGTGGGCACTTCTAGAATCTAGATATTCTGTGGATCGTCTGTGATACACAGAATACTTAGAAGTTAGTATGTACCGAACGCGCCGCGCGTGTCGTTATTATTTAATGTTTGTGTAATTTCCGAACCAACAGACCGATATTGTTCAAATTTTGACGGGACAATATAAAAAATGTGTTCTTTCTAATAAAAGAAGAATTAATGAAATTAAACAACGCAAACATGAGTTACAACCAAATACACATTCTGACTTTCACCCCTCCCGCAAGAAAACCGATCAGAATTTGGGGATCAAAAGTAGCCTACAGCAATGTCCTTAGTATAAACTAAAATCATGCCAAGTTTCAGCTGAATTGAATCAGTAGTTTCAGCGTGATGCGTGATCCCTATACAGAAGACAGACAGACAGACAGACAGACAGACAGACAGACAGACAGACATGAAAGAAAAAAAATGCAGTTTCGCCATCAGTATCGACTATGGAGTGCCCCAAAAAAAAAATTTTCAAAATATCTTCAATGTACAGAATTCGACCCGTTACAGTTTTATTATAAGTATAGATAAGTACTACTAATACTACTTTCAAATAAACATGTAAATATTTAAGTAATTCGAATGAATCATATATCCCTACTGAACCTTGAAAGTTTGCCAGCTTTCGAGTCCTTGAACAGAACGCGGTGGTCCATAAACAATGCCCTATCCTTCTAGCGTATTCAGGGCATTCCTGTCCGAAACGGCCCTTTTAGGGGCTATTAGGGGCCGATATGTCGCGTAAGGGACTTTAGGGCCGATAAATGATTTATGCGCACATAGCTTTTCTACGGGCTCATGATTCCTGTAGATTGGATACGTAAATTACATGAGTGGTGTGTTGAGTTGATTTCTGCGAACAATGTTACGTTTGCAAGCTCAAGTACAAGCAACAAAAGTTGAAAAAAATAATTAGAATTTCATCGGATGGGTCACGTCCAATGGTAAATATTAAGCAAGGTTTCGTTTTTTTTTGAGGTTATTTATGGATTTTCGAATAATTTGACAGAGTGATCCCATTAACCTCTTATGTGAACCATGGGAATCCTCTTGTATGTTGTGTGTTTTGAATTGTACTTTTTTCTTCCTAGTTTAGCCTTCTTACAAATAAATTTTAATCGGTGCAAAGCAAAACTTTTGATAGTTTGTTTTATAGGGACGTTTGTTGCCTCGGATTACTATTCTGATTTTGTTTAGTGACGTGCGTGTGATATTCGGATACAATTAAGAATTTGAAGCGGTTACGAGGATCCATAGAAAAAAAGGGGTTGGCTTAATATGGACAAATGTATTTTGCTTCTGTTGTGCCACCTTGGAGATTGATAATCAAAAAATAATAAAAGTATAAATCGCCGCCATGTATGTCATGAAAATTAAAGTAAATCTTAAATATGTTTTATTTATAAACTGAATTTTCATCGAAAAGTGACATGTTTTAAACCATTTCCGAAATGAATTGCCAGATGTGGAGTATTAGACATAAACACAGTAAACTAAAATAGTTGATTTCGTTATTAATATCGATCAAAACGCTCGATAAAAAAAAAGTTACTGCATTAAGTTTTAAAACTTACTAACTTATTACCTACCATGAACTATTTTTTTAATCTGTTAAGCGGTGGCACTGAGTTATTTTCTTATTTAACTTATACCTTCATAGTTCTGGCTACTAGAATGTTGATCAATTGATATTGTTCAAGTTATTGAACCTGACAAAAACTCAAATCGCCATTATGTATCGATACCTACAGCCGCGTGTTATCCCGGCCTTTTCAATACTATAAACAGATTACCAAAAAAAATCACAATGAAACAAATTGGCTGCCAAACTTCGGTCTCATAAAAACGTCGGTAAAGAAACGGAAGTGTATCATAAATTCCACTTATTATACTCGTCTAATAATGCATTAATTCATAACTACTAGAAATAAACTTGCTTTAATTATCGACGGAATGTGAACCTGATGTTATATAAAGGTCATCTATAAATGTTACAAATAAAAAAGACTCTTATGAATAGGAAAATGTTATTATTTTTTTTTTTATAAAGAGTGACGAGACGAGCACGACATGTGCCTGATGGTAAGCAACATGCCTGCCACATAACAGCACAGTGACACGCAGCTATTGGAACATCAAGAGTCCAAATCATTACCTAGCACTGCACTGCGCTCGTCACCCAGAGATCTAAGATGTTATATCTCTAAGCCCTGTAATTACTTGTAATTTATAAAAGTAAATACCGCTAGGATAGACGTACAGATGGGGGCTTACAGTTAAGATTCTTTGCTGCAACGCATAGATCAGCAGATCAGTGTGGAGCAAGGTGGAGTGAGGGTCTGCGAAAGGTGAGCGGTCGAAAGTGAATGCGTAATTTAGAAGACCGGGGTGTCTATTACCGAATAAAAACTGTCTTAACTTTGATGTTTTTCTCTCTTTTCTTTTCGTTTAAAATGATAGAGATGGCAATAGCAAAGCTAAACCCGCTTTAGTAAGGCGGTAGAAGCCCCGGCCGCCCGGCCTTGTTCCGGTCGTTATGAGGGGGATACGTCTAAGCTTATAATATTGATAATTAAATCATCGCCAACAATACTAAAACAGTACACAACTGCAGTACTTAATTTATACATTTACAGTCGATAACCTGTTCATTGAAGTTGGGATTGAACATTCTTTCAATGGTGATCAGGTTTATAGGAAAATCTACCATGGAAATGTCATAAATGATGATCGCCTGAGACACTGTTTATCGTGATACAATTTTATGAAATTGTATCACGATAAACAGAGTTACACGAACATTTTTGCTAAAAAGAGCACCGTAATCATAATTTTTAACAAATTGTAGAATTAGACCAAACCTAAAATTGCGAATAGAATTAAATATGCGACACTTGGCGAGATTTGTATATAACAGCATTTTTGCGATTTGTGTGTTGTTATCTCAGTAAAACCTATTCAGAATGCTGGCTATTCTTATTGATGAGGCTTCTTTCATATTATTCATATTTTTACTGGCATATTTTATATCTATGGTACCTATAGTATGCGTAATCTTTTGTGCGTTTAAGCATTATTGTTTGATATGGATACCAGTTGGTGACGGGATGTCTTTCTAGAAAATAATTTCCATAGACGGACAATTAAGTAAGCTGTATCACGTCAGTGTATATACATTGTAACTGAACATAGCGCGCGCTCGTAAAAAACGCGCAGAAATCGCCGCTTGCGTCACTGTAGTCTGGACCAGTACTTTGACCGATAGGCCCAATTTATAAGCGATTGTGAGTGATTACAAGGCAAAGTTTCGCTAGCATCGTGCCTTAGTTACCAAAACTTGGTCTTAGTTAGAAAAAAAAAAATGTTCTTAATCTTCACTGTTCAATTTCTGTCTGGGGTCACCACTGTAGACCCTCTGCAGATCACGTCGGGAACAGGAGATCACGAGTTCGAATCACGTCGGGGTCACCACTGCAGGTGTTGCTGGTACTGGAGATGGAAATGAAACCACGTCACTGTATAAACTGCTGCTTATATTGATTTTAACTGTACAAGTGACGCGGGGCGAGAGACTAGCTCGCTCTCCGCTGTCATCCACTTATGTACTACATCAGTCACGTACACATACGTGCTCCTACAAGACTATTTGTATGGTTAAAACTTAGTTACAGAATTGTATCACTGTTCCTCGCCACTCGTTCATCGCTTAGTCTCACAGTGATACGAATCACAGCGAATTTAGGCACAGACTTCAGCCAAGGTCTTTCATAGAACAAACTACTAATGCCTAACTGCGACTATACTTATCACTAAACACACGTTTTAGAACCAGATTATGTTTGCACGGAAATTAGATTCTACGACGAATTTTTGTCTCATTGGTCACATTTACTTTTGACATTTATTTGTTGAGATAATGATCGATTGGTAATAGATTACAAGCAGTTGTTTAAACGACCTAGTTTCAAGGATGTTAACAACTAAATTGTAATAAAATTAAGAGTGTTATATACTACGTGCATGACGTTATTATACCTGTTTGACTTTGAAGTATTTTCAGTTATGTTAATGCGAAACTGGGTTTAATTGGACAAAAATAATTGTTTTGATTTAAAATGACCTGAGCAACGTAGAAATGTTTAGTAGGTTATACGGATTATATGTATATATATGGCGGAAGAAGTAGCCGTTGTAGAGTTAGAGCCAGTAGGACATTTCGGTTTACCGTAGATCATCATCATCATCATCAGCCGCAAGACTTCCACTGCTGAGCATAAGCCTCTCTCCTAGATTTCCACAACGAACGGACCTACGCAACCTGCAACCAGCGGTTTCCAGCGATCTTTGTGAGGTTATATATCCATCTAGTAAGAAGCCGTCCAACACCGATTTCCGATTCGTGGTTGCCACTCTAGAACCTTTCCGTAGATAACTACTAAACGTAATCAAGATAAAATTAAGAATTCAGTTTGAAAAAAATAAACAGAAGCTACAAAGTAAAAACACATTTCAGTCGCTGATAACATATGTTTATTTGTATACAAGTTGAAATGTTTTGTGCAGCAGATATATAAAACGGAAAGGCGAAGGTGGTCAAGTAAAAATAAAGTCAAAGTCAGTGTACACAACCGCATCATGTTGTCAAAGACAATCATGATAAAACTATACAGGTTAGTAGGTCCTTGGACCTTTTAAACTACTCCATAGTTAGGAAGACGGTCACCTGAGGCTCCATACCATATCATAGGCCCTTTGAAAAATATAAAAAATTACCTAGACATACTACATAATAAATTGTTTTCAAGACATATAAACATTATTTTCTAAAACGTTGGTAAAACATAAAGGTGATTGCACCTCTATCTGGAAATGTTGCAGTCAAATAACACTAAACAAACAAGTTTTGCATTGGTTCCGCCGCCAACTTCAGGCGACCCCAGAACCGACGCGCTTGTCTCTCCGGCAAACATTATTTGAATAGCCAACAGAGTCCACACGGAGACTTCATTTATAGAGTAGTTGACGTACAGAGAAATCAGTACCCTCATTACATACATTCATATATGAAATCTTTTTTCAGAAACAGCTAGTAATGTGAGAAACAGATCGTTTACTTACTTTTTTTTTACCCAAAAATTTTTTACTCATAGAATTACTAAAATGAAATAATATGGATGTTTGTTGTTAAATCGGAATGCCTAAACAGATCGGTTTGAAATTTTGAACACATCTGTACTAATGTTATAAAGCTGAAAAATTTGTTTGCTTGCACGCTCTAATCTCAGCAACTACTCGGCAGATTTCACATAGTCGAAAATTGTACGTTAAGTACATGCACGATTTTTAATTAGTGGTCCACTTAGGTACTGGATCTGTTTCGTGCGGCGAGTGTTGGCTGCATCACCGAAGACCGTCCGAGAATTCAACTCACAGATGGCCATCAAGGACAGAAATGCAGCCGTGGTGGAGGCTCTGGGCCGGGAGGAGGCGGCTTAGACAAAAGACATCGTCGACGGCGGCTTAGGCAAATGGCAAAAAGCAATTAGCCAAACACTCGATGTCGAGCCGATTACTAGAGGAATACCAACCGTAATCCCAAGTGCTCGGCTCTACAGACGAGCAGTAGAATTAGATTTTAAATGTACCCAACTCCCCCCTATTTTCCTTTTCTCCTTATTCTCCTTATCCAAGAAATGTGTAAAAAAAGATGATTGTAATGACAAAGAACACGGACCCCGGAGTCTGTGGAGTGGCTAATTTAAATATAAAAAATGGTACTGGTCCCTGCACAGGGGGGGTCATGACCTCCTGGATCCACGCTTGAACGGGAATAACGTGGGTAAAACTGAGGGTTTGCTGCGCTTTCATTATAATATAATAGACTAGCGACCCGCCCCAGCTTTGCACGGGTGCAATGCTGATACTAAATGAACAAGAACAAAATTCAAAATTTTGATTAACCCCCGACTGCATCGGATTTGTTATCTGTACAACATTCTACTAGTCAAGCCCTTTCATTTGATACCCATATTAAGGGAGTTGAAAAAGAAATGTATTTCGCCATTTTGTGGTAGCGGCCATCTTGGATTTGAAATTTGTCATAGTGCAAAGTATTCTACTAGTCAAGCCCTTTCGTTTGATACACATCCGCACGGATGTTCTTAGCTATTTTAGTAACCTTTAAATAAAAAAAACTGCATCGAAATCGGCCCACCCGTTTGAGCTCTACGGTGCCACAGACAGACACACACTCAGACAGACAGACAGACAGACAGACAGACACACAGACAGACAATAGACAGACAGACAAACCGACAGACAGACATCGACGTCAAACTTATAACACCCCTTTTTTGGACGGGGGGTTAAAAATGCAAATCAAAATGGTTATTGTGGGTTATCCTTAAGAGATAGACGTATATATACCATTGCTGACTTTTTTGTAGATCTTTTGAAGGGGTACAATACTGCAGTACATTATTTGGATCCATTTCGTAGGATCCAGGCAGCGTTGCAAAGTAAGCGCAAAAAATGTGTTTATTTATGACATCACATTAGAAACCTTTAAAATGATTAGTGTTTCTCTACTGTTGTATGCACATATTATGCATTTAAACCTCTTGAATCACGCTTTCTATTTAAAAAGCCCACATCAAAATCTGTTTGGTAGTTTTAAAGATCTAAGCATACATAGGGATATAGGGACAGAGAAAGCGACTTTGTTTTATACTATGTCGTGATTTTGCTCGGACAGAGAGTGTTTAGCTACTCTATGTGAAAGACTACAGGGTAATCTGCGCTGGCCTTGGCGCCGTGTACACAACGGTGAGGTCAGACTCGCGAATTCACGCGGAGACGGAAAGAGAAGCGGCGAATGGAGTTTTTTATGTCGATGGAAATAGATAATGTTCATGAGTAAGGATACGTATAAGTCATCGCTGAAAAACACGGGCGAATGCGCAATAGAACTAACGGTTGAATATAGTACAGAACAATGTAAATAGTTTTATTAGTTTAGTTGAGGATTACAACCTAATCATCGCCGTGTTTTTTCATTGTGAGGCCAGTCGTCAGGATGCGTATGGAATTTTTGAGGTGAAAACTTCATTTGGCGCGCCACAAACAGATTTTTCGTGGGCTGTGAATTGAATTCTAGCGTCTCGCTCGGGAATGATAATAAATCTTCGGGTAAACTCGGGACCATGACCATTGGCTATCTAATTGCAATGCTCATGGCCACGCCCTCCAGTTTCACCCGCGTAAATTCCAAAGTAAACTATCAAATTCTGAGTTACTAGTCCTCACTTCTGTACTATCTGTAGTTCCTATAACTGGCAATTTGTTTTTAATGTAAATTGTATACATACAATTTGTTTCTATAATGAATGGTATTTTTTTGTCGTGCTTTAAATTTACGTCAAAGCTAAGAAGAATATAAGACGAAGAAGAAAGTAAGATTCCAGTTATTTTTCTAGATATGCGTAAATCATCAACCCGCGCTTGACCAGCTTAGTGGGCTACAGCTTTCTCGTCGAGAAAGAAAACCCCAAATCCTAGCAGTGGAATGAAGTAGACTAGCTCTTAAAGCCTTTGTCTTTGATTTTCCCTCTTTACACTACCAAAAATCTAAAGAAGAAATTTGCCAAAAAAAACGATATTATAACTTGACCATGGCAAACGTAATAAGCAAGCCACGCCCTCGACGCCGGTGGAAAGAAAAAAACGTTTCAAACAACAAGTTCAGTTCTAGTAGTAGGCTCCAAAACGCTTCATCACTTGTTATAGGTCAATGTGCTGCATTTATGACAAAATAAGAACAAAACTATTGACCGGTCAACAAGGCCGCCGGGTGGTCTGTGCTAGCCAATTCGCATAAACGAAGCGTTCATATAAACGCGAAACGGCGTAATGTATCGGGTAATCGCTTGCGCAACTGTTTACAGCTTAAACGTTGAGTTTGGTTGATTTAATGGATGTAATGTAATGATGAGGCGTTTCAGAAATACTAATATATCTGTCAAAGATAATTACGAATTTTGCCAAAAGTGATGTTTATTTTTTGTTGGAAAAATTTTAAAAGAAATAATCGATATCGAATTGTAAGGAGTTCATCTCATTTTCGAAAGCCTTTCCGACCGCTTGTCGACGCCTGACCAAAATGCTGGCGTTTATTTGGCACAACGTTTATACATTTCAACGTTTATAAATTCAATTCAGCGTGTGAATGACGCCAGTATGCTGGGCGCGCTTCCGACTGGCAGTGGGCTTGAACATCTTGATTATCGTTTGACCTCAATTGGTCAATGGATACCTACTTCAGATGTTTTTAGTGTAAGTAGCTAGCTAGCCATGCATACAAGGTGTTGCAGAAAGGTTCAACAATATTTTAGACATTCAGTTTTGAATCCCGTGTTTGAATCGTGTGTTGTATAGGTATGTGAAAACATGAAATATACTATATATAATAGACATGAAAACTCAACATTTTTTTTCCATATAAAGTTTAAATTTTGTTTGTTATTTTATTTGACATACTCCTAATGGCCAGATCTCGGCACGAATTTTTGTACGACCGACGTCGCAGCGGCATGGTCGTTTGTCAACTGTACATCCGTACAAGGTCGCCCTTTGCTCTGCATATAATTTATTGTCATTTATCTTTAGTTTTAAG
This sequence comes from Ectropis grisescens, assembly GCA_017562165.1. NCBI lineage: Eukaryota > Metazoa > Arthropoda > Insecta > Lepidoptera > Geometridae > Ectropis > Ectropis grisescens. The sequence goes on along the minus strand of CM029787.1, from coordinate 24,767,065 downwards.
TTTTATTATAAAAAATGTGGATGTAATAAAGAATTATATTATTATTATTCACGTATATCTTTATTTCCTTATTATAATTATTATTATCCGTAAGCGATGAAGCTGGTGATTTGGTGGGTATTTCACATCAAACTTTGACTCGAATTACGTCGTGATCTACCGTGCTGAGGGGAAAGACACGGGGGTGATGAGGCCTACATCAGTGTTAGAATGGACTGTTAAAATATTGTTGATGGTAAATCTACCACGTTGTATAGCTTGCAGAATACCTAGTTCTCATTGTATTTTAGTTTTCTTAATAAAGGTTCTGCCCGTTAAAAAATTACAGTATTGTGTCTACGTATTGCCCCAAACTGTCGTCTATTCAACCTGATTTTTACTTATATGTTGCGACTTGCGAAACATCCAAACATCAAAACTTTTGCTTGTATAATGTTCGTTTATAACACAATAGAAAATATTTTATCTTTGCTTTTCCGTTTCCAGAATTGGATTTTACTCTTTCGATGCTCTTTTACTAATGCTTTGGATAAATTCAAACGTTATTAATTTAAAATGTTGACTAATTCGTAAATTATTTGACTAATTGAAAGCCACAAGTTCATTTACAGCTGATTTACAATCTAGTAACTGTCGATGTCGTGAGAACGAAACAACAATGGGCCTTTTAAACCAACGCCTACCATTCAGCTAATATTAGAAATCTTCTCGTTATTGTAACAAATATGATATTTAATATAGACGAGACACGGTCCTTCTATTTATATAACAAAATATCTACTTAACCTGCTAAAAGGAATAACACACAATAGCCATCAATAAAGACCAGAACAAAGAATGACAGGCCTTTGTCCAGTATTGGGACATCACTGGCTAAAAATGAAATGAATCCTGCAAATTTATTCGTATTCAGGAACAATCAAAACAAAAAAATATCAAAAATCTCCTTTCTCGGAGGTGTTGGAATATGCAAATGATTTCCTTCCACCTGTGGTCGACCTTTCTGGATGTTTTACCAGCTTCCTGCAAGTCCTACACCGCCAATCAAGAAAATCTTCGAATGCGAAAAATGTATTTTCCCGTTTCTATTTCCCTGCTGATACGGTCTATTCTCAACTGGAAGAGTTAACCTTAAAACATTGTATCATGATACCTTTATGAGAAAACAGAGATTTACCACACTCATCTGTCAACAATTTTAACTCGATATGACAATTTATAATTTTTGTCATGTTTCACATTGTATTGAAATTTTTTTTTCGTTAATATCACCGAGTATAAAATACAGAAAAAATCCATACAAGAAATGACATAATTATGCCGGTAGGTGACTTACTGTTTTTAAAGTACAGTTTTGTATGGTAATATATTATCACTGGGGCTCTTAACCTTGCGTCGTTTAAATCTCGCCTAAAGTGATGGCTTATTGAGCAGACATTCTATGATTTTGAAATGCTAAAAGTATAGAAGCCATAGTAGTTTAAATTTTAAATTTTAAATAATAGTGCACAATATCCATTTTCTCATCAGTTGTCTTTTTTTATTCAATAATAATAATAGACAATTTATTTTTTAATCTGTTGACTTGTATCTGTGTTTTGGTATCAATAAAAACAATGAACTATTACCATTATTTACACAAGTTTGTTTCGGTTGCACGTCCTACTCGTTCCACACACGAATGCGTAGGTGCTCGTGGCTATTTATATGAAAAAACAATAATTCATAAAACATTTAAAAGCGAGCCATGGCGCCAGTGATTTTTGCTAAAGCTTGTACGCTTGTAAATGTTTCTTGCTTTCAAAGTAAAAATAAACCTTATGATCACTTACTATACACAAATTTAAATCCACTTTTTTGTACAAAAGAGTGGCAATAGAAGCAAAATGACATCGGTCATAACGATTGCAATAAATTTAAAATATTTGACTCATATTTATACGATAACTTTATTGCTATCGTACGGTGAAATTTTCATTTTGGAACATTATTAATATGAATTATATGTATGTTCTTACTTTTTTTCTGATGGTCGTATGCCTAAATTGTACATTTATAAATAAAGAACTTTGACTTGATTGTATGATGGTAATGATAATGCAACACTAGAAGTTGATTTTTTATTAATTTTTGTTAACTAAAACATGAACTTTTGTTTAGCTATTTTGAACTTATGTAACTATTTTTTGATCATCGATTTAATGCTATTTAACAGCCGGCTACTTGCAAATAACACGCATTAAACGAGCGGAAGTATTCGCTCCGGGAATCGAACCCGGAAGCGGCGAGCTGGCAGCCAGCCAAGCGGCCACACTGCCTTACGAGCGACGCGATTCGTTTGCGCGTCTGTTGATTGTTTGGATTTACAGTTAGCCTCATCTCAAAGGAGACTGACCTGTCGAGATGATCTACAAAATAAACATTGACTGACTACTCACTGACAGCGATAAGACCAACTTGTCGCATTAGTTTTAAGGTTTAATGTTACACCATTGTTTTACTAACAACACCCCGCAGCTTTACCCATGTTTTTCACGTTGCCGTTACTTTGCCGGGATAAATTTGAATATTTCTTCAGAATAAAGAAAAACTAAAAAAAAATAGAAGTGTGGCACTCGGGGACTGCCGCGGCAAAGCTATTGCATGTTGCATGCATTTTTATCAACATAAGCAACATAAGTAACATTTGCTTACCATAAAAAATATCACGGGAAATCCGTTAAGTTGGCAACACTGCTAAGAGCATTTAGTCTGTAAAGCTGATACAAATAAGATTCAAAGTCGAATGAGCGAGTGGGGAGGACGGCGTTACGGTCTTCCATCCCTCTTTCTTGTGAACATAAGAAAGAGATGCACGATCACTAAAATTCGGTCCCCAGGCCCGCGATAAAAGCTATGCAATAGCTTAAAAATACATACTTACGAAAACTAGTTGTAAATAACGTTTCCAATTAGCTACACATAATATCTCTAAACATTTATCGATCTATGGATAATTGTTGGATAATTCATGGTTACTTAGGATAAGTAGTGAAGTAGATAGGTGGTGTACTATAGTTTCAATTGACGATAGAGACAGTATTTATTTACTATGTTTTTGAACTAAATGACGAAACTAGTTTCCTCAAAAAGACCCATAGCACTTGTAGACACGTTTTACTAAGCTATAAGTATTTTTACGTTACTTTTTATATATGCACACAAGTTCTTTTTATGTAATGTTTTTATGTTATTTTCTGGCACATGACGGACCCGGCACCCACACGGTCAATCCATGGAATGCTAAGAACATCGTCTCAATATTTTTTTTTTTAAAAAAATACCTTGAAGGGACGTACTATGTAAAATATCCCATTTCCAATAAACTAGCTCAAGTTCCCTTCCATCCAATATTCACACACCCTATCATCCAACAAAGGGCTGAGTCCTTGCGAGTGACAAGGGTCTAGTTTACTGATGCCTGGGGCCTTTGACAACTATTCCAAACGCTCAAGGTTGGGAGAAGGGCCTTCGACAAGAGCACATCAGTTACGGCATACAATGTAATTAATAGGACGCAGGGCTATTTAGTTGAGAGGGTCTACGAGTAACTAGGCACTAAATAACATGTCAGATACCTAGTAAGTTTACTAGCTACTAGAATTAAGTAATATCCGTTTTTCAGCAGGCTGTAAGGCTTCGATAAAGAATAAGTAAATAGATCAGGGTTCTCCGCACGGTTCCTTTGTACCGATCGTAAGTAGATGAGGTGTATATCAGCTATGACGACAGAGTGATATGCCGCGACAAAAGTATGAAACTTCCACAAGAGCGACAAGACAAGAGCGATCAGATCCGGGGGTCTACCGCCTAACTTATACTGTCCTAGCTTTGAATTTACGCTTGAAATGATAGAGACAACAATAGGAATAGCCGATTTAGTTGGGCGGCAAAGGGACCGTGATTTCGGTGGAGAGCGTTTGTTCTAACTCTATCCGTAGTATACGTAAACTCTTTGCTAAAAGGACTAAATCTTAGATTTTTTTAAGGCATACTTCTTGGACGTGTTAGGGAAAATAATGAGAGTACATTTTTACGATGGGCGGACTTTCACGAAAAAACCAACACCCTGAAATTAGCTGTCTACATTTTAGTACACGTTATAATTAACTTTAGGGTCATACTTCTTGTTGAAGTTGAAGTTGGACTTCTTAGCACGAAAAAAAGAGAAGAATAATTTAATAATAGAAGAAGAAGAAGTTAGGTATACATACACACATTTTTTCATAAAAAAGTTGGAAAACAAATTTTCATTTTCATTTCATACTTGGAAACTCACACATACTACTACTTTTATATTTATTATTAGTGACATTAATATCATAAATACCTGATTATTGTAGACCTACATCGTTTCGGAATTAGTATGAACGTACCTGAAACAGAAAAATATATAATTATTATTGATTTTTCGCAATTTGTTAAACCAATAGTTCGTCATCTAATACATTTTACTAATTTAACAGTGAAGTACAATAAATTATTGCACAGGTACACAGTGACCCGCAGCTGTTGGAATATGAAGAGTCCAAATCATTACCTAGCACTCCAGTGCGCTCATCACCAAGATGTTTTATATCTATGCCCTGTAATTTCACTGATGATCATCTTATTTTTTCTAATTAACAATATTCCCATGGGTACATTTAACAAATTTCGATATCTGAGGGTCAATCTTAAAATATTTTAAAATATATATTTAGTGAGGGGTGTCTTAAAAGTCAGTTGTATCTTATGGAATAAATAATTGTACACTTTGATTTTCTTTGAATTTTTATTTTCTAAATCTAAAAGTATTGGTATGCTTAGTGCAAAATTAGGCGCTGTAACACAAAACCAGGACTTTTACTCAATTGTATCTCGTTGAGTTTATTTTATGTCACGAACCACTAACCAATCAAGATCAATTTAAACTGCTCAAAATTTTTCAAAAGTCTCATTATTCTTGAGTAAATGTTTAAAATCGTTTTAGGAAATGGATGTCAAACGAGCAAGTAATTTGTTGATTTTAAAACAGCTAACTTGTTCATCTCGTCACTTAACACAAAAACTGTAATGGCATTGTTTTCTCAATTGAAAAAACAACATTAAGAAGCCCCCGGTATTTATAGCCTGGCAGCTTCTGCCCCCGAGGGCTCTCCCGGCCCTCCCTGAGGGCCCTCCTTCCAGGTGCGACATAAGCCACTTAATAGCTCTTTAAATTATTTCCCTCCACGTAAATACCTCTTGAAAAATTTAGGGATAAAACATTAACGTTTTTAATTTGAGGATTAACGGAGTGTTTTCCTTTATGGGATTACGGTGAACGGTTCTACATTACAACCTTGGAAATTTGAACGTTTCAGAATTACGTTTTTCAAGTAATTCCTATCTCTTTGTCAGTTTCATCTTGAATCAGTTTTATAATTATAATTTGTCATGTGTTTTAAATTTGTTTATTGGGGATTTAAAGGATGGGTTGAACTTTTGAAGAGGATTTGAAGTATTTTTATTGACGTTCTCGAATAAATGGATCGAGCGTCTCACAGATTGCATGTAAATTATAAGACCGTGAGAATATGTTAGAATTATTACATCAAACACATACGACTACATATATTGTTATTTTTAATAACAAGCAAATAGCCCGTCTGATGGAAAATTTGTAGATACCTGCACCTCTAAGGGGAGTCGTCGACTTTTTAGAGAAACATTGGAACACATATTTTATCGATATTTTTTCTTTTAGGATAATTGGTCTTTAATACATACAATTGTATTAAATACATATTTTACTCGTATAATGCTTGACAGTTTTCTGTACAATAATAATTGTAGTGCAGTGAAGCTTTCGAGCTTTGAAAATGTATACAATTTGGATGCTCTTTCTTTTGTTTTTTTTTTATTAATTGGTGTGTAAATTGTATATTTATGAATGAAGTACTTTGGCTTTGACTTTGACATATTTTATCGATATATGTCTATTGATGTGAGAATACCATAGACGAAGAGTGAAAACTTTCGTCAAAGACTAGTAATTTATTTTTAAAATTTTATAGAGACAATTTGTCTGAGAGTCACTACTACAATTTAAAACCTGTTATTCAAGTTTTCCTTGTTTCTGTATATTTTAATCAAATAATAAACGAATCAAACACAGTAAAATTTTATTGACAGCGTTTTTGCAAAACACTGCAATAGATTGCATCGCACAGAACGCTACATTGAACAACGTAAAATCGAAAGGTACTTACGGTAAATCGAAAGCTTTTAGCACCGGCCCGTGACTAATGCATGCTTGATTTGTAGCCGTTCGAAAAATAAAATACGTAAAGATTAAAAAATAATGTTAGAATATACCTAGTATGTCAACAATTTCTTTTTCGTTTTCGTAGCCGTTCGAAAAAAAAGTACGTAAAATAACGATAGAATGTAGGGTATGTCATTTTTTTTTTATCTATCTGTGACCTGAGTTATTTTAACCCGGAGTTAACCTAAACAATTGAATGTTATATTTTTATTTATTTTGTTTTCGTGAAAATCTAGTTTTTTTGTAATTACTATAGCTCCTCCTTATAACATCAGCTACCTGTAAGTGAATGTCTTGTTGAAATTAATCGCCGTTGCCTCGCTGCTCGTCAGCTAGATTTCCACCTCCGTGTTGAGGTAAACCACTCGTTTGTTTTTTTGTTTGTTTGTTTACGGCTATGTTACTAAGCGACTAAGCTTTTCAGCTAGCCTCAAATTTCTGCTCAAAATTTGCTGACATCTCTCGGAATATTGATTCATACTCATATTCACATTAATTATTGATAAAATATAAATTACAGGTGGTCCCATATTTAAGTTTGGCCGATTGAAATCGGCTAAAAATTATGAAATTCAGTCAATTTTTTAAAATTTAATTTAAATTTTTAATCTGATTTGATTTTTTCGGAGAAACTTTTTATTTATTTAATGTATCATGATATTATAGGTATTCGTAATAGGTAGTTATGCAACAGTGACCAAGTATTGCGTCGTAATAAATATACCGCAAGTATTTATTAATTTACATAACTATAACATTGATTGCCTTATCGATGCTATATATCGAGTTGGTGTCCGTGTTATTAAGGAATCCAACTGACATTTGATGTGGAGATAGCAAGAGCCTTGAGAAGAACTATTATTTGTTAGAGAAATGCGGAATAAACTAGAAAAAAGCGAACATTTTCAGATTTTACTGCAAGGAAGTGCAACAGTGATGCGATATGTTGAAAGGTTATGTGATTTTACTTTTCATTTCCATGTTTAGTGCAGACTGCGAACTATGTAGGTACAAAATAAGTTACCAGCTTTTCTCCACAATTTTTTTCTATTTTGTTTAAGTAACGTGATAGGACGAGCAGTGCATTTGCTTGGTGGTAAGGCATCACACCTGCACATAACAACACGCCGCAGGAACTGGAAGATTCAGAAGTATAGCGCTGCGCTACGCTCGTCACCCAGATATTTAAGCTGATTTATCGCTATGCTCTGTAATTTATCTGAAAACATTACCCTTGAAATTTAAACTTCTTTGTCATTCAGCGAAAATTTCATAAGTATTTAATCTACGATAAATTTCACAAATACACCATACTTATAAAAAGCTAACCAAAAATATGTTTTCTCAACTTACTAAAGGTAAACCTACTATGTATATAATTATACACTTAGTCGTGCGCACTCGTGCAGTTTCAAATAAGGTCAGCCATAAATCTCAATACGAGCACAGGTGCTGGAGGTAGCTAACTAAGTATAACACGCACTATTACTAACTTCGGACATTCTCTACCTACGTATTCTTGACCACAAAGCGCTTTGATTCCACAATTTTTTCACTCTGTGAGACTGTAGCACACTCTATCTGAGTTTGTGTTTCTCGATTGATGTAAACGAGGTTGTTTCAAAGCTGGAGTAAATCGAGTTAGCTTCTAAGTAATCGTGCTCTATCCTGTACCATAATATTGTTTAACATTAAGCAAGCAAAGTAACGCTTACCTTGATTTAAAAAAAAATTGTGGCAATAGAGTCCGCACGGCAGAAGTGGAAACTAAAATAATAGATAAATATTAAATAATTGTAATAATTAAATTAATTAAAAACAAAACATTATGTGTAAATTTAATATTGTAAATACAGTGACACGACATATGCTAAAATTGAAGTCAGCATGATTATACCCATAAGGGAAGACCCGCTCAGAAAAAGTATTCATTCCACAGTTTGTGATCAGATCAAGATAATCATAAAGTATATATGTAAAATAAATAAAGACAAGTTTATGCATTAGATGACCGTTTTAACAGGGAAGGTGTACATTTTGAGACAATCGACACATTGCAAAACAAATATACTCGTATTTCTAGGAAGTTAAGTTCCAGCTACTGGAATTCCAACAGTGGGAAGAGACAGTTGACGGCTTGTGTATGTGCTTATGCTATCTTCGGAGCAAAACGCGTAAAGTTTTAAACAAATCGTAATATCGCCTTGACACGTAAATTACAACCTAAGATAATATCCTTGACGTTAGTCTAGGCTAAACATATTTACAAAATCTATTTCTGTCTCAAGACACCTGACCTTTTCCTGATAAATATTTTTAAGAAACTAGTTTAGCGGGACCCGGTCGAGACTTGCGCAATACACAAATATTATGATGTTATCACAAAACACTATCAATCAGATATTATCTATCGACCTTTGCATGAAAATGTTTTCGTCCTCAGAGTTTATTTCGATCCAAGGAATACGGTATTTTGTTTTTGTGCTATGCAAACCTAACCAGTTTATTTATTACGGTTAAGATGATGATAAGATAAGATTTATGTATAGACAACTTAGAGTGTATGCGTAGGGCAAATAATAAAATTAGCTTCCGTAGACGGTAGGTACTTTGAATATCTTAAATACAAGCTTAGATTTAGTTATATTTAAAGAAATTTCAGACGCTATGTTAATTGATTTTTTTAAATCCTCATGCTCTCGATACCATCATTGATCACTATATTACTATTTTTCAGGTTCAAGGGTAATATACATACAATAGTAATGTAAATAATAACCTTATTATTTAGATTTCTGTTATTCTTACTATGTCAAGAATATCCCACACTCAAGGACACCTAATAATTTCGGATGTATGTGCATTGTTGCTTAAGGATTGTTTACGTTCAAAATACTTCGTAGAATTCCTTACTATCAGCAGCCCAAACTGCTCGTCGGTGCCTTCTCACAAAAAGAGCTACGCAGCTTAATATACATAAATAATCGAGTCTCGGCCACCGAATTTCTGAGAAGCCTTACCACGACTATAATTGGATTACGTTCGCCGCCATCTTGACGCTACTTGACAATACGTAAAGTAATTAATCTGTACAATTAGTTCCTTTCATTATTCTTTAATATAGAGCTTTCTATTTATTTCAGAACACAAACGAAAGTGGCCGCTTGAGTTATATTAGTCCAGGATACCTGGTACAATTTATGCAATTGATTTCTATCAAGCTATTTTTGCGTGCATTTTCGCCAAAAGGGCTTTACAAATTATTTTAGCGATTTTAGTTTTTACGCCAAAGAGTGATTTTACAATGTATTCCATTCAGCTTAGCTACCGTACCTACGTAGCCCTATCATATTAAAGATGCAAGACAAGGCACAATATGCGGTGAGTGAGCGTAGCGCACATAATAGACGTTCGAACCGTTTTTGTTCCATTAAATAATTACTGTAGCTGCCAATTATACCACTTCATTCAATAAATACTGTTTTACTGAGCATTTCGCATTCTTGTGATTAACTTAACTAATTAATTTAATTATTACGGTAATTGTGGAAATTTACTTCTACGTCAAGTATGATTGACGTCGTAGCGAAACAGATCACATAATCTGCTGTTATCTGTGCTGTGCCGAGAAAAACCAAATATTTTTTACTGCTGCGACTCGAGGTCTTCCCTCACGAGAAGACAAGGTTTTATCCACCACGCTGATCCAGTGTGGATTGATGACGCATTACTTAGAAAAATTCTAAGAACCTGCTGATTTCCTTACGATGTTTTCTTTCAAAGTTCTTTCTTTCGTTTAAGTCAGTGGTGATAAACTTATACACATGCCCTAGGAAAAATATTCAGAGATGCAGACGGGAATCTAACTGACGACCTTACTAATTTAAACTGCTTTAAGAATACCACGGATATTACTAGGCCACTATATTCTTCACTAGTTTACATTGGAATGTTACATGAAAAAAAAATTACGAAAACTCGTCTTTAAAACACCTAAAAGATTAGTCTTGATTCCAAATTGATTAAAAAAGTTATAAGGTAAAGTAGTATTTTTTTTAGAAATACTTTTTTCTCAAACTTCTCATTAATTCTCATTTCAACTTAACTTGGGGTTAAACTTCAATTGACCCACCACACATGTCAAAGTTTTTATTCTTTATTCATAAACACGTCAACATGTCAATTAATAAAAAACAAAAGAAGAGATCACACAAATTGTATACATTTTCAAAGTTTGAAATGACCACTTCACACCTTCTCAGTATTATAATAAATTATCGTTTACATGTTCCAAAGATTTACATAATCCATTCTCTAAAAATGCAATATTAGGTAGGTCCTAAAATTGTAACATTTCAATGGACTGCGTGAACATAGTCCCATCCACATAACAATGTAATTGATACTTAGAAAATTTACGTAGCTGTTATTTTTTTCCTTTGATTACAGAACTATTTAAGTGTGATATGGTCGTCTTAAGTTTCAACCGCATTCGAGGTCTTTTTTAATGAGAGGGCGCGCACAAACGCTTCTCATTTGCTTTTAAACTGACAATATCATATGTAAGTAACGCATTTAATTAATCAAAATTATTTTAGCGCCACGCGTACGGTATATTAGCGCCCTTCGCGATATGAATACGAAATGAGCTTGCAGCCTGTTCGATGGACCGTTCTGGAAGAGTGGCGTTCAATTGGCTTTTTACCTCGCTATCTTTCCATCGGTAATGTTATGGTCTACATCCCGCTCGGGAGGAGAGGTAAGAAATGAGATTCTGTTATTTTGTTTTCTGAAGCTAACAACAATTTATATAGACAAAGTACGGTTGCCAAAGAGTCGGGTGACAGGAGAAAGCAAATCCAGTCAAAACAATTGTTTTTAAAAATTAATCACTTTTTGTTACAGTATTTTGCAAGCCAGACTTGTCAGAGCTAATAACAACAATAAAAAAAATGGACATACTTTTCACATACCCTTCTATCTTTTTTGTGTTTATTTAATAAACTTTCCTAAATACAACGGCATTGACACTTCTTTATCCACATGTTTTACGTTATAAGGCATGTTATTTAACTGATCATAAAAAGCACGGACCTTGGAGTCCGTGGAGTGTAATATCCCAAAAAAACGAAAGCAACATACACTTTCAAATTTAATGAATATGTATTACACTAGAACTAGACTAGTACATTACTAGACTAGTACATTAGAAGGGAGGAGGAAGAGAGGTAGACCTAGGAGAAGTTACATGAACCAAGTGAAGGAGAAGATAAATGTAGTGTCGTATCAGGAAGTCAAGGAGAAGGCGGAGTGTAGAAGTACATGGAAGGAACTCCACCGACAAGAGCGTCGCTCTTAAATTATGAATGAATGAATTACAACAGCAGTGCCCCACTGTTATACCCGCACAGTTTCCTTTCCTGTTGTTTTCCTATCATTAAAAGTAGCCTATGTGCTATTCCAGATTTTAATCAAAATGTGTTTCAAATTTCAATCCGATCCGTTCAGACATTCTGACATGATTGAGCAACAAATATACAAACATCGAACATACAACCTTTTGACATGACACACAAACATACAAACAATGACATTTTATATTATTAGTAGAAAAAGTAGCATTCATAAATATATATAATAACTTTAATCATTTAAAAACCTGACTGCAAAAAATGAACAATAAAAAAACGTTGTAATTGTGATACAATTTACTATCTAAGAACAATTGGGTGATTGAGACCAATCTAACGATTTGTTAATTGTCGAAATCCATCCAGCCGTTTGATAGATACCTACGTGAGAATAAATAAATTTACAAACTTACAAGATACGCGCGAAAAACATAACCCTTCTTTCAGTCGAGTAAAAAGTTGTTAACATATATTTAATAACTTCCTTATTCCGCAGCCAGATTTAAGATTCCACTGAGACGGATCGCAACAAGATGCCATTTGATAATGTAATCGCAACAAGATGTAAAGTGATAGCGGGCAAATATTGGTGTTCATATGATTCAGCAATTCATTCATTGAATGTGTACATTTGATAGCCCAATTTACGATCATAGCCGAGTGTAGTGCACTCGATCACCGGTGTCCGCTCCGCATGAGTACTCGCGTGAGTACGAGTGCGCTTACTTTGTATAGAAGATTGTACTAATAGCTATGAATGCGAAACTTTAGCTGTTTGAAGATTTCCATGTTTTGTATTTCTAAACTTGTTTGTTTGTCAATCATAACGGAACGCTTGAACTGATCAGGTTGAAACTTACAGCACAGATATATTACAAAATATATCTCACTTTGTCCGGAATAACATTAGTTTAACATACAGCATTAACTTATTACTTGTACTAGTCTTTTGTTATTATCACTGTTATTTATGTTTTATTCTTATTAATACTATCAAGGCATACTGTCAACAGTGTTATTTTAATCTGGAATTGATCTTGAAACCATTGGGCGCCCAAGACACAGGCTTTGCCTAGTTTGGGGCCCTCCGATACGTCTACTTATAATATTTATTCAAATTTACGTAACCTTGGTCATGTATTTAATTGGATAACGGGACACTCACGTATATAGGTTGGTCATGTAATGTAGAATTGTGCTGTACTGTATTTTTTTTTTAAATAAACAATTATTAGTTAATAAACAATTATTAGTTATCACACAGGCTTTTCATCCTAAGAAAATAACAGGAACGGAAACAAAATAGGTCAAACCGCTGGGCACTACTAGTATTCCATACTATAAATATTTCAGTATAAAGTAGGACATGTTAGAAATAGTACATTTGTCACGTACAAAACGTCTTACATTCCGTAAGAGCGGCTTAACATTAAAATAAGTACTACTTCGAATTTGATGGTACGGAGTTGAATTATTTGTCATTCTACCTAAGTAGTGAGCTCACTCTCTCACTCTATAGTGAGAGCGAGAAAGAACGAAGCACGCGCTTCAGTATGTCTCGCTTCATCTGAAATGGGACATTGTACAGTCTCAGTCCTTAAAAAGAAGGTACTCGTACAAAATCTTCTACAAGCCATTTCGAACCGAAAACTAATATGTTGGAGATAATTTTTGTAAGCCCTGCACCTGTGATCTAAATCATTTTTTTTCCTTTGTAATGTCAAGTTTTTAAAACTTTAATTTTAATTATTAATTAAAAAAAGGTTTTAAAGTTTTTTAATTATTATAAAATTATTTTTTTTTTTACATAAAGACGAAAAAGTTGAGACCACGACTCTGCAAACGTAGTGTAGGCCCCCTGAGACTAGACGGAATGACGAATTACAAAACGTGGTGGTTGGAAAAATATAGCCGAGGATCGGGCTGAGTGGATTGGACAGATCTATGTCCACTAGTGGACGACTATGGGCTGATTATGATGATTAACCAAGCTCCAACTACAGCTAAAACCAAAAAGGTTAGTTGACATCAAAAGTAAGACCATCAACTTTAAAAAAATAAAATAAATCAGTTAATTATGTCACTCGTGTACACATTGTTTGCTTGTGACGCTTACAAATTGTTGTAGTGTATGTTTGTATGTCATTGTAGTTGGTTTTAGTACCTGTAGCGTCGGTTACATTGTCAGGTTGAGTTTATCTCATCGCTTTATGATTTCATTGTTTTCCTTGGTCGTAAAGTTGACTCACCATAGAATGAAGAGTCACGCCGTACATTGAATTTTTGTGAACTGCTCCTAGCTTGAAATAGTGTCACCATTCAATGGTTGATGTTCCAAAACTTCAAACAGAGGTCTAACTCCACTATCATAATAATAATGGCTGATATTTGGAACACGATTAACGAGTGGGCTGTCCCTGATAAGTATAATCTGAGTATTTTCAGGTCTATAACGAATCTGTTTCTCTTATATAAAAGCGCTCCATTGTTGACTGCATTGCCGTTTTTTTTTTTTTAAATAAAGAGTGACGGGACGATCAGGACATTTGCCTGATGGTAAGCAACATGCCTGACACATAACAGCACAGTGACACGCAGCTATTGGAAAATGAAGAGTCCAAATCATTACCTAGTACTGCACTGCGCTCGTCACCCATAGATCTAAGATCTTATATCTCTAACATCAGGCGAGATGTCTGTCAATCTAAAAATCAACATAATAAACAACTGAAGCTTAGTAGGAAGTACCAGTACCAGTTGGAAGCACGCTGGTAGCTTCACCATGTTTAAATTAAAAGTATGTGATTTTTGTTACGTTACTTATAGAATGTTGGACGAGAGCTATTCGAGAAAATTTCCAATAAAGATATAAGAAATATATTTAGCCGCAGTTGATTACCCATCTACGGACAGCCACCAGCGACGCCGGCGCTCCCAGGGACTCGTTTCAGTTAAGTATCGGTAATTATGTACTTAAAGTTAGTCGTAAAACTAAACGATAAAGAGCTTTTGAGTAGCTTAATTTTTTAACAGTGATAAGCTTGCTCTTGATCGTCGTTTTGCCTGAGGTTAAGCAAAGATGCGCTAGTGTTCGTCTTCGGACCAGTATCTACCCATAAACCAATAATGACTTTCCTCCACTTCTTTTCGGCTTATTTAAATTTTCACTTCTTTCTTCTTCAAAGTTACAGATGGTCTAGTCGGTAGAACGGTGTCTGCCGATCCGGGTTCAATTCAATTCAATTTATTTATTCGCACCATTATTTCAAAAGAACACTTGGTAACGTCACTTACAATTAAATTATTGATCATTATTCAGTGTACATAATCTATATGAATAAAACATCTTTATAATAAAATAATACAAAGAAATAATGTCAAATAAAACTAATCAGCTGTAAAGGGGCCTTGTCAATCAGATGCAGCTGTATAAAGGCTTTGTTATGACAAAATTCAATTATCTAAATAATTAATACATACAGTACTTATAAAAAGTTACATTAATGTCCAGTATTATTTAACCTTGTTCAATAGTTCCAATTTCGACATATTCCTTTTCCAAACATTACTGTCCTTTACAAAATCGTCTACAGTATAATATGCTTTGCCCATTAGGGAGCTCTTTATTTCAGTTTTAAACCTAGCTTCATTGAGACCTTCCACTTGTCCCCGGGTTCAAATCCCACGGCCACCAGTCTTTTCGAAGTCTTGTTTGTAATGCCGCTAACTTAAAATGGTGAAGGATGATATCGTGAGCAAACCGATATTTACTTATAATCTTTCGAGGTCATCTGTCATCCACTAATCCGCATTGGGCCAACGTAGTGAATTATGGCCTTGAATCTGCTTGCGACAGAAGGTACCGAGTCCCAGCAGTGGGAACATTTAGTGGACTGATTATGCATTTCTTATCAAATTGTATCTCCGAGTACATTGTCCTGTAACGTTTGACGCAGTGCGTAGACAGACTCAATTTGAGTCTAAATTATTCATTATGTTGATCCCCGTATGCCAAATGGCGTCTCATTTTGAATTCGACTGGCTCTCGGATTATATTTGATGCGTGTTTCAGACACAGTCGCGGAAAATCTATGGAGGTGAAGACAGTAAGGAAAATTACACGGAGCATTCGCACCACGGCTTTCTGGATCAGGTTTTTGTTATAGTATTGAGTGACGAGACGAGCAGGACATGTGCCTGATGGCAAGCAACATGCCTGCCACATAACAGCACAGTGACACGCAGCTATTGAAACATGAAGAGTTCCAATAATTACCTAGCACTGCACTGCGCTCATCACCCAGAGATATAAGGTGTTTTATCTCTATGCCCTGTAATTTCACTGGAAATATTGCCATTTAAACCGGAACGCAGCAATATTTGCACATTACTGCTTGGCGGTAGAATAACTGGCAAAAGTGTGGTGCTTCCACAGGCGGTCTCTGCAAAGAGTCCTATCACTACTATCAGGTGCTTGAAATCTGCTGACTAACCCATAGATTATGACTTTCTGAGTTTTGACCATTGGTCAACCACAAAAATATATGTTACCACATGTACGTCAAAAACTGTAGGTACATTCAGCAGTGAAGATTTTTTTTCTTATGGGACCCATTGCCGTTGTTAGCTGTTACTCGGCCTCTACTACCTTTTTTTTTTTAAATAAGAAGTGACGAGACGAGCAGGACATATGCCTGATGGTAAGCAACATGCCTGCCACATAACAGCACAGTGACACGCAGCTATTGAAATATGAAGAGTCCAAATCATTACCTAGCACTGCACTGCGCTCATCACCCAGAGATCTAAGATGTTATATCTCTAAGCCCTGTAATTTCTCTGAAAACATTGCCCTAACGAAATTTACTTAGCGCCGAATTTGCAATGGCTTACTAACTATACATACGCACATATACTGGCCTCATATACGCACATATACTGGATTGGCCTCGTGGCTTGGTGGGTAGGAACTCTGCCTGCGAAGCCGAGGCCGTGGGTTTGATTCCTACAAAAATGTGCGTGATGAATACAAATGTTTGCACTGTGTGGGTGTTTTTTTATAATAAGTATGTATTTAAAACTATATAAGTATTATATCAGCTATCTGGCCGCCATAGTACAAGCTTTGCTTAGTTTGGGGTTAGATGGTGTTGTGTGGGAATTGTCCACCAATATTTATTATTATTTATTTATACGTAGGGGAATAGCTGATAGTATGCATGAAACATGTTTGAAGCATTCCAACACACCGACGATACTGACACCGTCCATACTGCAATGTTTCTGTACGTTCATTCGAATTGAACAACAACATCAAGCATTCTGTGAGCGAGTTCGTGCGGTCATTGTGTCGGATTTGTACGTTTTCATAACTTTTACACTTGTTTTTTTGAGAGTAAATGATTTCTGTTATGTAATGGGGAATGGTTTATTTATACAACCCATTTGAGAGCTTTTATTTATATCTTAACGAAAAGAAAGGGGTGTAAATTTAACGAGTTTACTTAACAAGTTTAGTTTACTTAACGAGTTTAGTTACCAAGTTTATCTATGCTTATAATTATGTTTTTTTTTTACATTAATAGTTTGTAGTTAGCCACCATATCCTCGGATATTAAGCGCCAATGCCTAGGTCTATGATAGAGCGTGCTTACGTAGAAGAAATTTATTTAATCTTGATATGAACACAACAAGATTGTACCGAGAAAAACCTACTCAGATAATGTATTCCACAACCTAGTCGTTTACGTAACGAAAATACAAACCTCATAGTTCGAGTCCTCAGAACGTCGACCATGAAACGATGTCGCCTTTTCAAGCTACTAGTAGTCCAATAGTAAGAAGAGCAATGTTTTATTAAAATACTTGCGGTCCGTTCCAGCTTCGCTCGGATAATAACCTAGATACGAATTACAGCGCCATCTGCCGGGCTGATTTGTAAATCAAAACTATCCAGGGCCCTACCCAAAACGTATACAAAAAAAAAACATTCAAATGGGTCCACCCGTTTAGGAGGAGTTCACTTACAACGACAAGTGGAATTAATTTTTATATATATAGAAGAAGATACAGATCAGCTGCACACTCTACGACATGTATCCGATGAAATACAGATTAGCTCGCAAGTTCATCGGTTCAAGACTCGGAAGTCGTTGACTTTGAATATATAAGTATGTATTTGCGTCTGTGTCTCGCATCATCGTCGCTTCTAAGCAAATAGGTCGATATTGATGAGTTTTTTTCGGCCAGACAAATATTTTGCGCGCTGGACTCTAGTAGCGGATTGCCTCAAATTTGAATTCCCAATATACGGAAAATAAAGGTAAGTGCTAGATAAACTGTCTAGGCTACTATTATTGTGGAAAATTTAGAGTTAAAATAAAATGGGATAAGAAAACTCTTCATATTATACAAATAAACTATAAAAATAAAACTTTATATAAAACAAAAACAGGAGAATAAACTTATCTTAAAATTTCAAAAAAACAAATGCATTTCAATTGATAGCGTTAGCTATAGCTTACAGCGATTTCTTCCAGGCAACCGTGTTGTAGAATGCCTTGAGAAATAACCGTGATTGAAATTCACGTAAACAAAATGGCGGACAAGTGCTAGTAGAGAAATAAAAGCATCACCAGAAACAATTCATTTGCATATTTCACACCTGTTTTTGTGCACATTACTATTACACCGAATAATTGTTGTGTTATTATTTGTTCAGATGGTTCAATATTTACTTTGAAATTTTGCACATCTTACTTAACAATGATTTATATGTATACTTCACAAATATATGGAAAAAATAACAATGAAACTGCTAAGTATTGAGAAATCCCCAAATTTGCAGTTTACTTTTATAAAATTTGCTTCACTGTCAAAAATAAAATATTTTTGAGTAAAAATGCGGTTTTAAAAACACGCTGCTTTCCTCTCAATGTTTTCTTTTACTGTTAAAGTTAGGGGTGGCGACAAACTCGCACTTCTGCCCTTAAACCCTCTACACACGTGCCCTAAAATCAGAGGAAATGACATAAAAGTAGTGGGGAGGACCCTACATTGCACCATATGATTGGTGATTGATGGTGCAATGTAGGCTCCGTCCCACTACTTTTACGTCATTTCCTCCTATTTTAAGGCTCGGCTGTAGAGGGTTTAGAATAATTTATTTTCTCCCAAAAAAGAAAATACGAATTTCATACCGAATTTCATATGAAACAATCACTACTACTACTACTGAGTGAAACATGAAACATTCACCAAGGGTATTTAGAAAAATAGTTAAATTGTTAATTTAAACTATGTGCAAGCTTATTAGAACAAGCTTGGCATTCAAACGTATCTCTCTACTTAGTCTGTGATTCAAACCTAGATTCTAGTCTATGCTTGAAGTTAGGCGTTTTTCCTCTATGTTGACCTACGAATTAAAAATACGAACCATCCTACTTAATAGAATTTAAATATCAAAGTTTGGTCGTTTGGATGTTTGTTGCTTAATCGCATCGGAACAGCTAAAAGGCTCGAGTCGTAACTTGAAACAGTCAAATCATAATCTGGCACAACGTTTTATTGTGAGAAAATAAAGAGAACACAGGTAAAACCACGAGGCACTGCTAGTGATAAATGTACTGTAATAATATTATTATACGTCTTTACAATGTTAGTAAAGTAGCTAGTATGTAATATTAGTAACAGTAGAAGCGGCCATCAAACTGCTGAGCCGGTACCCCTCATAAGGAAACCGGGGCTTCCGCTCGGGATCCAATATGAATCATCAACTCCTGCGGCTTCCTAGGACGGCGATATTATTACACATTGATTTATAACTGTTATATTAATCTTAGTAAATATTAATGCGAAAGTTTGTTTCTTTATGTTTGTTACTCAAACACGTTGGAATGTCTGAATGGATTGGATTGAAACTTAGAACATAATTTGATTATAGTCCGGTACAGGAACTACGCAGGTAAAACCATGGGCTGCTGCTAGTAGTCCCTATAGGATGAACCCAAAGAGCTTACATATACTACTATAGAGTTGGCACAAACACTTTGCGCCGAAAGCATGGTAGCACTTTTCTTGCCTTGTCGTTCTTGTAGAAGTGTCATACTTTTGTCGCGACATATCACTCTGTTGCCATAGAAAGTATGCTTAAGATTGACACAAAGGAACCGTGCGGAAACCCTAACTCTATACGTAGTATATATATACTTTTTTATATATCGTTTATCGTTACTCTTTGGATGAACCTCATTGTCACCACTGAAGCCAATATACATATACTATCACATACATACGAGTATACTACTACAAACATATCATACTTAAGTGTTGCCAAGTTGTACTGTGGCAGAGATAGCCCAGTAATTCTTATCACTACACTACACTCGTCCGAAGATTTAAAATGGAAGATTATAAGATATTGTATTTCAATGATTTCCCACGCAGAATTACCTATTTAACCAGTAGCCCTCGCACGCCTGAAACTATTCCCCTCGGCCAATACTAGGGTAAGAATCGAAGTACACAATAACCTGACGATAGCTGGAGATGCTGACACGGTTGCAATAATTTATCGTATTAACCGCGCTGCGCATCAATCAATAACGCACACCCATTCACCGTAAATCAGTATTTACTTACCGTTTCCATTGTACACGACACGAGTTTCAATCTCGAAGACGTCTTCAGCTCAATCTAATTCAAAGTCTACCAGGTACCATACCCTACCATAACCTCCTATTTGATGCAGGATTCTTATCTCTCATCGTACTGCTTGACAAAATTACTTGTATACAAATGGGAAAATGTATAAACGCCAATTAAGATTTTTTGACATTGTTTTATTGTGTTTGTGAAGTTTTTAATAAAGTGCTTAATTAAGGGGAAAATAACGAGATCTACGGGGGTGAATTTACTACAATAAACGTGGGCGCTGATAGTAATAATATTCATATATTAAGCCTAAATGAAGACTTCTTAAACGGCGTGTTTTAATTTCATTGCCCGGATAAACAAAAATGTTCATAAACAGTGTTCAGAAAATAAAAACTGCTTAGTCAAACTCTACAATATTTCTAGGGCAAAATGGTAGCTATTCTGTATTAAGCTAAAAAATAATCATGTAAATCGGCTCATACATCTCGTGGTAATCGTTGTACATACATAAAAAAATACCGGCCGAATTGATAACCTTGTCCTGCTTGAACTAGGTTAAATTACACGAAATAGAGCTATTACTATTTCAAACTTATGCTTAGTTTAATTTTCATGTAATTGAACCCATACCTATACCTATACCATAACCTTACTCGTATAGACCATAATCCGATATCGATGTAGTCCCGTATCCAATTTCCATAAAGACAAGTGTCTGATACCCGCAATCTAGCATCCAGTAATTTGGCCTAGAATAACCTTGACCCTCTCACCTTCACCTTTCCAGCTTTATGTCTTCGTAAGTCAGCTTAATAAGACTTATGTAAGGGTAAAGGAACGGTTGGCCGAAGTGGCGTGGCATAGATTTTGTGATATGGTATTTTTAAACGGTTCTATTACGGAAAACATACTGTGAAGGTACCCGCATAAATTCATATTCATAAATTTAGTTTCAATATTAGCTTCTAGCACGTGTAGTTATTGTTTTGTCATTAGGAGTGTGTTTACTTTCCTTATTGGAAATTCGAAAGCAATGCCGTGAGTAACGGAAAATCTTTACCTAACGGTGCCCTCGTCAATATAATGTATATTACATTCTCCTCTAAGATTTGGGCTAGTAGATGTAAACATATGTTTCCAAACAAGTCTGATTCATAACGTCAATAAATTTAAGTAACAAAATCACAAAAAGTACTTCAAATATATGTTTTTCAAAGTTGTATAAAACTAGAGTAGTTTGTTTCAAGAGCTCTGGTTTTTAATTAGAAATGAATTTGTGTTTCTTAGTTCCAGTGTCTTGATGAAGTTAAGCAAAAGTTATCGTTAATGAGTGTTTACTTTATTGCTTTAATAGTTATAAATTAGCTGTCTAAAACTTCTTAGATGTAAATCTCAAAATCTATCAGAACAATATTGTGAACTTTCGTCGAAAATTACCTTTGAACAGATGGGTGGAAAATTACCTTTGGGTGTCAAATTTGTTATTGGAATTTAATGTTTTCATAACCTGATAAAATTATGAGTTGCATTACGATATTTTTTTAGTATAGTATGTATACAGTAACAAGAAGAGTGTCAAGTCAATATGTCATGACATGGACCTGATTGTAAACAACATGCCTGCCCATGACAGCACAGTGATAGGCAGCTATTGGAACACGAAGAGTCGAAATCATTACCTAGCACCGCACTGTGCTCGTCACGATATCCGTATATGGTGTTTAATCTCTTAGCCCGGTAATTTATCTGGAAACCACACAAACCAAAACACAGTAATGATTGCACACTAATACTACTTGGTGGCATAATAACTGGCAAAGGTATGGTAATTCTATTATATTTTATTACTTATTTATGTGTATTATGTTATAGGTATGTATTCTGTCGTATTATTATGTGTAAATCAAATTTTTTTTTCTTGTTTTAGTAATATTTGTATTTTTAGTAAGTTAGTTTAGGTAATATGTTGTTAAGTACATAATTTGCTATCACAATTTATTTGTTAATTAAGGGCCACTTTATGTATATCTTCTCCTTTTCCGTGCAAGGTTGCCTGGAAGAGATTGCTTTGAGCAATAAGGTAGCTTATTAATAGTGTCACCCGTTAGTTTCTAAGTTTATTGTTTGTTTTTCTTTTTAAATTTTTGTGTGGGCTGTTAATAAAGAGTGTATTATTATTATTATTAATTCCCCAAACGGATTCTCCAAAGACTCCTATTAAATATAGTCGTACATGGAATCACCTCCTTTTTTGAACTCGGCTAATAAAATAATATCATTTATCGTCATTTAATAAAATAATATCATCATAATAGCATTTATCGTGATCCAATGGGCCCCGGCAGCGAAGCCGCGCCGCGCCGGCATGCGACGCGGTAATTATAGACTGCATCTTGCATACTTTCCTTTTGCCGTCTCGCTGCGCTAACTTAGGACGTTTGTCTTGCTACATACCTAACTTACTATTGTTTAATAATAAAATTGATAGATAACTAATTTGGAAGTTGGTAATAGCCAGTTATTCTGAGCCGATGACGGGATATAGACCGAAAAATGCACAATAAGACTTTTTGACGTGACCAAGTATAATAAATCGATGAACGCCGGCTGCATGCATGAAAAAGTGTCCCGTTACGCACATTATCCCGTTACGCTTATTGTACGCTTGCGCCGCATCTATCAATGTTATGTTATGACGTTATCACGTTAAAATATCGTCCGTAAACCAACCGAATACTACTATTACCATTAATTAATACTACCATTTTATTCTTCTTTTTTTGCTATAATTGCAGTCGTGTGTGAATTTCGTTCCCACCGGGGACTGTCCATGGACCGCTCACGTCTTTTTCGCTAAGCAAACCAATAGAAATATCGCAGCAGAATACGTATGAACTACCTTCACAACTGACAATTGTAAATTAATAACGACATCGCTCGGTATTAATCAGTTAGTGTCAAATTGTCTGTCGAAAGCTGGTCGTCTGTCAAAGGTCACACAGCAATTGAGTCTTCTCAGCGACAGATAGGATTAGCTGTAGAAAATTTGTGTATCTACTACTCTATACCGCCTGGTAAATATCTACACTAGCCTTATAATAAACACTGAAACCTATTTTTTGGAGATACCTGATACCACACTTTTGTCAGCTTTTCTGTAGCTAAATAGTTATACAAATATATTACTGTATTCCGATTTCTTATTACTAAGTCAAGTGAAATAAGTGACTTCCCCTTAATAGAGTCAACGAGAAAAGTGCTGATGGACACCTTCTTGTATATTATGAACTATGTAGCAATTTAAGTTAGATATAAATTACTCATTAGCCTAGACTTAATAAATTAGGCTAGATTGTAATAAGTATTAGGATCCAAGGAAACTTGGTGAATAAATAAAAAAAACCAGTTTCAACGGCAATGTTTCATGAGTTTGTGCATACAGAGCAAGAAATAAATGATCCATATCTCTGGGTAATAATCTCAGTGCATTATGCCACTGGGCTGTAATTGGTTGTTTTGTTTACCATCAGGTGCTTATTATAAAAAGATATCTCGATGAATTGATCAGTTTAAAGATTAGATTTCAGTAAGACGGTGAAGCAGAAAGTTGAATATGTCAGTATAGTTTTATGTCCGAAAACAGTTTTGAACTATTTATGATGATTGAGCCATCATTCAGGTAAATTAGTAGTTTCACGAAAGTACTTTAGTAGAGCTATGGAAAGAGTTGTGCTTGGAGTTTCTCTGAGGGCTTGTATTCGTAATGAGTTCATTCGTCAGAGAACCAAAGTAACCGACATTTCTCAGCACGTTAGCGAGCTGAAGTGGCAATAGGCTGGTCAGATCTGTCGCAGAACCGACAACCGTAATAATGTTGAGTGATTATGATTGTATTAGTAGTTACACTCAGAGCTTGAAAAGCACAATTTGCCAAGGTATATCCATGAAAGTTAGTAGGTGCACCATCCACTCTTCGACCTTCTATCTACTTACAACCAGTCATTTGATGTGGTTTAAAACTAAAGAATAGTCAATGTGCACATGTTCCCTGAATGCTTCATTCCAAGAAAAAATATAAAATTGGCGCGCATCTGTCCAAACTTTATATTGACTGTGAAGCACAAACTACTTCAAATCTCATGTTTGTTGTCAAATGTTTTCCCTTACAAGTGTTGGTCAAATCTTGACACACTTCCCAAGGTTTCGCAAATTCGCCAAAATGTCATAATATTTTGATTGAAGATTTTGTTTATTCTGCGTCGTTACTGCGAATTACTTTGTCATGCAAATTTAAATTGCCAAGTGAATTCTGGTGGCGTTTGATTAGATCATACGTAGCGTTGATTTGTGGCTTTATTGGATCGGTATTTTCGCGACCTTTGACTTCATACAGCCTTGTGTTCTGAATGTTTTCATTTGCTGCAATGTTTTTCTATTATATTTTTTATTCTAAATAAAATAAGCAAAATCCGACTAAATATTTGATCTAAAAAGCTTATTTTATTTGTTGAAAGTTAAATAATATTTGGGTAATAAATAGGTACTGTAAACACAACATGATCCAGATGAACGAGGTTTTAAGTATTTCTAAATGAAACCATTTTGTTCTGTTCAAGTCTTCACTCAATAGGTTTTTTTTTCGAGTAAACGTGTTCTATCTTTGCCTAAAGCATCGCTTTCCGCAAGGCAACTTGTAGCGCTGGCCAATTTCAACTTCAAAACGATTTTTGAAAACACAGATTTTGTTTGTCAGGGAACACCCACTCAGGCTATAGATAAGATTGTTTTGATATTATTACGAAAATGGTGTCTCTTGTGAAACCTCTTTGTCCAAGTCGAGGACATCAACCATAAAATGGTGACGTTTTTTCGAGCTGCAGCCAGTTCTGTAGAAAAAAAGGTATTGGTATTGTGTTTATTACACAGCGCCGGTTAGCATTTTATTCGTATTTTTAGCTATATGCGCATAATGTATCATAATTTCTGAAAAATAATCAATATTTTTTTTTTAATTTAGTGTGACAGAACGGGAGTAAGATTTATTGTCACACACACAATATTTATTGTCAATGCAAAAATGACAAAAATCGCCATTTTCATCCACTCTGCATCAAGCGCATTGCGCAATATTATTGTCAATTTTTCGTGGTACAATCTGGTTAAGTCGCTATATTTATATACGTTTAATAAATATAATAGATAGAAAGAAAAAGTGTATGCATTAAATATTCCATTAATTTTGCATTTAACTAAAAAAAGGCACTCGAGAAAAAACGATTAATTAAGGACTGGATGAGAAAAAAAGTGAGTTGAATCGCTTTTATGTAATTTGTTTAAATTACACCTAATAAAAATAACATAACAAATTAATTACAAAACCTTGAAATAATGTATCAATTGGCGAACTTACCGCCAAAAACGATATCTTTTAAACAACCGCAAGATGGAAGAGAACAAATAAGAAATCCGGAAAAACACAAATAAGGTGAGCTATTTCTTTGCTCTGTAATTTCACTGGTAATATTTGCTTTTAAACCGGAACACAGTAGGCCTACTAATATTATAAATGAGAAAGTTTGTATTTTTTGGATATTTGGTGCTCAATCACGTAGGAACTTCTGAACGGGTCGGGTTGAAATTCGGTATACTATTAAATTATAGTGTGGAATAGCATAGGCTATACCGCTATAGCTATACAGCTAGCACTTTTTATCTCGGGATTTATGGGAACCCCGCGGACAAAACCAACAAAATCTAAATAGCGCGTGTGAAAAAATAAGAAATATCGAATAAATTTCCATATCTAAAATTAAAAAAAAATAAGTGTGGCACTCGGGGGCTGCCGCGGTAAAGCTATTGCATGTTGCATGCATTTTTATCAACATAAGCAATAGGGATGTTAACCATTTTTCGGAATTGCTTTTATTTTGAAAATTGTCATTTGTTTACCATAAAAAATATCACGGGTAATTTGGCAACACTGCTAAGAGCAGTTAGTCTGTAAAGCTAATACAAATAAGATTCAAAGTCGAATGGCCGAGTGGGGAGGACGGCGTTACGGTCTTCCATCTCTCTTTCTTGTGAACATAAGAAAGAGATGCACGATCACTAAAATTCGGTCCCCAGGCCCGCGATATAAGCTATGCAATAGCTTAAAATGTGGAAAAACGCAGCGAGTCTGTGCGGTGACTCACTTGTTATCCTATTTATCAGTTATATCATCTATGCGCAATAACTTGAGAACCTCGATTCTATTTATAATTCTCGACAATTTAGGTGGAGGTCGATGGAATTTGACAAACAAATGCATGCATAGCATATGCAGCCCGCTTTTATGCGCTGCTAGGACTCGGGGCCTTCTCTCACATGTAGAGAGACAAGGCCATAATCCACCACGCTGCGTGCGACTTGCTGGATGACGCTTGTCGTCAAAATATGTAGATTTTAAGCCTATTTTCTGAATTCGCCTGTGAAAAAGCCACGTCTTTACTAGTTATTATAACACTTAACGGTAATGTGCAATTATTACAGTGTTTTTTTTTTTACTTTTATAGGTTTACACTTGACCGCCATCTCGCCTGATGTTAAGCGACGACGCGGTCTACGATGGAGCGTGTTTACCTAGAAGAAACCGATTCACTCTCGATTTGAAGACACCAAGATTATAACTATCGGGAAAAACCCACTCAGGCAACTCATTCCACAGCCTAGACGTGCTTATCACAAACGTAGAGTCAAACCTCTTCGTCCGTGTCTTTGGAATATGCACCATGAAACGGTCCCGCTTCAAAAAAAGGCAAGGAGGTATTAGATCATGCAGATCAGTTGCACACTCTCCGAAGTGTATCCGATAAAAACCCGATAAGCTAGCAATTTTGCGGCGATGTTCAAGACTTTGAAGTCTTTTTTGCACTAGAATGTCTTAGCTTATGAGCCTTTTGGCACGTCTCTCGATCGATTCCAGAGCCTCCAGCTGATACTTAGCCGATTTGAAATGCATTACTCCTAAAGAAATTAAAGTGCATCGGATTAAATCATCTTATAGGTTCTTTCTGTCTTTGAGGGATGAACGCAAACGCGAAGGAATGATTTTGACGCTTCATGTTCTCGGCGTTACTCTTCACAAACCATGAAATATATCCTCCAATTTGCTAACCTCACGCTATTCTTATGTACTTTTCTTACCATTAAAATATCGCTATTAGCAATAAGGCTGCCATTTGTGGCATTAAGCCATTGTTCAATTGTATGTTATTTTTCTGCTGTACATAATAAAGTTTTTCAGTCTGTATGTCTGTAATTAACTTTACTGGTGTAGCGATAAACCGTAATAACTAAAAATAATAATAAATCGATTTAATGTTTTCCAGAACATTCCCGGCGCAGTCTAATCGAAAGTAAACGAAAAAGTTCTTAATCTCGAGTGACGTAACGCGCACGCGCAGTTTCACTGTTTCGGAATCTCCGATGCGCGCCACAGATTAAATACTTTTCGCGCCTTTTCCACCGTTTTATTGGTTATAAATCTGAAATTTGAATTACGGGAGAAATATATATACCTTTATCAAGTTATTTAATAATCGCAAATGATGACTTGATAAATGTATGGGTAGCAGCGCCCCGCAATTTGAGCCGCATAGCATCCTATGATAAAAAGTAGAGCCTTATATACATTTACAAATACATTTACACTAGCGCCACAACGTACCTACTACCTACACTATTATTAATGAGAGCAATATTTAAAAAAAAACATATTATGCACTTGCACGTCATAATTCATCATGAGCCGTGAATTAAAAAATATCTATTATATATTTTTAACTAAAGAGTGACGAGACGAGCAGGACATGTGCCTGGTGGTAAGCAACACACCTGCCTCATAACAGCACAGTGACACGCAGCTATTGGAACATGAAATAGTCCAAATCATTACCTAGCACTGCACTGCTCATCACCCAGAGATCTAAGATGTTACATCTCTAAGCCCTGTAATTTCTCTGGAAACATTGCCCTTCAAACCGGAACACATTACTGTTTTCAAATTACTGCTTGGCGGTAGAATAACTGGCAAAGGTGTGGTACTTCCCCAGGCGGACTCTGCTAGGAGTCCTACCACTACACAAACTACTACCACTACCACTACCAGATTGTCGAAATACACTCACGAAGTTTCTTCTGTAAATAATGTGCATTAAAGTTATTGTTTTTTTGACGTGACAACGTCTAACAAATCAATGAACGCCGGCAGCGTGCACGAATATGTGTCCCGTTACGCTCATTGTCCGCTTGCGCCGCATCTATCAATGTTTTGTTATGACGTTGTCACGTTAAACTATCGTCTATAAACCAACTGACTTTACAGAGACCCAATTTTTTTAGTTCCCTTTTGGCAGTCGTAGGTTTTCTAAAAATAACAAAGATGCAAATTTACCTCGGATGAAGTATATAATTTGTTGAATATCCCAAAAATTCTAGCGTGTTTTTATATAAAAGCACTCGCACACTTCATGCGGTTTACAGCTTTTTGATAGAGCCTCTTCCTCGCCTTGAGTAAGGCATGCTTATACTTTTATACCTACTTTACTTAACATCACTTGGATTATCTGTATGTTTCCAAGCTAAAAGAATTTAGAGGTAAATTGGTTTTGGCTGTTTTCTTTACAATTTGATCGTGCTAATCTCGAAAAGTAGTAATCTCTCTATTATGTTGGTACTTAAATCATTTGTGTTCGAACAGCTAGGAATTAGGGCATTTTGTCATAAGAAGAGATTATATACCTCCACCAGGTTTGAGTTGGAGGATGTCATACCTAAAACGCTCAAAAAAACGTATTTTTTGGATCACCTCAATTTCCCCCTATACCTTCAATCGCTGATTCAAGCAGTGATAAAGCAAAGTTATACATTTGTATTATGCTAAATATTCAGAAGTAGGATTGGAATCTAAGAATTATCGCATCTCGAAAATTAATCGATAATCGAAAATCGAATATCCCTCCTGAGAATTACCTATTTTCTTCTCAGAAGTTCTATGAAGATAAATAGAACAAATTAGTATTGGCGAACATGTCTGGCACACTAATAAATTAGTCCCAAACTAATAGAGCTTGTATTACTATTGGTTATTCTGAGTTGATTCCCAATTGTTATTATTAGTATTTTTTTATCTGACATCTTCATATTCTTATCTAATTACTATTATTTATTAATTTGTATGTGACATGTTTTATTATTATTTGATTGATATCAGTAATTTATTTTGATCTGGCATTTTATATATTATGTTAAATGATTATTTATAATAATTAATTCTCGTAAATACTGAGATATTTTTCATATACCTACTGTATTTTAAGTTTAACATGTAATGTAGTATTTATATTATAAGGTTATGAATTATGTTAGTAGTTAGTAGGTTATGAATTTTATAAATAAAAAATAAAAATGAATATTATCTGAGCCAGATACCTATAATATGTAATCATACTACGAGTACTATTATAAACACAAAAGTTTATCAGAATGTTTGGATGTGTGGATGTATGTTTATCACTCTTTCACGCAAAAAGACCACTAATGCTATTTGGATGAAATTTGGTGCATAGGCAATATGGCTGGAATACTTGTATGTCTGGAATAACACATATGCAATATTTTATCCCGAAAAAACAATGGGGTCCGGAACTATGCGGGTAAAACCGCAGGCCGCTGCTAGTTCTAATATATGCATTGAAAACATTCAAATACGGAACAAACAGTTGAATTTATCACACAAATATTGAATGCCAACTAAGCTATAAGGCTATTCAATAATGATAATATCCGTACCCGACTATTCACATACCTATCTCTTTTCGCGTTCCCATAATTCCCCAAAGGGCAAGTAATACAAATACCAAAAGCGAACCGTCTTCCTTATTATATGGGTTAACCTAATATTACGTATTTGACCGTTTTCGATTCTCATATTTCCGCCAAAAGCCATAGAATATAAAATCTAAATGGAAAGGCCACTTTAACTATTTCACTCTTTAACTGTAGAAGTATTTAATTATATGACAATCGTAACGGGTTTCTCTATGTCTTTATCGTAGATGATATGTATAGCCCTAGTATCGTTGGGGTTGACTAGACCAAAACTAGTAGGACTAGACCAAAACTAGTAGGACTAGACCAAAACTAGTAGGGTTGGACCACCAACCCTACTAGTTCGTACAAATTTGCCCTGGTAAAAAGGTATCCTGCTATTACAGAAACGTCAATTTATCTTTTTGTGTATATAACCGTGATGTCGCAGTGGTTATAACGTCCAATTCCATAAACATAAGGTGGCAGGTTCAAACGCCGTCGGTTTCGCTTTGTATTTTCCCCATGTGCAAGTACAAGTATGTCATTACTTGATTGATTTCCAACTTGGTGAGGAAAATGACGGTCCCAAGAAAGTTTGAAGTATATCTGTATTTCAGGGATTTATGTGATATTCCCTCATTTGTCCATCGGGGGGCTTGTAGTCTAGAATCTAATCAAATCAAAGAAGATTTCGAGTAGCAACTGTAGAACTGTAGTAGGAAACCTGGTCAAAACCAGAGTGCGAACCATGGCTTCTGCTCTGGTAAATGGTTTCGGTAGAGAAAGTTTCAGCCGCCTCATGGTGGACGAAGCTCTCATGAACCATTTTGGAGCCATTGTGATGGCTTCAAGGCTGTCTGGTGTTGGCGAAATTGTCCTCATTGGAGACGTCAATCAGTTGCCTTATATCGACAGGGAAAATCTCTTCGAAATGAGGTATCATCGCCCGAACCTGGTAACAAAGATCAGCCAGGAGTTGCTCTGCACACATCGAAACCCAATGGACGTCGCATATGCACTGAGGGAAATATACTCCGGTATGTACTCCTCAGCGTCCCGTATAAAGTCCCTAGAGCAGAGAAGATATAAGGGAGCGCAAATACCCAACACCCAACCAAACACCCTCTTCTTAGTTCACACTCAAGAGGAGAAGGAGACCCTGACAAACCAGGGTTATGGGTCAGGCACCGGGTCACGCATCCTTACCATCCATGAAGCTCAGGGACTAACATACGAGTCGGTAATCGTAATCAAAACCAAGGCAAACATGAAGCTGCACGAGAGCGTGCCCCATGCGGTAGTTGCAATCTCACGGCACACGGGGACCTTCACATACTACGCTGACGACACCGACGACGCCATCGGTCGGTTCGTGCGGCGAGCGTGGGCTGCATCATCGAAGACCATCCGCGATTTCAACCTACAGATGGCCATCAGGGACAGAAATGCGGCCGTTGTGGAGGCTCTGGGCCGGGAGGAGGCAGCTTAGGCAAATGGCAAAAGGCAATTAGGCAAACACTCGATGTCGAGTCGATTACTAGCGGAATCCCAACTGGTAGTGATCGGCTCTACAGACGAGCACTAGAATTAGATTTTAAATGTACCAAAATCCCTTCTATTTTCCTCTTCTCCTTATCCAAGAAATGTGTAAAAAAAAAAAAAGATTATTGTAATGACAAAGATCACGGACCCCGGAGTCGGTGGAGTAGATAATTTAAATAAAAAAAAAAAAAAAAAAAAAAGTAGCAACTGTAGAAAAATGAAATGGGCTGTTTATGGAATAAAGAACCTCGTTAATGCGTTACTTTGGTACAATTATTCCTCTCAGTTTTGCTGTATTACCTAAAAGGAATACAAAGAAGAATAAATAATCATAATCTAATCCAGACCAGGTCTAAATTAATGTTAACGGTATTATTTTGCCCAATGTATAGGCATTGCGATTCAGCGATGTACTGTCGCCATCAAGTTGAGCACGCTTCTGGTTGTTAGTGGGTCTGATAATTTTAGAAATTAGGAGCATTATTAATTCTAATGATTGTTAGTAAAATATGACAATTGTAATATTATCTGTTGCACAGTTTTACTACAATAAAATGTAATTAACGCTAGCTTATCTGAGAAAAGGTGTCTAGAAGCTACCACTTAAAACGATAAAGCTACTAATACAGTTCTATACTAATTCTATGTAATCTTCCAAACTGCAGTCATGTTTGTCAAGTTCTAAATTCTCCAGTTAGCATGCATAATCTGATTCAAGTCACGTCTTATTTACGACGCATTTTCTAGAAAAACGAAATAACTTTATTTAAATCTTGTTGGAAAATTTTCTTGTAATTTTAGGGATAAGTTTGACCACGAGGCCATTCCATTTTCTTTATGATCCCTCTGTCAAAAGTGAATAATCTCATAATATTAGGCCGTCGGAACCGCGCGACCCGGAGCCGGGTCCAACTGACCTCTCTGCGGATTTTCATTTACTTTTCCAATTTCTATTGTTTTTGCTAAAACTGTGAAGAGCGCAGTTTGACTTTCAATTAATTTCATTCGTTTTTAGAAAACAATTGAAGGTTTATGAATAAAATAGAATGTTTTTAATTCCAAACGTTTGATCTAGCTGTGTTTTGTTTTCAATTGATTTGTAACAAATCGTTACTTATTTGATTGTGTTGTCAAACATCAAATTGAATACCAGTTAAATAGGATGACTAAACCAAACTGAAAATTCGTATCCAGAGGGATATTTGATCCCAAAAGTAATGTGAAGAGAATCAAAAGAAAATAAGAATACCACACCCATTGGTATTTTTCGTCGGTAAAGGAAACATTATCATTGATCATAGGATATTTACCGTTGTTTTGTGATAGATGTAAAATAATGTGAACATCAGTCATACCTACATATAAAAATTCAGTCGTCATGTCATTGGTTTTTTTTGGCTGCCAGTGTTTATGAGAAAACTAAGCTTTTTGCTCTAAGGAAGACTTTTTCTCAGCCTCGTAGTTGAATTTGAAAAAGTTTGGATTATAATATTTTGTAACTAGCCAGTGTATTTTATCATTTAAAGTTTTAGTGGTATTCAAAATAGAATATTTGGTCAATTGTAATTAGTATTTAATGTATCTTCATTGGTAGGTACTGATCCATCATTTATTTTATCAAAAACTTTTCGCTTTACCAAAGAAAAAGATTCCGTCAGTCACGTAAGGAAGAAGGAAAAATCAATAGAGGTTGTGGTGGAATGAATACATCGGTTCCGCCGGCTTAACGAGGACTTTTATTGGTATAGACGATATAGCGCACGAAATAATCGTTTCGGTATATTCGGCCTATCAGTTTTTTATATGAGTACCTTCTCTGATGTAATGGCATCGATCAAATGTAGCCTTTTTGGTACATATTGTTTAATCTGTATCGTGACTGTGTTTTGACAAAATGGTTTGTTACAGCCGATTAGTCGCGGTTTTAGCCGTTCTCTACCTTTCGAGTTTATTTTACAAGTATTTTGTATTTTGTAAAGACAAAGTTTTTCGAATCAGTTTTTTTTTTCATGACGTATGTACTTATGTAAGTCTTTAATCAGTTAATGTTTAAATTACTTTAGGGAGTATTTTTCACAAAATTTTTATTTAGTAAGAAATTAATTTAGGTATTTTGATCCTGACAAAATTATACTTCTGTATTTATAAATAAACATATATTTAATGGAGATAACTAAATAGAGCAAATTTAAATTAGTTTCCTCAGTTAGAACGCTAAACAAAAAGACATCGATGTTTTAGGTGCATTTGGCCTACAAATTTTCGTAAACAAAAGAACAACCAGGAAGTTTTTTTGTTTATTTTTGCACATTTATACCTAAAACATGATCTACGTATTATTTGTTTACTTTGATTGTTTGAACACATGCATCGCCGCATCTGCGCGAAAAACATCGCGATTCAAAACATATGCAGATTTAAAACATAATAATAGATTTTAATCTCGTTTAACGTACCTAAAGTCGACTAACTTAGCATAACTTTGCTCTAGCTCGAACGAGCTATCGAAGAATTACTCAGCGTAAAATTACTTGACACAAAAACGACGAAGCGCCATTGCGACTCCAAATTCAATCAGGCTAATAGTCGGTCACGTCACCGATGACGTAACAGGAAAACAGCCGAAACCGACGGCGACCACTAGCACTACACTGCGACACTTATGTAAGACACTCTTTAACAACAAACGCGGAGAAAGTGCGTCGCCGCAGATTCCGCCGGCCGGCTGAAAGCACGTACCTTTGACGAGGCGCTGCAGAATGATCTCCTTGTGCTCATCGGTTTGCGGCTCGCCGATGACGGCCAGCAGGTAGCAGCCCGTCAGCGGGCTCGGCGGCGGCACGGACGCGGACAGCTCCGTGCCGAGAGACAGCGAGCGCTCGTCCTCGTGTTCCATCGCGGGCGGCGGCGCCGGCGCGACTGCCGACGGTTCGCCCAGAGCTGAGACACCCGACCGCCCGGCGCTAGAACTCCGACCGGAATGAGCCGGCCCGGCCGCGGCCTGCCGCCGGCGCGCGCACGGCCGCATCGACCGCCGCCGCCGGCACGCAGACGCCAGCCCCCCTGGCACCCTCCATCCCTTTCCAGGCCACCCTATCCCAGGCGACCGAGCGAGACCGAACATCATAGGGCGGGCACAGAAGGCTCTGTAAGTTTTTCAGCGCACACGTGATCTGCATTGCGTCTAAACAACCCGGCTGAATAACCTCGGGCCGGCTCAGCTGTTTGACAGAATGCCACGGCTGTACAATCGATACCATAATGCTTGACGCTGTTCCTGATGACTCTTTCACGGTTTCCAGCTATAAATAGAGTCATGATTTGAATTTTTATTTGAACGACTTTGAATGTCTTCTTTTGACATGCAAATTGGGACTGCGATTCGTTTTCATGGCGGTGGTTATGGATTTTGCGTCAAGAGAAATTATGGACGAGAGCAATCGTCTAAGTTTCAACTTGACTTCGATTTCCTATTAATCTTCTACAGATTTTATTCGTAGAGCTACATTTGCTCCTTTTTTCCAGGTAATGTTTAAGAATCATTATGGGACTTCGATAAAAACCCAAGAATCTGGTTACAGAAGATTTTGTTTCCACCCTGACTTCACACAGATATTCTAATTAATACTTTTTCAGTAGAAGATTCCAAAGGCCACGTTAAGCAGCTATGGGAAATCAATGGCAGAAAAGCAAATTTTCTCCGGGATATGCTGTCTTTTTACCTTGTTACATTTGTAAACTGTGATTAAGTGTCATGTTTACCCTGTAAACTGTCGACAGTTCCTGTGGAGGTTCCCGAAACAGCGGGGCACAGATTACCCTGTACCCTAACAATGTAGTTATAAGGGTACATATTGTTCACAAAAACACGTTTGCTATTCTCGGGAGCGGAATATCTGGCGAGATTTAGTTCCCGACCTGACCTCTGATTAATCTTCGTGACTCGATTAATAAATCAAGGCTTATCTTCGTCGTTAGCAAGAATGTGGTCTTTTTTCACGTGAATATAGAGTTCTTACCTTAATTTGGTACCTAAATAAGGATATGAACATATCATGGAGGTAGATAGGTATAGTGGTAGGACTTTTTGCAAAGCTCGCCCTGGGGAAAACCGCACCATTGCCACTTATTCTACTGCTAAAAAGTAAGGTGCTAACGTTTCTGTCTTCCGGTTTGAAGGACAGTGTTTCCAGGGGAAATTACAGGGCATAGAGATAAAACATTTTATATCTCTGGGTCACCCAGAGATATAACCCAGCGCAGTGCAGTGCTAAGTAATGATTTTGACTCTTCATGTTCCAATAGATGCGTGTTATAATATAATAATAATAATAAAGCCTTTATTTAACAATCTTACAATTTTTCTTACATATCTATTTTATTTGACACCGGTACTGAGATTGTCTTGCGCTTGCGCATAGGCCTCCTAAAGCTTGCCACCTTTTCCTGTCGTGTGTCTCCCTTGCCCATGTAACTCCAGCTATGCCACGAATGTCGTCTTCCCATCTACGACGTTGTCTACCTCTTTTCCTTATGTTCTGTCTTGGACACCACTCTGTTATTCGTTTTGCCCATTTATCTTTCTGTGTCCGCTGCGTGTTACTTTGCGGCTATATGAGAGGCATGATGCTTAACATCAGGCACATGTCCTCCTTGTCTCGTCACTCCATGAAAAAGTGGTACTGGGTTACGCAGGTTACACGTTATTATCCAGCACACTGGCTAAGTGCAGGAAAGATGGATTTATTTCAACAAACCGGTTTCCTCACAACGTTTTCCGGACTTCCTCTTTGTCAGAAAAGATTCCGCGTCCCAGCTGTCGAAACATAAAATGGGCTGCATTATGCATTCCTTTCAATTTAAGCAATCAAACATTATAGCCATAGTTTTGTGAGCAACCATGACAGGTAAAACAACATGTACATATTATGTTGTTGGTGATACTATTTTTGTTTAATGGAAAGATCCATCCAACATTTTGTTAAATCAATAGTAGCTTAGCTAGATGACGTGATCCTAAACCAGAAATGTTTAGAGGGAGTCACACTATCGCCTCTTCTACACTACACCAAGTCTAGTCGGGAGAACGGCGACTGCTGACTCGGAGCCCCCGAGTTCAAATCTCACACGCACCGCTGTCTTTCAAGCTCATGTCCGTAAAGCGGCATTAATTCTAAAGTCAGCGACTAACTTAAAACGGTGAAGGAAAACATCGTGAGGTAACCAACATGTACCCATAATCTTTCGAGGTCATGTGTCATCCACCAACCCACACTTGGCCGGCGTGGTGGATTATGACCTAGGTCCCGAGTCCCAGCGGTGGGAAGATTTAGTGCGCTGGCTACACTAAGCCTAATCAATATGATGCAATATGCACATCTGTATGTATTATCCACAGACCAAATAAAGATTATCTCGATATTTCCCTCCGCGGATCTGCAGTCTATTAGAATTGCCTTCCTCTAAAGTTATTTCCTATGAAAAATCGACAAATAACAATCGTAAAAAGGTGTTTTTCAACACTTTTTCAGACTGAGGAAATGTCGTCGGAATTTCTGGTATTGCAGATGTCTACAGGCCATGATTGCCGGTTACCATCAGATGAAACGTATTCTTTGTTTTCACTCATCCTGTAAAACGATACAGAGATAATAATCAAGATTCCTAGTTTAGATCGTGCTCAGTAAGCTAGCGACATTACTACGCTAAATAGCAATCCCGCAAATAAATTCCACGCTATTGATATTTATTACTGGATATTAAATGTTACTACACATTACTACTTGACAGAAGAATAAATGGCAAAGCTCCGGTAGGTTCTACTACTTTGTGTAAATTATTCTTTTGAGCTATCATAGTTGAGTAGCTACTACTATAATAGTAGTGAACAACTTCCGTCAAGTAGTATTGTGCAAACATAACTGTGTTCCGGTTTGCAGAGTAATGTCTCCAGATAAAATACAGGGCACAGAGTTAAATAACATTATACCTCGAGGGTGACGAGCGCAGTGCATTGTTAGGTGATTAGCTGGACACTTCATCTTCCTATAACTGCGTGGCACTGTGTTTTTGTGGGCAGGTGTGTTGCTTACCTTCAGGCCCATGTCCTGCTCGTCTCGTCACTCTATTCAAATATATATTCGTCAAATAAACAACAAAAATAACAATACGAAGTAGTCGGAATGGTTAGACAATCGGCACGATGAATTGGGCAAAATACATAGACCATTCTAATTATTATCCGTCAGGTGGACCATGGAAAAAAAAATAGCAGTCATAGTGAAAACTTATCACTCAGAATTTGACAGCTCATTTTGTAAACAATGACAAATTACCATGGCCCCAAGTTTATCCGAAGATTTCTCGAGCGTGACGCTAGAATTCAATTCACAGCACACGAAAACTATATCTGTGGCGTGTCAAAAGAAGTTTTCACTTCAAAACTATATTATATAAAATGTATGGCAAAAAAAATAGTTTTATCAAATTACTAATAATCGACATAGACAAAGGCCATCAAACTTCCGGAGTAAAATGAAAATGTGACGTCTTCATAAAATTGTGTAGTGAAGTGACGTCACTCCAAACTTATAAACACTGTATCTTGTCACTGTTTGAGAAACGAAACGAAAACCAAAAAATACGCGTACAGAAGATTCCTACAATCTGACTGACGGACTAATTCGATTTTCAGCATTCATCATGCCTTTTTCGAATATAAATCGAAATTTTAATGAGGCAGAGCCTTTATTAACAAAACTAAAATACAATGAGAACTACACAACGCTACAAACCTACCTAACTAACTAACTTACACTAAGCACACCTGAATTATCCATATACCAATGAAGGTCTACAGTTAATCAAGATGTTCAAGCTAACTATCAATCTGAAGTGTATCTATCATTCTGGTGGTATTACCACGCTGAATGACAATGCTTATGCGTTGGGCCAAATAAACGCCAGCATTTTGGTCACGCGTCGCGTCGATCAAGCGCTCGGAAAGGCTTTTGAAGATTAGGACAACCCCCGGCCCCCACGGGCCTATTGTCTCAACCATTTTGAAAGCCGTATATGATAGAGCTATCTGAGTTGCAAAATTATCTGTAAAATTACTTTATTATGCATCATTTCCCCTTATCACTTATTTGCTATTGATAGCGAAAATGTTGATAATGCATTTCCCAAAATATCGTACATCATCAGGGAAGCGATAAGCATCGCGATAGTTCAGCAAAAAATAACTAAATTCAGTCATAATATTTAAAACATGTTCAAGGGTCATCGAGTGAGAGAGAGACATGAAACTCCATCGAGTCATCGGGGATTCGTTCCACTATATATCACAGAAGGGCTTACGTTGTCTTTAAAAGGACTTGAGTTACAGACACTTTAGCTTTCAGATATATGCATAAATATAGAGAATGCCGAGACGAGCATGATACGTGCTTAATGGGAATCAAAATGTTTTTTTCATAACAGCACGTAGCTATTTGAAGACGAAGAGTCCAAATCTCTACCCTATTTCACTGCCCTCGTCACGGTCACTGTCCCTGATTTACATTTACGCTTTTGTACTAAAACCACACCGTTGATGAGTAAATACTCCGTGTACCCTAATTTTCTGAGATTTAATAAGACCCCTCGCCCTGGTTTACCTTAACCGACTACCCGGGGAAACCGCAACAGCTAAGAACTTTAAGCCCGTGATGGAAATGTTTTCAGACATTACGGTGTGAGTGGCGGTAACGTGATGCTCAAATGTTTGTGCTATAGAATCTCAACTTACGACACGAAGAAGTGTGAATTCGCGATTGCGATTCTTGCTGAAATTGGGTTTCCTGTTAAAGAAAACTTTGTGATAGAACGAGTTAAAAACAGACTATCTTGTAATGTGGTGATAAGATGACGGAATGTATATTTGGGATTTGTTAGTAAGCCATATTTGGAAGATTTTTGGTCGCTCAGTGTGTGAAAATTTAATATATAGGTCAGGATGTCAGCTGTGCGTGACTCTTCCCAGGATTTATGGCCATATTTCGGGCTCAAGGCCACAGAATAACCGTTGGGGTAGGCAGGACATAAATATCAAAATAGAGAGATGCTTCGGACAGCTGAATCGTGCAGCTGAAACCATGGTCGTTTTAACCGAATTCAAAAAAAAGAATGAAAGAAGGAAAAGGAAGGTTTCTCTTTAAATGTTAAAGTGAAACTTTTATATCATCGCCCCAAACTTTCATAGCTGGCATTCATTTTCGTAGTGGTAAGACTCTTTGAAGAGTTCACATGAAAAAGTACCACACCCTAGCCATTTATTCTACCACCAAGCAATAATGTGAAAACCGTATGTTCCGGTTTGAAGAGCAATATTTCCAGAGAAATTACAAGGCATAGAGATAAAACATCAACCAATCAATCATAACATTGCATAATAATACAAAACTGACAAAATAAGCTAAGGATTAAGCTAAGGACCCTGTTAGGGTATAGCAATATTAAAATTGTACAGTTACAATCTTAGCATAAGTAGATAATATTTAATAATATGTATGTACAGATACTAAACTAAATTATTTTTAATACTAATACTAATCATCTACATCTTATATCTTACATCGGGGGGCACGGTAGTGCCCCCGCCAATCTCTTCTACATCTTATATCTCTGGGTGACTAGCGCAGTGCAGTACTAGTGGATTACCTTGAATAGGCAGCTCAGAGTGATAAATTGTAAAGTTTTATGTCAAATTGTCGTAGACAACCTAATATTTGCATGCCGTAAGGTTGATTATGGAGTTCTCAATGTAAACATCTAACTAAGATCTTGTTGTAATTACCCGTTTTCGCAAATAAAGAAATTTATTATTATTTATTATTCTTTGTTTCCTGTTTACTAGTGGAGCTGTGCTACACGGCTGTTATGGGTAAGTGTGTTCTTACCATCAGGCACATGTCCTGCTCGTCTCGTCACTCTATGGTATAAAAAAGCTTAACTTCTGTCCACTATTCGCATTTCGCTCTTTGATACAAGACTATAATTTGACGTGTTCCACCAAGTTCCCGAAACACTGCAGAGCATCATTATTAGTCCCGCCTCTGCAGGCGAAACTTGGTATTCCAACCCCGCTCAACCAAAAACTGCTCCGCCAACTTAACACATCATATATACGACGGTGCTACTAACGAATTTTCTGAACAGAAACTGTAGCATCTGTAACACAAATCTACTTTTCTTATTTGACCAATTCTGAGATATAACCGAATCGACAAACATTGGTGAATTTCTTGAGGAGAGCGCTACAAGTGTGTTTCCCGAACAAAACTGTAAGTTACCAAAGGGGAAAATTTGGTGATGTCTTTTTAGTATTTTGTTAGATTTGTCGAAGTCCTGAGTTTTACTATTGCTTGTGTTGCGTAATCTGTGACGAGTTGAAAGGTCAAACAAGGTCTTTGGCGTTTCGACATCGTGCGATGCATTTTTTCTGAGTTTTATTCAGTAGAGTCTGATTTGTAAACTCAGAAACTGTAGTGTTTATCGACTAGCTCCATTCGCTTATTACATTGTTTTCAGAACAATGAGATAGTGTTCAAACAAGACAAAATAAAATAATTTTTAAGCTATTGCATATATGTATAGCTTTTATCGCGGGCCTGGGGACCGAATTTTAGTTATCTTGCATCTCTTTCTTATGTTCACAAGAAAGAGGGATGGAAGACCGTAACGCCGTCCTCCCCACTCGGTCATTCGACTTTGAATTTTATTTGTATTAGCTTTACAGACTAAATGCTCTTAGCAGTGTTGCCAACTTAACGGATTTCCCGTGATATTTTTTATGGTAAACAAATGTCACTTATGTTGCTCATATTGATAAAAATGCATGCAACATGCAATAGCTTTACCGCGGCAGTCCCCGAATGCCACACTTATTTTTAGTGGTAGGACTCTTTGCAGAGTCCTCCTGGGGAAGGACCACACCTTTGTCAGTTATTCTACCACCAAGCAGTATTGTGCACGCATTACTGTGTTCCGGTTTGAAGGGCAATCTTTCCAGTGAAATTACAGGACATAGAGAAAAGCGCGTAAAAGATCTTATATTTCTGGGAGACGAGCGCGGTGCAGTGCCAGGTAATAATTTAAGCTCGTTCCGATAGCTGCGTCTCACTGTGCTGTTATGGGCAGACACGTTGCTTACCATCAGGCACATATCCTGATCGTCTCGTCACTCTTAATGCCGGCTATTTGATGCTTAACATTTCTTGAACTTACGAGTATATTGGCCAAATACTCTGCACACTAGGAGGAAGTGTGCGTTGCTGGTGCATTATTATCGGCTTTTGAATGGCGGCATCGATAATCCTGAGGCCTTGGCTCGTTACTCGTTCGCTGTCCCCGCCCGGCTGCGCAGCTCGCGCGCGTGCGCCGTGCGGAGACTCTTCCAGGAGCCGCGCGCGCGCACCGACACGGCTAAGTTCGCGCCCACCGCACAGGCCCTCGCCCTACTCAACGACTTACTCACCTATTCGCCAGACGTTGATATATTTTTTTAGTAAGCGACGAGATTTTATCGCTCTAGTAATTAGATTTTTAAGTGTGTAGCTGTAGGGCTACATGCTATGTGTTGAGTTGGCTTGTAGCCAATAGTGTGTTGTAATATTTGATTTGTGTTTGTGAATTGTATAATACTATATATAC
This sequence comes from Ectropis grisescens, assembly GCA_017562165.1. Classification (NCBI taxonomy): domain Eukaryota; kingdom Metazoa; phylum Arthropoda; class Insecta; order Lepidoptera; family Geometridae; genus Ectropis; species Ectropis grisescens. The sequence goes on along the minus strand of CM029787.1, from coordinate 24,724,585 downwards.
TTAATTAAATATATACTGGTTGCTGTGCGTGTTGGTTTAGGCTGTTAGCATAGCTAACAATTGTTTAAATAAATAAATACATCTAAGGTTCTGATTATAAAATCAAATACTGATTGGTCTGAGTGACATACATTATGTTTCAACAAATAATATTTGTAGAACTGTAACAGTTGTAACATTTTTCATTCGAAGGTGCGGTCCGAAGGGGACATGACCCATCTCAAAATCGCATACGTTAAAATGAAAAATCTAAAAAAATGACGCAATTTCAAATAATACATAGAGCTACTTCTTAACGGAGGAAACCAACTGGAACGGCCACCATGTGAGTAAAATCGCGGGGCGTTACTAGTGAACTCTTTTTCACTCATAATTATTACTACTTTAATTTTGGGTAGTCTGTAAATAAATAAATGTTGGTGGACAATTCACACGCAATACAATCTGACCCCAAAAAAAATTAAATTAAAGGCTGTATGTAATCGCGCCGTTTTAGAACTACGTTTCTTATTCTTTATTTACTTTTACAATGCCTACAATCAAACACACCAAAGTATAATGTATTTTAAATAAATTAGTAGCGAATACTGAGATTGTAATGAAAAAAATCATACAAAAAAATTACTACTACCCGCTTGATACACCGGCGTGTAATATAGTACCAAAAAACTTGGTTGATGACGACAACAAACAAACTTATATTTGCGTTTTGGGTTTTGGCGGGAAAATTTTTTTTTCGTGTTTTTATTTGGGAAGGTATACCGATAAATTTGTGTTTAATGGCGTCTACTTGACTCAGGCTTTATTTTGATATAACCCACATTAAAATTAGAGTTCATTTACATAGAAAAATCGTAAAATTAAAAAAAATACAAAAATCAAAATTTTTGGCGGGAAAATGGTCCCGACGTATGGAAAAAAAAATTGTCAATCGAATACAGTTTTTTTGGTGTTTCGAGTTTGTTATTTCGTATACAACACATTTAACCCATAAAACCCACTGTCTCCCTTATAAATTATTCAAGTAATAGTTGTTAGACTACTTGAGAAATCGCGAAAATTTTTACTCAAGTGTCTAAAATGTTAGTTTACAATTTAAGTACATTAATTATAAATAAATGATACCGCTAGAAGCGTCTTGAAACGCTCTTGAGAGTAAATGGCTCAAACGGGTAAAAGTAAGGCGCCACTTCATATGCCGAAACATAAACACCGCACTTATGTAACCTGACACCCGTTTTCCCGCCAAATTTGTAAACGCGAAAAACGGCCAGTGTATCAAGCGGCTACCATAATTATGCTAATATTACTTACTGTGTTCTGTTAGCAGAGCAATGCTTCCAGATAAATTAGATGGTAAAAAGATAGATTAGGTAGGTGTATATTTGGGTGAGTGAAGAGCAGGAATGCTTTGCACTCTTCAAGTTCAAATAACTATGTGGCAATGTGCTGTTAAGAGCGGGCATGTCACTTACCATCAGGTGCATGTCCCGTCACTCTATGCTACAAATATAAATACCATATTTTGGATGTTTGTTTCTCAATCACGACGAAACGGCTGACTGATCGGGCCTAAATTGGAAACACAGATTACAGTTTGTAATGTTACATAAGCTTTTTTAACGCAAAAAATAACAGGGACGGGAACCACACTCCTAGTGTGCTAGTTTTGTAAAAAAGAACTAATTTTGGGCAGATTTATTTGTCCGCAGCAACGATCGTCGAAGTAAAACCTAAGTTGGCAAGCCATTACTTCGCTTAATGGCGGACGAGCCTAAGTAAAAACTCTCAGCCAAGGTCAGGCACGGATTCAGTACCACAGACGTTTTTCTAAAGCTATAAATAAAGAGTCATATAGCTCTGCTCGACATCACGCAGCTGTTTTGACTGTTCTTTGGAATAAAAATTTATTTATTTCGAAGAACAGTCAACAAGAACAAAATTTATAATTTTGATTAACCCCCGACTACCTCAGATTTGTTATCTGTACAATATTCTACTAGTCAAGCCCTTTCATTTGATACCCATGTTAAGGGAGTTGTGAAAAAAGAAATGTATTTCACCATTTTGCGGAAGCGGCCATCTTGGATTTGAAATTTGTCATAGTGCAATGTATCCTACTAGTCAAGCCCTTTCGTTTGATACCCATATTGAGGTAGTAGTGGAAAAAAATAATATAATTCTCCATTTTGTGGTGGCGGCCATCTTGGATTTGAATTTTTTTGTACTGTATAGTATTGTACTAGTCAAGTCCTTTCATTTGATACCCATATTGAGGTAAAAGGTGAAGAAATTTTTTGTACGCCATTTCGTGGTGGCGGCCATCTTGAATCGATATTAACCAAACATAGCTAAGAACATCCGCACGGATATTAACTTTCAAATAAAAAAAACCGCATCGAAATCGGCCCATCCGTTTGAGCTCTACGGTGCCACAGACAGACACACACACAGACAGACAGACAGACAGACAGACATCGACGTCAAACACACCCCTTTTTTTGGTCGGGGGTTAAAAAAGAAAAATCTTACCGTTTTTAAGTTTTTACATAATTGGTGAGGCTTAGTAAGCCGTGATGGACTAGTAGCTAAAACGTGTGATTCACAATCGTGAGATCATTGATTCAAATACCGTCCGCACATTTTTTTTAAATTAAAAGTGACGTGACTAGCAGAACATGTGCCTGATAAGAAAACATGCCAGCACAGTGACACGCAGCTATTGGTACATGAAGAGTCCAAATCATTACCTAGCACTCGTCACCCATAGATCTAAGATGTTATATTGGTGGACAATTCACACACAACACTATCTGACCCCAAACTAAGCAAAGCTTGTGTGATGGCAGCCAGATAGCTGATATAATACTTATATAGTTTTAAATACATACTTATTATACATAGAAACACCCAGACACAGTGCAAACATTTGAATTCATCACGCAAATATTTGCACTGGGTGGGGATCGAACCCACGACCCTCGGCTTCGCAGGCAGAGCTACTACCAACTAAGCCACTAGGGCAGTCAAATCTATATCTATATAAATAAATATATCTAAGCCCTGTAATTTTTCTGGAAACATTGCCCTTCAAAGCGGAACACAGTAATATTTGCACATTACTGCTTGGCGGTAGAATAGCTGGCAAAGGTGTGGTACTTCCCCAGCTGGACTCTGCCAAGAGTCTTACCACTACTAAAATGCTGCTAGTGTTAGTCAATCACGACGCGTCGTAATGTATCAACGGTTCGGGCTAAAATTTGGAAAGCAACAAAAGCACTTTTATCCCAAAGAAATAACGGAAACGGGAACTACCCTGGTATAACCATAAGGCACTGCTAGTCTGAAACAGTGTTTCTTACTGTGATAATTCAATAACATATATGAACGCCGGCTGCATGCACGAAAAAGTGTCCCGTTATGTCCCGTTACGCTCATTCTACGCTTGCGCCGCATCGATCAATGTTTTGTTATGACGTTGTCACGTTAGACTTTCGTCCGTAAACCAACCGACTAACAGACAATCAATTGTTTTTTTGCGTAGTAATGACGTTCGGTGGAGAGAATCTACGCAAGAATGAAAGGAAGCCTTAGAAATTAAAAAACAACCAATTGTTTTGTTAAGTTCCAGTAATTTCTCTCGTTCATAGATAATGAGACTAGGTATTTAGATTATCTCTGGCCCTACATTAGCATAGGCCATCTAATTGTTCTTATTGATGCAAGCAGCGGCAAGTATGACACACTTTCGACCACAGTCGCTAAGCTAAGGAGGTGGGAATCTTAGCAGCCGTAACACAGGTCTCCAGCCTAGCACGGCTGCTAATGAACTATTAACTTAGATTAAGTATTTGTTCCAAGCGTAATTAAGAATTTCGATGTTTTTTAAGCCAAAATAATGATTGAAATCAATAAATGTAATTTAATTTAATTTAACCATGCTCGAACTGCAGTGCTCAATCCTACGGATATCTGCGCTATAAAAATACGTGCCAAAAGGCTAGTAATATTTTTGGCTGCTACAGTGTTCTCAGGTCATCACTCCCTCTGCCTGCAGTATGTCCTGTCCTACATACGTTTGCCTAAACGCAGTCTTTATTTTTATTTTATTTTAGTAATAAGTGACGAGACGAGCAAGTCATGCGCCTGATGGTAAGCAACATGCCTGTCACAACAACACAGTGACACGCAGCTATTAGAACATTAAGAGTCCAAATCATTACCTAGCACTGCACTGCGCTCATCACCCAGAGATCTAAGATTTTATATCTCTAAGCCCTGTAACTTCTCTGGAAACATTGCCCTTCAAACCGGAACACCGTAATGTTTTCACATTATTGTTTGGTGGTAGAATAACTGGCAAAGGTCTCTATACAAGAACCCTAGTACCCCAACGGTTATCAGTTTTTCTGGCTTCTGTACACTGTGTCTATGTCGATGAAGTTAGTTCTCTGTCGGATGCATAAGCCCACTAAATGTTGCCACCGTTAGGACTCGCAAGGAGAGAGTCAAGGCCATAATCCACCACCAAATGCAGTTTGGTGAACGACACATGATCTAGAAATATTCTTTCGCGATTTGAATACATACTGTTTATATAGTCACAAATAATTCGTTGTTTAAATACCGGGTCTTCTCGTGACCACGGCGGTTGTAACGCTGCCGAAATGTCGAGGTATTTTAACAATAAATTTTTCGTGATTAAGGCCTGTATTATGTAAACATAGAAAGTTACGATAAACATAGAAGAACCTCAAGGTACGTGTCGATTTCCTCACATATGTTTTCCTTCGGCGTTTTAAGATCGCATCACGTACATGACTTCGAAAAGGCAGTGGTGCGCGTGGGATTCGAACCCGGGGCTCCGGATCGGCAGTCGCCATTCTCCCGACTAGACCAACCGTAACTTACTCAATAGTATAAATATAATATTAGTAGAATATTTCAATTACAATGTTAATAAAAGACTTCAAAGTCTTGATCATCGCCGCAAAATTGCTAGCGGTTTTTTATCGGATACACTTCGGAGAGTGTGCAACTGATTTGCATAATCTAATACTACCTTGCCCGTTTTCTATCGTACTTCTCGTAACTCGAAGAAGCGGCACCGTTTCATGGTGGGTATTCCAAAGACACGGACGAAGAGGTTTGACTCTACGTTTGTAATAAGAACGTCTAGGCTGTGAAATGAGTTGCCTGATTGGGTATTTCCTTATAGTTATAATTTTAGTGTCTTCAAATCGAGTGTGAATCGGTTACTTCTAGGTAAACACGGTCCATCGTGGACCGCATCATCGCTTAACATCAAGCAAGATGGCGGTGAAGTGTAAACCTATTAAAGTAAAAAAAGTAGGATGTTGTATCTTGCTGACGCAGCAATCCCCAGAGCTTGCGAACTCACGATTCAGTGATTTCCCCGAATGGTGACGTGTTCCAGAAGGACGCAAACAGGACAACTCGAATAAATATGACGAAACAGGCGAGCGTGATTCGAATGTTCAACCAACACTACCTCCCAACCGATTTTGAAACCGGGCTGACACTCAGCGTGTAGCGGTAGAACTCTACCCGGAGAACTACTACCCTTACGCGGTAGAACTCTAATCCGAAGAACTAGCACCCCTTTGTCAGTTATTATTTTTTTACTTTTTAATAGTAAAATTGATGAGACGATCAGGACAAAAATTACAGAAAATTACAAGGCTTAGTAGAGGTATAATATCTTATCAACATAAAACATGTTGCTTACCATCAGGCACATGTCCTACTCGTCTCATCTATACTAATATTATGAAGCTAATTATGTTTATTGCAGCCGAAGGTCGCAAAAAAAAACAATTTACTTTTAAACTAATTTAATAAAAATAAAATTACAATTATAATTAAAACTAAAAAATGAATTGATTCGATCGAAGTTGGATCTAAGAATGCGCTTCGCGGCGGGCCGGCCGCGCAGGCAGCTTCGGGTGTCGCGGCGTGGTCACGTTCCCACGGCACGTTGCGCTGACGCCGCGATTCCTGCTGTTGCTCGGAATTGAGGTTGATGCCGACGTAGCTATTCCTATACATTAGGGTGGCGTAACACCTCCCCCCGTAGAACAGCGACTGTTGAAGACCTTTGTTGTAAACGGAGCTGAGGGTTGATTCGGGGTTGGCTCAACCATCGTTGTAGTCGGTGTGGCGTAGACATCTTGTAGCTGGAGTTGTCCTTGGTAACTGGACTGGCTCGGCGAATTATCTAATTTTTTGGCGGTGTCTGCGATAGTAAAGGCCACATATTATTAATATTATACCTATCAATACCACATAAAGTGGGATAGTGGTATGATAGAGGCCATAATCGACATCTTCAATTAGTTTCACCGGCGACTGCTTGGAGATTCTTGTGTTCAGTTCATGAAGGCTTTTCAGGCTGATGGAGTTCAAAGTGATTTCAGTTGCGGCCACTGAAGTGATGATGGTGTTATTCGGCAGGTCCATTAGCTTTAGTGCTTGTCCTTTCAGACGATCCTTACTGTTGGAGATCGTAAACTGAGGTGTCTCTAGGTAGCACTGCTGCGGGATAATGGCTAGGTAGCTACCTTGTACAGTCTCGTATACATGTCGGTCGCATGCGAGATGAATCTTAGTTGGATGGGGAAAGCTGATAGTGTAATGCTTTTCGTCTAACTCTTCATATGCGGAATTCTCGAAGGCCACGGTGACTGGGTTGCAGAGGGGACTCCGCTGCTGCGTCTCGATGAGGTGGTGTATGCAGTCTCCAGATGTTCGGCTTTGCGGGTTCTTGTTCGCGTCGCATAAGTACCACTTGCTGGTCTTCGGGCATTCTGCCTCTATGTACCTGAATTGTTTCTCATGGATAGCCAGGAAGGGATATGGGGGAAATAATATTTGATTATACATATTGGGGACTATAGATAGTTTATAAAGATCATAAATGGATGACATGACGATAGGAAATTTAAAAACTATAACTATAGTATTACCTACATAATATGAACCTATTTTAACTATATCGAAATACTCTCTATTATCTAACTCTAAAACCTTATCTCTGCCATATAATATGCTCAACTTGCTAATTACAGCTCGTAGTGCATATAAATCTAAAACCGAATGGTGTAAAGTGGAAGTCCTGATGAACGCTAGAATATTTTGTAATTTAATTATTTCAAACGAAATTGCTTCAACATTGTCACTCAATATCATTAAAATTTGAGCAAAGTGTGCGTTTTTAACTAGATCATCTTCATTTGTTGCTTCACTATTGCGAATTTTGCTAATTAGGCCAACCATTTTGTTTTGGTTGTCGATTATACTGTTAATAATTTTTGAATATTGTAAAGTCCAGTTTTTAGAAATACTTATATGGTTGTTGAATTCATTTGCCAAATGATTTTGATTTTCCTGAAGGGATTTTAGAGCCTGATTATAATGCTCTGCATCTGTGTAGTCAAGATTCCTGTAACACTTTTTATTACCGAACCGAGACCATCTATCAGACCTCTTTTACACGTTTTGACTCAAATGTCTCTAGTTGTTCTAACACACTGTTAAGTAGATTTTTAAGGTATGTAATATGAGGCTCGTACAGAGACCTAGTTTTATTATTAAAGTCAGGGCTAATAGAGTCTAGTTGTTCTTTAACGGAACTAATTCGGTCTCTCAAATCCTCTAGATTTATATGTTGTAGAAAGGAATGGTAGTGGGTTATGATCCTAGCAGGACCTAACTTGAAGGGTAAGATACCGGGTCCATTATTGAGATTTTCAAGTGTTATCTCTTGCGTTCGAATTGTTCTCAGGAGAAGAAGGGAGGTCAGCGTCAGCCTGTAACGATTGGGCTGATTTAGGGACTCTCTTAAGTCTCGTTTTGGCAACAGGGCCTTTCCGTTTCTTAGTATATATATGAATCGGAAGGTCTGCCATAACTGTGTCATGAACGTATCGGGGAGCTACTTTCTGGCGCGAAGCGAACGGATTCTTTACAAAAATCTGCTGCTCGGGCGAGAGTTCAACTTCGGGTTCCCGGTCTTTATTTCTGTTGGTCGTTAGTTGTTCCCGCGAGGTACTCGAGAGGTCATGTATTGTTTTATAGGCAATGGTCATTTTGTCTTTGTGGTTAATCATGTACTGTTGTAATAATTGAGAAGAAACATCTATGTCAAAGGGGTCACGAGGGTCATAATGTCCGGTTATAACTTCAATAGGCTTACATTTTGTAAAACTGTGAATGCTGCTATTGTATGCCAAGATACCATATGGAACTAAATTAATTATTGATTCGGATTTTTGTACTAGTTTTAAAATGCGAAGATGTTCCAAAAGGGTTGAATGAAACCGTACAACTATTCCATTTTCATTAGGAGCATGAGGGGCAACCCGATGGTGGTGAATTTTATGAACCCTTACAAATTCGGCTACAAGTTGGTTAGTAAACTCAGTACCGTTATCAGTTACTATGGTCATGGGTATACCGTGGTGAGAACAAAAGTTTAGTAGGCCTTGTACTACACTTACAGCGGTGCCGTCACGCAGGTGATAAGCTTGTGCAAATTTAGAAAAGCATCTACAATGGTCAGAAATTTTTCACTTTGTATTGTTAATAAGTCCAGATGTACTAATTCAAATGGTTTAGTTGCTGGAGGGACAACTTTAAACTGCTGTTTAATTGGGTTGCGATCATATTTTGCCTGCCCACAGATAGTGCACTCATTAATAAATTTTGTAATACTTTCTCGCATTTTGGCCAAAAGTATTTATGGGATAATGCCAAATAGGTCTCATTTATACCACGATGGTTTGTCTTACCATCATGATATTTGCTGATAATTTCTTGCTGTTTAAGGTATTCCCTTACATTTTCCACTTCAGTTCTAGTTAGTGTTAAGTCCATAGCTGAACTTTTAAAAGTTCTCTGTAAAATAGGTATGTATAGTATACATAGCTAAGTAAGGGTTGACGAGTAAGCCAGTTTTAGTTTTTGGACGCACATACTCTTTTATAGCATTAATGACGTCTTCCTCTAGGTTAGATCCTGATACTTGGAGGGATATTCGAGTATGTGTATCAAAAGGTTTAGTTATTACAGGTCTACTTTTTATGTCATTTACCACAGTGATAATAATTTGTCTGGTAAATTTATTTAAGGGGTGGTCTGACATTCAAGACAGGATTTTCGTTATCTGTATGAGCAGTGGCAGTCCTTGACGAGGATGCGCATGCTTCAGAGGCAGTGATGGTTCTAGAGTCATCCAGTACATCGGATTTTTCAGAGATATTAACTGCGATAGACATAAGCTCGTCGTTGTGTATTTCTACTCTTGAAAGAGCATCGGCATTAGTGTTATTTTTTCCCTGTTTATAGATGACTGTAAAATCATACTCACTAAGCTTTAAGCGCCATCTTGTTAGTCGCGAGTTAGGTTCCTTTAAATTCATTACCCATTGCAGGGGCTTATGGTCCGTAATGATTTTAAATTTACGGCCAAACAAGTATGGTCTAAAATACTTAGTGGCCCACACAATAGCTAATAATTCCTTTTCTATAGTACTGTAATTACACTCACTGCTATTTAGAGTTCTAGACGCATAGGCTACTGGTTTATCTGAGCCTACGGTACCTTGAGATAAAATGGCACCAATTGCAACATTAGATGCGTCAGTAGTTAGTATGAACTCTTTTTTGAAATCGGGGTATTGGAGCATAGGATCATTCGTCAAAAGTGTTTTGCAATGCTCAAAGCACTCTACATATTTCTGGTCTAACGAAATTTTACTTCCCTTTTTGAGACATTGGGTTAAAGGTTTAGTCACACGTGCAAAATCTGGGATGAATTTTCGATAATAGCCAAGTAGTCCGAGAAAACGTTTGATTTCAGTGGTTGTTTTGGCAGGGGATACCTTTGTATTGCCTGTATTTTATTAGGGTTAGGTTTGACACCCTCGTTTGAAATGACATGGCCTAAAAACTCAGTCTCTAGCTTCAAAAATTCGGATTTGTCCATTTGAATTTTGAAGTTAGATTCTCGCAGTTTTTTGAACACTTTCTCCAGATTTAGGATGTGTTCCTGGAGTGACGTGCTAAATACAATTATGTCATCGAGATAGACAAGGCATACCTCATTCTGCAGGTCTTTGAGAACATTGTCCATCACCCGTTGGAATGTGGATGGAGAGTTCTTTAACCCCATGGGCATTCTTAAGAATTCATAGTGCCCGTTCTCTACGTTAAATGCAGTTTTATGTATGTCTTCCAAATCCATTTCCACCTGGTAGAACCCACTTGCTAAATCAAGCGTGGTGAAATACTGACATTTGCCAAGTTTGTCAAGTACGTCAGTTATGTTGGGAATTGGGTACTTGTCATCAACTTTTCTAAAGTCTACAACAAGACGCCATTTAACCTTGCCTGAAGCGTCGGCCTTTTTGGGTACAATCCAAATTGAGAGCTTCATGCAGAGTCGGAAGGTCTTATAATATTTTGTTCCAACATTTTATTAATTTGGTCTCTAACTTCTTGTCGGTGGACATAGGGGTATCTATAAGTTTTTGTATGTACTGGGATTTCATCGGTGGTTCTTATTTTATGTTTTATTTTGTTGGTGAATGTTAAAGATTCTCCCTCAAGATAAAACACATCAGCATAGGCCGCGCATAAGCGTTCTAAGTTAACGCGTTCTTCCACATTTAGATGTTTAGTGCGGAGGCGGGAAACAACTTCACTAACGCGATTCGGTAAAATTCCAGTACGTTCACTTTCGATGTTAAATACCTCGGCTTCAACCGGTCTATCCATAGCAAAAATAATGTCGTTAGATGTGGGGTTAGTAACTTCTACCCAACCGCGGTTATTTTCAACTGTGGTTAAGCAATCGGAAATGAGGCAATTACAAATAGTCTGAGTTTCAACTATCACGTCTCCGTCTAGTGAATTTACTGGTAGCCTAATTAATTTGGAAGAGTTGGCTGGAATAATTTCCTCATAAAGATTAGCGTTACGAGAGTCATACATCCGAATAGGTATCTCAGCATTACGAGTAACCAGAACTTTACTACTAAGGTCTATTTTAGAACCCACACGTCAAGTAAATCAAAGCCAATTAGTCCATCAAAGTAATTGTGGAACTTGTACACGAATAACGTAATGTCATCTTGCTCACAGAATTCCGAGAAACAAGGTAATGTTATCGAGTAATCGTTCTTACTCGTGGCGTGTACATTTGTCACCTCAAAAGGGTCGTAGTTCAGAGGGACATCATTGAAATATTTTTCGACAGCGTCTGGGCTTATAAAAGACTGATTAGCGCCTGTATCAATTAAAAGTTTTAATGGTGGGTTAGATATTTGAATGTAACCCAGCTGTCTTTGGATGTGAAAGTTCAATTCTATTTTGGCTTTTCGCACTTCGACTCCTGTTGAAAATTTGTATCATTTACAGGAGGATTGTTCTACTTCCTCTAAAATTACCGATTCAGCATAGGGCTGAGGCTCTGGGTAATACCCATAGTCGGTATAGTCATAGTAAGGGTAATAGTACTGTTCTTCATAATCGGTACAATATGTGTCGTGGTCAGGGTAGTTAAAGTCGCACTCGTTATGGTTCATTTCGCGAGTTTTAAAGTAATTAGTCGGGGGCGGATTCCCGAATTTCCGCCAATCGTGTCCCTGCATAGTAGGTGGTAAAGCTCTAGGAACAAAATGACTGACCCGCTCATCGGACGAGTTTGGTTGCCGAATCTATTTTGCTGTTGAGGCCTATTATTCATAGAAAAGTTATTTTGTTGGTTATTGTAATTTGGTGGTGGAGCACGCATCATCTGCTGTGTCCTGGTTAGACCACGAGGCTGTTGTACTTGGTTTGGGTAGCTAGGTCTCCAACCTTGAGGAGGTTGAGCCAACATTGGCATTTGCCGCGACGGACCAGGCATGTTAAAATTCAGCTGTCTAACGGGCATACCGAATGTCATGGGCTTTGGAACAAAAGTGTTTAAGGGTAAATTTTGTGCAAATTGTGACGGTTGATGGTATTCCTTTTTAGGACCACTACCATCATTGCGCTGTTGCAAATACAGCGTATTTAACTCCTCTTGGACAAATTCCAACGCCTTCTCCATAGATTCAGGTCGCATACAGCGTATCCTGCATCCTAGGGGATCTTTTAGACCTCTTAAATATGCCTGAAGGGTTAGTTTTTGGTACAGTGTACGTTTAGCCTCAATAGTAGATGGAATATGCTCGTGTAGAGTCACATACGTCATAACGATGCTAAAAATATTTTGACAGCGCTCGTAAAATTCCTGAGGTGTACTAGACCCTTGGGTCTGTAGGGAAAGGTCACTATACAGAGCAGTTTCATCGCGATGGTCTGCGAAATTGTTAATAAGGGCACTCCGAATACCCTGCCAGGTTTTCGGTATGCCATTGGCATTTATCAATCTAGACGCGGGTCCCGTGATTTTATTTAGTATTCCGTTAGTGAGGGCTAAGTTGGATAGTTCGTGCCCAGGCTGCGGATTCACGTGAGCTATAATTATTTGATCACACAAATTAATGAACCGCGTAAGGATATGCGGGTTCCCGTCGAACTCGGGTAACAGTCTAAGTGACTTGTAAATGACATCTATGTTGTCATGCGCGGATGGAGCTAGGGCCTGAGGCTGAGGTTGAGCTTGGGGCTGCTCCATTTCTTCTAGATTTCTACTCGCGTCAACTAAATTAAACCTATTATACGACCTACTTCTACCTACTCTAATGTCCTTAATTTTCCTCGGATGGAAAATTTTGGAAAAATTTAAATTAATCTAACACAATATATGAGCCTGGAAAAATCACACAGTACACATATAGCACACACAAAATTACACAGAAATAAATGACACAGTATAAAAAGAAATTACACACACAAAAAATTTAATGAGAGAAAATAAAATAAAATATGGGTTCAATAAAATTAGGATGGGAATAAGGACTGAGAAAAATTCAAAGCACTTACAGCATGGTCTCCTTTTTGCCGAATCAATGTCTGGATTCCCTTCGACTACAACCGTAGGTTCTTTTATTGTAAAAAGCCGCGATTTTAGTGACTTTACTTTACAATCCTACCGACTGCGCCAATTATGTTTATTGCAGCCGAAGGTCGCAAAAAAAACCAATTTACTTTTAAACTAATTTAATAAAAATAAAATTACAATTATAATTAAAACTAAAAATGAATTGATTCGATCGAAGTTGGATCTAAGAATGCGCTTCGCGGCGGGCCGGCCGCGCAGGCAGCTTCGGGTGTCGCGGCGTGGTCACGTTCCCACGGCACGTTGCGCTGACGCCGCGATTCCTGCTGTTGCTCGGAATTGAGGTTGATGCCGACGTAGCTATTCCTATACATTAGGGTGGCGTAACAAGCTGAAGAGTTTGTTTGTTTGTTTCTTTGTTTGTTTGTACGCTAGGATCTCGGGAAGTACTGGTCCAAACTGAAAGATACTTTTTTCTATTAGATAGTCCATTTATCGAGGAAGGCTTTAGGCTATAGAACATAACGCTACTATCTATAGAATCGGAGCATGAATCAATAATGTAACAAAAACCGGGGGAAAATATTCCTTTTTGAGAGTTTTCGTAGCGTGCTTTGACCACAGACTAAGTAGAGAGATACACTTGACATGACAGCATGACAGCGATTATGTCAACTTCAAATTTTTATTTTTGCTTCCATTCGGTAATGTCACCGTAATTTCGCCAATGTCCAAGATTGCGTCATTGAATATAAACCTTTGCTAATCAAATCTATACTAATATTATAAAGCTGAAGAGTTTGTTTGTTTGTTTGTTTGTTTGAACGCTAGGATCTCGGGAAGTACTTGCCCGGATTCAAAGATGATTTATCTATTGGATAGTCCATTTATCGAGGAAGGCTTTAGGCTATAGAAAATAGCGCTACTATTAATAGAAGCGGAGCATGAATCAAGAATGTAACAAAATCGGGAAAAAATATTATTATTTATTGAGAGTTTTCGTGCGTTTCGTGCTTTGGCATGACACATGACAGCATGCGTCTAAGATTGTGTCATTGAATATCACAGATTACATACCTCTGGAATATAAAACCTTTGCTAATAATTTTTTTTAATCTGAGTTGGTACAACCAATTTCCGACAGATGGCGTAGCAGGTAGCTTAAGAGGTGTTTTGTTTAAAAGCGATATTCTCAGGAATGGCTGAACCTATTTCAGTCATTCTTTAACCGTTGTATATGTACGGGATCCTGATGAGTACTATATAATGTACCACGGGCAACGCCGGGGCGGACATCTAGTTTGTTTATAAATCTGAGTTGGTACGACCAATTTCCGACAGGTGGCGTAGCAGGTAGCTTTAGAGGTTTTTTGTTTGAAAGCGATATTATCAGGAATGGCTGGACCGATTTCAGTCATAATATTATACCGTTGGATATGTACGGGATCCCGATGAGCGCCCTATAATGTACCACGGGCGAAGCCGGGGCGGGCATCTAGTCACTCTATATAGGGCTTAGACATATAACATCTTAGATCTCCGGGTGATTAGCGCAGTGCAGTGCTAGGTAATGGTTTGGACTCTTCATGTTCCAATAGCTGCGTGTCACTGTGCTGTTATGTGGCAGGCATGTTGCTTACCATCAAGCACGTGCCATGCTCGTCTTGTCACTTCTTATTTAAAAAAAAATACAAGTGCCTAATGTTAAGCAGCACGCCTGCCGATAACAATACAGTGTCAAGAAACTATTGGAACATGAAAAGTCCAAATCATTACCTAACACTGCACTGCGCTCGTCACTCAGAGATGAAAGAAGCTTTATCTCCATGCCCTGTAATTTATCTGAAAATTTTCCCTTTCAGACCGGACCATAGTAAAGTTTCCACATTACTGGCGGTAGAATAACTAGCAACGGGTGTGGTGCTTCCCCAGGTGGGCTAACCCAAGCAACGCATTCCACAACCTAGAGTTTTTTATGAGGAAAGTGGTTCTTAATCCAACACTGACACACTCCGTGGTTTCCGTTCTTAAAACTATCCCGCTATAAGAGCAAATGTGCTATTCCAGATCACAATATAATCGCATTCCAAATTTCAACTCGATCTGTTGAGGGTTGAGGTGTTCTGATGTTATTGAACAACAAACAACCAAATTTTCGCATTTATCTCAACATTTCGTTAAAGCACACAACGGCACGCACAGAATAAATACACTTCACAGAGCTAGCCTGCTACCGCGCGGCCACCGCGGGTGTCATGGCGGCACCGACGCGGCCGCAGTGCCGATCTGCGACTAGCAAATCTTCGTGCAGCACGTGTAGATGGTGATGCAAGGACAGCAGCATCCGCCGCATCCACCACAGCATCCTCCACAGCACCCACCGCAGAACATTTTGAAGAAGAGTTTTGAAATTGAAAGAGTACAAATAAAGTGGATTTTTTTTGAATGTTTTTGAAACTAACATAACAATATTAGTAGGATAATCAGGCTAGCGGGCCTGGAGTTGAGCAGACGTGTATTATTTAGAGTTTCGTTAGGTTTGTTCGGTGGAAACCAGTCATTTGTAGGGCTCAGTTAGCCTCTAGATTATCTGCGCTGATAGCCTTGGGTAAACTGTGGTGTTTCATTATTATTCGTTATGTTGACCATTAAAATAAATTGGTTACGAAATAAAACTGGGACAAACTGTTTTATTTTTGATATTTGGTATACTTCTTGTGACGCGTTGGGGAAGAATGATAGTAGACTTTTACGATGCGCGTACGTCATCGTACGTCGATACGTCGTCAAGAAAACCGACACCCATAATTTTGTAAACTTCGTAACTAAGTTCAGGTTAATACTTCTTGCGTTGAGATATTATCTATTTTATGGTTGAATTTAGATTTATTAGCTCCAGAAATAAAGGTAAGGATTATTAACTTCTTACAAGCGCCCATAAGTAGGTACACAGACAAACAAACAAACACTCTTTCAGACGTGACGGGATGAGCTAAACACGCTTCTGATAGCAATACGCTTTTTTTTAAATAAGAATGACGAGACGAGCAAGATATGTGCCTGATGGTAAGCATACGCCTGCCAAATAACATCACAGTTATACGCGGCTATGGAACGTGAAGAGCCCAAATCATTACCTAGAACTGCACTGCGTCACCCAGAGATCTGATTTTTTTTGTCTCTAAGCCCTGTAATTTCTCTAGTAACATTGCCCTCCAAACCGGAACACAGTAATATTTGCACATTACTGCTTGGCGGTAGAATAACTGGCAAAGGTATGGTATTTCCCCAGGCGCGATCTGCCAACATTCCTACCACTACAAATGGTACTACGCTTGTTCATAATAGTACAAGATCCTGACCGCCCTAGGGGCCACCAGAAGTCTCTTATTTTCTGACCAACGAAAAATGGACGATTGAGTAGAGCTAGTACGTACTAAGAACATACGCTTACCCACTAACTTGCTTAGACGAACAATCTTGAGATATGAGGTCCAGAAGGTTAACGTATTTTTTATTAACAACTAATTTTAGTAATGTTTTTTAAATCTTCTGGGGCCGATATCTCAAAATTGGCCATCTAAGCAAGTTAGCGGGTAAGTAAGGTAGCACTGAAACTTGACTGAAAACTAAACGTACTTAAAATGTTACTATAAAACCATAATTTTATCTTTTTTGAGCCAATTTGATGTCATAGCTATTGCTGTCGAAAATTAGTCAGAAAATTACATCTTTTTGTTAATATTTGGATTAGACCAGCTTGCAGCTTGTTGTGTAAAATTCTATATGATACAGTGATATAATATATAGTTTTATTAGAATAACAGAGATGAGTGGCAAATGAGTGAAAATATGTCAAACTATTAACATTTATGTACAGAATGTCAGTGACAAAATTAAAAATTGCAGCAACCAAGCCGATACAAATTGTGACGAATTTACTTTGTGGCGAATCGCCTATAACCCGCCGCAACGAAATTCAAATTATTTTTGACAGATATGTTTCACTTATAAAACGCCTCATCGTTCAGACAAAATTTTCTTTTAATTTTCAAATATGCATTTTTATCAGCTGTCCACACACACGCTGCATCAGAGATAACATATCTGCTGACGTCTCTCCAAACATCGCCACTCCATCTTATTATGATGCAAAATCTGTTTGCTAACCTTGGACGAGCGCGATACAATGCAGGCTGCGACATGGGTGCTTGCTTTAAAACTTCCTTACTTATTGCCTTAAGAACAGAATAGCCTAAAAATTACATACGCGAAAAAGTTTGTATGTGTGAGCTGTGGATGGATGTATGGATGCCCGCCTGCGAAGCCGAGAGTCGAGGGTTCGATTCCCACCCTGTGCAAATATTTGTGTGATAAATTCAAACATTTGTTTTGTGTCTGGGTGTTTCTATGTACAATAGGTATGTATTTACAACTATATAAGTATTACATGAGCTATCTGGCCGCCAACAAGTTTTGCTTAGTTTGGGGACAGATGGTGTTGTGCGTGAATTGTCCAGCAATATTTATTATTTAACTAGCTTTTACCCGCGACTTCGTCCGCACCACATATTTATTAAAGTAATTGAGGCAGTACCTACTCGTATGTCTACTACCATACAAATTCACGTTTCCTAATCAAAATCGGTCTAAGTCGAAGTTTTATATTTATTAATAAATGTACAATTTACACGGCAAATTACGAAAAAAACTATGTTCTCAAAAAATTAATCAAAAACAGACTTTAATTTAAAATCATATTGGGACGGTCCACCAAATTTTATTAGAGTCTATTAGTAGATATTAGTAGATATATCGTCTGATTACATGAACGCAAATTTTAGTTTGTTGCTCATATTTCAAAAACCGCCCCACTGATTTCGATAAAATTTATATGACCACCTCTGAACTATAATATACCAACCAAAAAAATAACCATCTAAATTGATTCACAATTGGAAATACAACTGGATCGATAACCTCTTCCTTTTTTGAAGTCGGTTAAAAATAGCATACAAAGAGTGCAAAGATCCTTCCATGCACACTTTTACTCCTCATTTCCACTCTTTTCAACTCTTTTCTGTGATAAAAGTCGCCGTTGTCCTTTCCTAAGTCTAGTCTATCTGTGCACCAAATTGTAACAAACTCTTTAAGTGGCTTAGGCGTTAGACGGTAACGGACAGAGAGAGCTACTTTCATGTATATAATTTCGTATTAGAATTGAAAACAGGTGTTCCTGATCATTTTATAGGAGGCAGTTGTAAAAGATTACCGAAAAGTATAATACGTTTACTCCTCCAAAAAACTCATTTTCGCAGTTCTTAATTTGCCTTAATCGAGCGTCCATCATGCATAACATTTGATAAGACACCATGGAAATCTCGTCGACTATCAAAATTCTGTCTGATACGCCATTTAGTGGCTGCGCCCATCTTAAATATTGAGGTTGTATAGTGCACTGTATTCTTCTTGTCAAGCCCTTTTATTTGATACTCATGTTGATGGGATTGATAAAACCTAAGTTATCCGCCATTGTGTAGAGGCCGCCATCTTGGATTTTAATTTTATATAGTACGTTGTATTCTACTGGTTGAGCACTTTCATTTGATACCCATGTTGATGGGATTGATAAAACCTACGTTATCCGCCATTTTGTAGCCGCCGCCATCTTGGATTTAATTTTTTTATAGTATATTGTATTCTGCTTGTTGAGCCCTTTCATTTGATACCCATATTGATGGGATTAATAAAACATAAATTATCCGCCATTTTGTAGCGGCGGCCATCTTGAATTTATTTAAGTACATTAATTATAAATAAATGATACCGCTAGAAGCGTCTTGAAACGCTCTTTGAGAGTAAATGGCTCAAACGGGTAAAAGTAAGGTGGCACTTCATATGCCGAAACATAAACACCGCACTTATGTAACCTGACACCCGTTTTCCCGCCAAATTTGTAAAACGCGAAAAGCGGCCAGTGTATCAAGCGGTTATATAAGTATCCCCGTATAGTTAGAAATTATAAAATTTTTACAGAGTTTCATAATTCTTCAACAATGACGAAGTTTTCCATATAAACTTTCATCCCTTATTTTAACCCTTTTTTCGGAACAAAAAGTAGCCTATGTCCTTTCTCGGGATCTATTTTATCTATGTATCAAATTTCATCAAAATCTGTTGGTTGGTTTAGGCGGTAAAGACGGACAGACAGACAGACAGACAGACAGACAGACAGACAGACAGACAGAGTTACTTTCGCTTTTATAATATTAGTATGGATTAGATCTGTAAAAGATAGTCTATTTTATCAAAAGTTTTTCTAACTTGATAACTATATAACTATATTCTACAGGTCTATTTTCAACTACAATATACCTCATTGGTATACTATAAGATTATTGGATATAGGGAACGTAGGCTCACTGCAAGATGGGTCCTGAAAACTTCGGTATTTAGATGTTTGTGGGTCAATTATGTCAGGGCAAAGAGTTTACATATACTACGTATAAAGTTAGGTTCCTTTGCGTCAATCCTAAACAGATGACGTGCATACTTTTTATGGCAACAGAAAGTGATGTGCCGCGACCGTAGCCCGTGACAAAGGTATGTCACTTTCACAAGAGCGACAAGGCAGGAATGCTACCCGTGCTTTCGGTGTAAAACGTTTGTGCCGACTCTATACGTAGTATATGTAAACTCTTTGTCTTAGGGTACCGGAAAACTTTGGTAACTCGTATTTGTAACACAGTACTTGCAGGCTGGAATAAAACGTAGAATCGTTGTTCCAAAATAATAATTAAATATGTTATACAAGTGTGCAAAGTTGCTTTTTAACCGCGTGCTCAATTTTGATGACCGAGCAAGCGAAGGATTCTAAAATAGAATCATATGTGCTTCAATTTTATTAATATATAAGTGAGTGATTAAATTTTATTCGATTTTTTATTAGGGAATTAATAGGACACAAGATGAAATATCTTTGCACTCGAGTGCAACACGTAACTTTTCATTTCACCTCAGCGAGAAAATTGTAATTTCCCCAAAATTCTTTCGCGTGCACTAGATGATATATTATTTTAAGGCGCTAGATTGGGTTGGACGTGTCGTGAATGTTGCTATTAGCTTTAATTTAAGTTGGTGCTAACTTAATATTCCGTTATGAACAGTATTCTATGTTTTCTTTCAAAAACCTAGCAATATTTAACTTAAGCTTAAATCCACATTACATGACACACTAAGCACTCATTCTTTTTTTTCTTATTAACACATCGTGGTGTGAAAGCCCTCAATATACTGTTATGATCTGATATTCAGTCCATCAGCGGTTTGCGTTGGCTCGCTTCCAGTCAACACTGACCTATAAACAGCCTGCGACCATTCTGAATCACTTATCCGACGATCTCTGCTAAAACCTCGTGTATCATTTGATGTATTTTGCTTACAAAATAAATAATCAAGAGGAAATCGCCTTATTTACCAACGTTTGGCTGAGTGGATAGAACGTTTAATTTTACTATCGTAAGGTTGTAGATTCCAATCATGCCTGAATCTTCAAGTGTTTTAACCTACTCCAAAAAAAGAAGGAGTTTTCAATTTGATTGTATGTGTTTTTTCTGTATGTTACGCGATAGCTCAATCAATTGTGGATCAATTTTGATGGTTAATTTTTTGTTTTATAGTTTATAGTTGAAAAGTGGTCTCATTTAGGTAAATTATGTTCCAATCAGTGTAGGTATCAAAATCGGGGTGACGATTTTTGAAATATAAGTATTAACTGCTTGCGGGCGAATATAAGTAGGGTAGGTACACAACAAACTTTTTAACGCTTGCCAGTGCTTATAATTTCATTAAAAAATGTTAGGGCGTGTACCTAATGTGCGGGCGTGTATCTCAGTAACCTAAAACGTCGTATAAGTGATACAGAGTTTTACGAGCCATCAGCGCAGCCTTTCGTAAACAAAAACCTGATATCAGGACCTATTTCAGGCTCGGGGGAGACCTAAAACGTTCACGACGATAATTTATCATAGGCCCTTGTAAGCAGAACAAACTGGTTATGTGCTAGGACCCTTTGTAGAGTCCGGAGTGTCTCATTTTTTTGTGAATTAATATGATACATTGTTTCAAGCGATCGAGCCTCTTCACTGCGTATGTAATTCGTAGTGTGTATGTACAGTTGTTTCTTGGTTGGTGTTATTAATTTTCTAATACATTTGATCGTAAAGGGTCTCTTATTCCACCAATTCCAATATCGTACCATATCGTATCATTACGTACTTGTGCGGTAATGTAATGTAAAATGCACGGTTTATCAAAATGCTCCGTCTAAATCAAACGGTACTTTTTAAAATAATAGATAAAATATAATAAACAAATATTTAATTCTTCAATTTAATTAATTTTGACCATAAATTACAACAATGTATGTGTAAAAAACACAAAAATAAATATTTACTAAATTACTCGTAGTATTACTGCCGGGTTTTGTGCCTCAGATTTAGAAAATTTTAACAAAAAAGAACCGACTTTCTACAGAAAACTTATAAAGGCAAGCTTTTCTCGATTTTTCTAGGATGTCATCATCAGATCCTGGTTTCCTTATTATGGTACTACCCTAGGAATATCTTCTTTACAACATAAAAATAATAATCAAAATCGGTTCATAAACGACGAAGTCATCCGCGAACACACGTACGAACAAATTTGTTATTCATTCACATCGGAACAGATTGGTTTTAAATGTTGAATATAGACTGGAACAGCATATTTGCGTGGGACAGACCTTTAAATGTGGGAAAATTATTAGAACGGCAACTTTACGAATAAAACTATGCGGTGCTACCAAGAAAATTAACCATATTATAGCACAAAGATAACATTTTATTATGAGAAAATTATAGGAACTACGTAGGTACCACATACACAACATACCCTACACAACACGTACTAGCCCCACACTAAGCAAAGCTTGCTTTATAGGAACTACATATCCAATGTTCCTAGACGTGTCTTTATCACCATTTAACGTACAATTTCCATATCATCATCATCATCAGCCGCAAGACGTCCATTGTTGAACATAGGCCTCTTCCCTAGATTTCCACAACGAACGGTCCTGCGCAACCTGCAACCCGCGGTTTCCAGCGACCTTTTTGAGGTTATCTGTCCATCTAGTGGGAGGCCGTCCAACACTGCGTCTTCTAGTTCGTGGTCGCCCGTCTAGAACCTTTCTTCCCCATCGGTTGTCAGTTCTGCGAGCGATGTGGCCTGCCCATTGCCACTTCAGCTTGCTTACTCTTTGAGCTATGTCGGCCACTTTCGATCTTTTGCGAATATCCTCATTACGGATTCTGTCGCGCAAAGAGACTCCGAGCATAGCCCTCTCCATGGCTCGCTGTGTGACTTTAAGCTTCGTTATGAGGCCCACAGTTAAATTTCTCTATGGAAGCGTGTAAAACATCGGCAGATAGTAGCAATAAAACATAAAACCTGTCAGCGCCATGTTGCGGCGCAAAAAATGTTATTCACGAACAAACGATTAGGGTCGTCGAAGATGTAACTACGGATACTCGAACTAACGCCGCGAAGTTTTTCATTTTGAGATTAGATGCAAAAAACTGAACTATTTCGTCATATTTTGGAGAGTATGCAACTGATCTACCTGATCTAATAATATCACTGTGCACTTTTTCCTATCGGACTGGTCGTAGCTCGACAAAGCGACTACGTTTCATGTTTGAGGTTCCAGAGACTTGAACGAGGAGGTTTGACTCAACTTTTATGATAAGATCATCTAGGCTGTGGAATGTGAAGCCTGAGTGGGTTCTTTCTAATGGTTACAATCTTGGTGTCTTCGAGTCGAAAGTTAGATCGATTTCTTATAGGTATCCATCGTAGACCGCATCGTGTTTAATATCAGTCGAGGTAGTTGTCAAGAGTAAACCTATTATACTAACAAGAACAAAATTAAAAATTTTGATTAACCCCCGACTACCTCGGTTCTCGGATTATCTGTATAACGTTCTACTAGTCAAGCCCTTTCATTTGATACCCATATTAAGGGAGTTGTGGACAAAGAAATGTATATCGCTATTTTGTGGTAGCGGCCATCTTGGATTTAAATTTGTCATAGTGCATAGTACTCTATTAGTCAAGCCCTTTCATTTGATACCCATATTTAGGTAGTAGTAAAAAAAAATACAATTCGCCATTTTGTGGTGGCGGCCATCTTGGATTTGAAATTTGTTATAGTGTATAGTATTCTACTAGTTAAGCCCTTTCATTTGATATCCATATTGAGGTAGGTTGTGAAGAAATATTTTGTCCGCCATTTTGTGGAGGCGGCCATTTTGAATCGATATTAACCAAACATAGCTAAGAACATCCGCACGGGTATTAACCTTCAAATAAAAAAAACGCATCGAAATCGGCTCATCCGTTTGAGCTCTACGGTGACACAGACAGACACACACACAGACAGACAGACAGACAGACAGACAGAGAGACAGACAGTCAGACAGACATCGACATCAAACTTATAACACCCCTTTTTTTGGTCGGGGTTTAAAAATATAAGTCAGTTTTTGTGGTAAACGGTATTCTACTATGACTGCTTCTCTCACAAGAAGACAGTTAAGGCTCTAAATGCACCATGTTTACGTTGCGGCAAACGTTGTCTGCATCACCGAAAACTATTCACTCAACTTACATAGAGCTATGGTAGAGGCTCTGAGTCGGGGCAAAATAGCAATATTGAAACTCTTCCCTATTCCACCTTATTTTTATTTTCTTCTCCTAATCCAATAAATATGTTTGTAAAAAATCGCAGTCATGGGAACTGCCAATAGAAGTGAAAACTTAAAACACAGAGTTAGATAGCTCACATTGGAAACTACGCGGGTGAAACCGAAGGGCGTGGCCAACTATGTTCCCGAGTTTACCCGACGATTTCTTATCATTTCCGAGCATAACGCTAGAATTCAATTCACAGCTCACGATAAATCTGTCTGTGGCGTGCCAAATGAAGTTTTCACTTCGAAACGACAACAAATGACAAAGGTTACGAACCCCTGAATCTATGGAGTTGGTAAATTTAAATTAACAAATCAGATATAGTGTGTGTTGGCGAATGACACAGTCATGACCTCAAAAAATACCGCTTTTATCATGATGATTTGTTTCACCGATATTTATTTATTTATTAAATTTTAGTTGCCTTCTGTGCTTACAGTATACTTCTGTATATACCTCTACAGTGATGATGACAAAATCCTATACGCGCTTTCCCAATTTCCTGTAACATACATATTTCTGTCCCTTTTCACAAAATCACCTCCACTGGAAAGATGTGACTGATAAAAAAGTAAAACAACTTTAAAATAATCAATAACTAAAAATGACAGATACTAATTTATTACCGTCAAAGCTAAATTTAAGCGCAGTTCTATTCATGAAAGTTCAATGTAAGGCATTTCAAAGGCTTTCTAGCTTCGCCTGAACTTCATCAGCTTATTCGAGCTTCGCGCTTCATTGGAGAACCAAAGTTGGTCGTTTATAGTTTGTATTTTATCATGTTCTTGGATAAGACAAAACCGCAAAATATAACTATTTATAATTCTAGTTTAATAAGTTAAAAAGTGTTGTCGGCTATTTGGGTAATGTTGAAGCGATTATGGCAATCTTAAGGATATTAGTTAAAAATAGCTATTTTAAATAGGACCTGATTTGGTGGCACAATATTGGAAAGGCTTATGTCCAGCAGTGGACGAATATGGGCTGACGATGATGATTATGATGATGATGATTCAAAATAGCCAGAATTCTAGAGTCCCACTCTTTAGAATGTTGGCTATTAATTTTAACTAATTAAAAGAGGTATTATTATAGACAAAATCGTGCGACAAGCAGAAATGGTCTAGGGCTACAAACAGTCCCCCTCTTCATATTCTATTCCTTTATTCATAAACTAGCTGAACCCGCTACTTCGTTCGCGTAAGCAGATGTTACTGACTTATACATTAATTGGAAGTATCGTACGTCAAATATTTGGATAAGTAGTCATTGAAAAACCTTTGAGTTTGAGTTGTTTTTCCACACAAAAAATTATTTAATTTTATCATCTTTATTTTTCTTTTTTTAAACAAAATCAAACATACTTAGGAAGGTTTCGTAGTATCGAACATAGCCGAAAGTGTTAAGTTTGTAGGATTTTTATAGGATACGTTATGAAAAGTCTGAAGCTAATGTGCATGATCTGATACCTACTTACCTATTTCTTTTTATCCGCAAGCCGTTTTCTAGCTGTTACCCGCGACTTCGCCGGCGTAAAATTTTGAACGAAGCCTGTGTGGAATCAAAATAATTAAAATTTTGAGTTTTAATGATATTCAAGCAAGTTGAACCCGTAAATCTAAGCCAAGTCCTAGTGAAATGTTAATGCATGAATTTAATTGTAGGTAACACACAAAAAAATCAAGAACGAAAGAATCCAAATTTGGCATCATAATCCTTTTAGCCAGCAAAAACTTATTAGTACAATTTAGAATACCAGTAACGCCACCTAGTGATGAAAGAAAAAATACATACCACAAGAGCAAAACATCGATTTAAATGGCCTTTAGTGCTTTTAGATTTAAACTGGCATTAGCGCCGTCTAATGAGAATATTATGTTGCTTGTTATTTTGATTGTGAACGCAAATCACCTATATTATCTACGCCAAAACGGGTGCATATATTTTTCATTTTTGGCTTTTACCTTACCATCACATCAAGTTCCTTACGAAAATATTATTATATGCTTTTATTAATATGGAGTTAAATGAAAATGTAGACTTATTAGCCCATGTGAAATTTTAGACTCTAAACTATCTGTGTTTCGTGTGTCAACCCATATCGTTGTGCCGTTTTGACGTGATAGTTAAAATTTGTTTCTTTAGGGCCCATGCTTCTTTTCAGGTTGATAGGTAATAAATGTGGTATTTCAGACTATGAGTTATTTCTGTTTCAATTTTCTACCAAATTTGCTTAGTCTTTCCTACGTCACAGTAACCTATAAGTAACCGATTTGTTATTTCTGAGTTCAAACTACGTGTGTTTCGAATTCCATCCAAATATGTTCAGCCGTTCCAACGTTGTCCTGTAAACATTATGAATGTCACTGTTTGGATGTTTGTTACATAATACATAGAGTACTTATACATAGGCAATGTTTAGCCTATGTGTTCTTCCAGACTGTAATCTAATTCTATTTAAAATTTCAACCCGATCACTTGATACCTTCCGCCATGATTAAAGCGGCAATAGAAATACATCATCTGCGAAAATTTCAACTGTCTAGCTATCACCGTTCTTGAGATACAGCCTGGTGACAGACGGACGGACGGACGGACGGACGGATAGCGAAGTCTCAGTAATAGGGTCCCGTTTTTACCCTTTGTGTACGGAACCCTAACAACGGTCTGCTTCGGTCACCGAAGCTTGTTGAACACTACCTTTAAATTTTAAACAGTATTTGGATTTAAATAATACGTTTTCTAATAAGTTACGGCTGGTCTAGTAAGTTACAGCTGACCTAGTCAGGAGAACGGCGACTGTCGATCCGGAGACCCAGGGTTCAAAACCACGCGCACCACTATCTTTTCAGAGTCATGTTCGTAATGCCGGTAATTAAAACGGTGAAGGAAAACACCGTGAAGAAACCGAAATCTACCTATAATCTAAGTTCTAAGTCATATGTCATCCACCAACCGACACTGGGCCAGCGTGGTGGATTAATAGCCTTGTCTCTCTCCTAGCGAGAGAAGGCCCCGACGCCCAGAAGTGGGAACATTTAATGGGTTGTTTATGCTGCTACTTATTATGCTGATATGTTTTCTCCAAAATCCAAAAATCTACTTCAATGACAGGTAATTTAATTCTGTCATTCGACTAAATTTTATAAGAAGGTATAACTATCTATGTCGTACAGATAAATCTAAGCTGTTTTTAGTTTTTTGTTGATATTTGAAAAACTACCTCCCTGTTTTTGATACCTAAGATCACCTCTGAAGTATTTTCTACCAAACAAAAAAGGAATTATCAAAATCAACTAACAATTAGCAGAGTTATCGCGTAAAATAAAAACCAAATAAAAAACATGCAACCCGATTGAGAACATCCTCCTTGTTTGAAGTCGATTATAACCGAATGATGTTTGTTTTTCCACACGAAAATATATTTTTTGACAATTATTTTGTCATCCAAGACGACGCGACGCGATCACGTGGGCACTTTCTAGAATCTAGATGTTCTGTGGATCGTCTGTGATACACAGAATACTTAGAAGTTAGTATGTACCGAACGCGCCGCGCGTGTCGTTATTATTTAATGTTTGTGTAATTTCCGAACCAACAGACCGATATTGTTCAAATTTTGACAGAACAATATAAAAAATGTGTTCTTTCTAACAAAAAAAGAATTAATGAAATTAAACAACGCAAACATGAGTTACAACCAAATACACATTCTGACTTTCACCCCCTCCCGCAAGAAAACCGATCATAATTTGGGGATCAAAAGTAGCCTACAGCAATGTCCTTAGTATAAACTAAAATCATGCCAAGTTTCAGCTGAATTGAATCAGTAGTTTCGGCGTGATGCGTGATCCCTATACAGAAAGACAGACAGACAGACAGACAGACAGACATGAAAGAAAAAAAATGCAGTTTCGCCATCAGTATCGACTATGGAGTGCCCAAAAAAAAAAAATTTCAAAATATCTTCAATGTACAGAATTCGACCCGTTACAGTTTTATTATAAGTATAGAAGATATTATTTACATGTGAAGTTATCTAATCGTAAAAATACAATCTAGCATACAATTATGGATACCTACTTAACTTCAATTTGTACTTTGTTGGACAGCTTACATATAATAATGCCGTAATCGGCATAGTTCTGAATCTTATTAATCGCGTGGGTTCGATTCCCACCCAGTGTAAATATTTGTGTGATGAATTCAAATGTTTTCACTGTGTCTGGGTGTTTCTATTTATAATAAGTATGTATTTAAAACTATATAAGTATTATATCAGCTATCTGGCCGCCATAGTACAAGCTTTGCTTAGTTTGGGGTCAGATGGTGTTGTGTGTGAATTGTCCGCCAATTTTTTTATTTTTTTATTTTATTACTTTATACCCTACTATCATCCTACATAGGTCTCCTGGTGGTTCATTTGACCCATAATTGGTCTGTATTATATATTTTATCACCGTAGTGCCTCTAGTATGTACATATAGCCGTGACTTCGTCGGCGTTGAGTTTGTTATACATTATTCTATTCCCTATTCCTTTCAGCTCTCCGATGTGATCGAGCAATAAGCATCCGCACTTACACGTTTAGCATACTAGGAGAATTCCCCCCGTTTCACGTTTCCCGTTTCACGTTTCTTTGCGACAATCATTCAATAAATCTTAGGTCGTCTACAAATCTCCTATTATCTACTCCAGCTCATACAAGCTCCTTTTACGGTTCGTCGTTCTGCGTGCAGGCTGTAGCCTTATGGAATGCTCTTCCTGCGGACATTAGGCGTGCACAGAGCGTCGCTTCGTTCAGGACTCTGATTCGGCAGCATTTTCTGACAAAACTTGTTCACTGATTTGTGTTTATTTTTTTTTGGATTTTTGTGTTTCTTATTGTATATATACTATATTCAAAATTAATTTATTTCAGGTAACTTAACCCATATACATTAAATAGCACACAATAATAACAATATCAATCATCATAATTTTCAGTCATAAATCAGTAGTCAGGGAAACAAAATATACCTATCAAACATTACAATTTAAAATGTCAAAAAAAACGAACAACTACTCGTAAATTAAAAAATAAAAAATAATAATAAATGTCAAATAAAATTATCAAGTCCTAGATATATTGGTCAGTACCTCCGATCGGGCATCGGCACAGACACATGCCTGTTACGGCAATGTCCGAGGAAAGCACAGTCCAATCGAGCCGCTACCATTTTTAAG
Organism: Ectropis grisescens; assembly: GCA_017562165.1. NCBI lineage: Eukaryota > Metazoa > Arthropoda > Insecta > Lepidoptera > Geometridae > Ectropis > Ectropis grisescens. The sequence continues at coordinate 24,695,559 of CM029787.1, read as the reverse complement.
ACGGTGTTGGAGCTGCCCCCGCACTCTGCGCACCAACGATGCAGCTCGCAACCGCATGGTCGTGTGAAAACAGGCCACGCGCGCGTCCGCGAACATACCTGAAGCGCTGCAGAACCGGGGCAGCCCCAACAACTTCCTGAAGGCGTTGTTGTACAGGACACGGAGGTCACTGTATCTCCTCTTGGTGTAGTCCTCTTGGTGTAGTCCTCTTGGTTAGTGCGGGCGATCATGTTTGCTCTGATTGACAGAGACCTCCGTTCCCTCTCAATGTCCTCGTTGTCCCTGAGGTCGGCGGTGAGTACATGCCCCAAATACGTAAATTTCTCAACTCGCTCCAAGGGAACACTGTTCAATAAAACAGGGAGAGTATGCTCTGTACACCTTCCACCTACCTCAAAGACCATCCACTGGCTTTTTTTTGCATTATATCGTAAACCGTGAGCACAGGCATATTCCTCGCAAACCTGGATCAACCTGCGCAAACCGCATACCGACGCACTCAAAAGAACCATGTCGTCAGCAACTTAGATTGTTGACACAAACTCCATCAATGTGACAGCCGACATGGTGACCACTGAGCGCCACAATAAGGCCATTCAGGTACAGGTTAAATAAAGTCGGGGAAGTTAATCCACCTTGCCTTATATACCTATATAGTGTACATGTGTATATGTACAATATAACTATATTTATTTATTCAAACTTATTTATTTACTGTACACCTATTATATGTATTTTGTTATTTTATTTTTAGTATCTATATAATTTATATATGCACCACTGCCCAAAAAATCTTACAAATCTTGTTTCCTTATTAATCAAAGGTTATCTGGAAGAGATCACTTTTAGCGATAAGATCGCCTTTTGTGCCCATTATGTTTTTGTTTTTATATGTTACTTATTGTGAATTTTGTTTGTGGTGCCAATAAAGTGTTTTGTATTGTAGAATTTTCTTTTTTAATAGCAAATCACATATTGGTCTTTCCACAATAATTATGATTACTAGCCCAAATTGTCCCGCTGTTGGGCAAAAGCCTCTCTATCTTCCATCCAGATAACCCCGTTTTACAGCTTATATACAGTAAAATTTATTTCTTCAAAATCTTCAGTTTTAAACTACATAGATAGAAGAATGAAACGAGCGGTTGAACAGCGGGAAAGAATGTGATAATATGGTGGATCCGTTCGCCGCTCGTTCTGTAATCATTCCTTCACATTTCGCTCGGTAACTGCCTCGTTCTAATGCTAATCTATATACGCTTGGACTAGCGAGGTTCTACTGTGAAACAGTTACCTAAGCTTAACAGAACCGAGAACTGGTCACAATTACCACGTAGGTAACCATTTTGTATAATTAAATTAAAACATTTAAACAACGGCAGACATTCTGTGGTAGCGGCATTCTAGGTTTGTACTTTAACGGGTAGACCTTTTATTGGCAAAACTAAATTACAATAAGATCTACACTACGCTACACCTCACTTATATGTATACTCGTACTAACTTACACTAAGTACATTTGACTTAACGGTAGATCATTGAAGGTTTAAATATAATTAAGATGATCAAGCCCACTACTAGTCATAAGCGTGCCCACCGTTGTATTCTACTAATCAATCTTTTTCATTGGATACCCACCCATATTGAGGGAGTTGTGAAACAAAAAATATATTTCGCCATTTTGTGGTGGCGGCCATCTTAGATTTTTAATTCGCTATAATGTATAATACCTATTCTACTCATCCTCATGGAACACTTTCGATGCAATGCTACAGACAGACAAATATCATCAGCAAACGTCAAACTTATGACACCTCATAGTCTTTTTCGTTAAGAATATAAATAGAAAATGCAAGTAAGAAAATGTAAGTGCTACCAGGAGCGTTTTCCGGAGTTCCTTTCCGTAATTTAAAAAAAACCTATGTACTAAGTATTCTAAACTATAATCTAACTGTGTTCTAAATTTCAACCCGGTCCGGTCAGGCGGTCCGACGTGATTAAGCTGTAAACATTCAAGCATTAAATTTACATTTATATCAGTAGAATAACAGATAATGATAAAAATAAACACACACAAACATTACATTTTTTCATCACTATGTTTGGCTTGGCGAAAATCGTACCTACAACCTAAAGGTTTGCTGGAAAAACCCGCTTACATCGATAAAACCTCCGGTTGTTTCACTAGTCGTGCTATTTTCCTAGATTGTATGTATCTTTTTAATGGAGTACAATAAAGAATTTCTATTAATTCAGACTCATCGCTAATCAAGTTCGAAGTAGCGCATCGCCAGACGAAACACTCTAAGAGGCCTTATCTCACAAATTATCATGTAATTTCATCTGATATCGTCAGAGAGCAGTCAATGAAAAGTCGCCGCTTCACCGAGCTATGCAAATGTACTCCACTTGTAACGTTGTATGAGTAATTTGAATGGATCGTGGAATACAGGTCGCGCAATGCGGACTTTTACCTGAGGAGTAAAACTCTGTTGGTGTTGGCTGAACAGTAAAATATTTGATTTATACATAACAATTTATTCAGTTTTTGCACTGTTACAGAACGAATTGACAAGGATTGACAAGTCATTTGTTTTTTGAAGTTAGAAGATGAGTTCCTTGCCCACATAGACCCAATATGTCAGTCCAGAAATAATAATTGCTCTAAAACTACACAATAGTAATAAAATTTAAAAATAATAGATAGCACAAATTAGCGTTTTCGAATTTAGAGATCATAATGTTTGATGTTTAACTACTGAATTGTGTACCTGAAATTAAGCATGATAATTAATTAACTATCCGATTGAATTTGGGTAATTTAAATTTCTTCTAAAACGGGAGCAAAGGCCCATTTTTGTCTCAAAATATATTTACAAAATTGAAATGATACGAGTAATATGAAAAAGAGAAATACAAGATATGGACAATATTTAATATTCGGATTACAGACCGAACCTGTGTACCCAATTACGAGAAAAACATTTGGAATTTGGCAGCACTGACGCTGAATTTCAATTCGGACAATCGACCTACATAGAGTGCTTTGGCTCCGATCCTCCCCGGCTCTCTATCTGACCCATGTGGCTCGGGCGGGCCGATCCTCCTTACAGAATACTAGCCACGTCCTGCAATTTCACCTTCTGTCCGAGAAATCTTATCTAAACCGTAGAAAAAAAAAATTGAGTGGAAAAGTGTCGATCAATTTTATTTCTGTATTTATCAGTAATTAGATCCACAAAAATTTTAATAATTTATCATTTAATTTCATATGAATCTGTTTTTAAGTAGATAACTGCGGTGACTTATTATTGACGAGAACCCCCGAATTCACAACTGTGAGGATTGAATCCCATTGAACTTCTCACTGAAACACGGTAATGTTTGCACATTACTTTGTAGTCCATAGAAGAAATACTGACAAAGATGCGCTATTTCTTCAGACTCTATAATCTATAGCTAGTGAGAGAGTCAAGAGCAAAGAGTTTGCATATACTACGTATAGAGTGTGAACAAACGCTTTACACCGAAAGCACGGGTCTGATCGCTCTTTCCTTGTCACTCTTGTAGAAGTATCATACTTTTGTCGCAGCACATCATTCTGTTTCCATAGCAAGTATGCACATCATCTGCTTACAATTGGTACAAAGAAACCGTGCGAAAAAAACGCCGTACAAACATCTTGTGACAAGAAGAAATTATCGAGATTTGCAACCCCTATCTTCACCTGCACTCAGTTGGGCAACAGCTTTCAAGTGACGGCATAGTCCCCAATCATATTATTTTATACCCTTCATCATCCTACATAGGTCTCCTGGTGGTTAATTTGACCCATACATTTTGTTCACGGGCCTGTAGTCTACTAGTACTGTCCTGACTATTATTGTGGATGAATTGTTCGTGACGTCATAGTCGCAGGAACACACTTCAAGTTCCAGGCCTCCTGTCCTGAAGACCTGTGTCTGGTCAGCCAGTCCAGTGGCAGCCAGGACCAGTTCCGGCGAGGTGCGTGCGGTGGCGGTATCGATCGACGTCGCATTGCGGCGCCACGCGAGCTTCAACGCCTGATTAGGAGTTCTTTAGGTCTCTGCGACTTTTACTACAACTTTACTTTATAATTATTATACTAAGGGCTCCTTCTAACATCGCTCGCATATCATCATATAATAAAAGCGGCAAAGTGCGAGTGGGAATCGCGCACGAAGGGTTCCGTACCATTATCTGTAACCTAATCTGGCAAGTTACAGACACTTTACTTAATTACCAACTTTAAACTGGCCATAATCGTAAAAAAAACAAGTTTGTTGTATGCTACCATACATATTTATTCCCTTAAATATATATTTCTGTATTTGCTGTTGTAGCGGCAATAGAAATACATCATCTATAAAAATTGTAACTGTCCAGGACGGACAGCGAAGTCTCAGTAATAGGGTCCCGTTTTTACCCCTTCTTTTTTTTTTTAAATAAAGAGTGACGAGACGATCACGAAATGTGCCTGATGGGAAGCAACATGCCTAACACATAACATCACAGTGACACGCAGCTATTGGAACATGAAGAGTCCAAATCCTTACCTAGCATTGCACTGCGCTCGTCACCCAGAGATCTAAGATCTTATATCTCTAAGCCCTGTTACGGAACCCTAAAAACTATTAATCGAAATAAAAACTATCCCATCTCTAGTACAGTTGGACCAAATTATACATTAATGACAACTTTCGTGAATATCGATTGGCTTGGTGAAATCCACTGGGAACACATATAATGATTTTACATACGAGTAAATACACGGGTAACTCACGTTTAATATAGTCAGTCCAGTCCGACTCAAGTTTCTCTCCTTGAAAAGATCGCCGGACGCGATCGAAACTTGAGTCGGACTGGACTGACTATATTAAACGTGAGTTACCCGTATATTTATGTAAAATGTGTAATAACCACGTTAGTTTTCATTCTCGTGCGAAAAAGACTGCAAAGTCTAGAACATCGCCGGAAAATTGCTAGCTTATTGGTTTTTTATCGGATACACTTCGGAGAGTGTGCGACTGATTTGTACGATCTAATACCACCTTGCCCTTTTTTCTATCGGAATGCTCGTAGCTCGAAAAAGCGACATCGTTTCATGGTTAATGTTCCAAAGACACGAACGAAGAGATTTGACTCAACTTTTGTGATAAGAACGTCTAGGCTGTGGAATACGTTGCCTGAGAGGGTTTTTCCCGATAGTTACAATCTTTGTGTCTTCAAATCGAGAGTGAATCGGTTTCTTCTAGGTAAACACGCTTCATCGTAGGCCGCATCATCGTTTAACATCAGGCGAGATGGCGGTCAAGTGTAAACCTATAAAAGTTAAAAAAAAAAAAACATATAATGATACCTGGACTTTTATATATTAAGATATACTATAGTTTTTTTTAACAGTTTTTTTTGTTATGGGACTTTTATGACAAGTCACATGGCAGTCCCACCATTTATAACACTTGGTATGCGAATCATAAGGTGGTTGGTTAAAAAAAAGGTAGGTACTAAAAGGCGTTAAGGGCTATTTCAACATGTGAGAGGATCAGTTGAGGTGAGCCACATACCCGAACCGGTCTCTGTCCTCTGGTCAACAGGAGGCTGGTCTCTGGCCGCGTCTGATGCAGGCTCAGCTAGCACTCGGTGAAACCTTCCCAGGTCGAGGCTATTCAGCTGGTAGTTCATCTCAAGTATCCCTCTCCCTCGTTGGTGAATCTGCCTTCCCCATTAAATAAGCACATTTTCTTAACGGCATATGTCTTTAACCTATGAGCTATAACTAAATGTCTTTAACCTATGAGCTATAACTAAATGTTACCGTAACAATTTTAAATTCGCGACCCACGGATATAATTATATTGTTGTATATACATACCTACAGGTAGTAAACTACTGTTAAATATAACTGTTAAAGTTATTTTTCACTGTGCTATTTTGAAGAACGTTGCGGATAAACAATTCTTTGTCATAAGTATTTTCGTTGCCTGGGCATCAAAATGTTTCCTCCATGGCTCCAATAGCTTAGTTTGGTATTTAAAAATATTTACGAAGCAGTTTACCAAGCGGTTTTTTATCGGATACACTTCGGAGAGTGTGCAACTGATCTGCATGATCTTATACCACCTTGCCCTTTTTTCTATCGTACTTCTCGTGACTCGAAGAAGCGGCACCGTTTCATGGTGGATATTCCAAAGACACGGACGAAGAAGTTTGACTCTACGTTTGTGATACGAACGTCTAGGCTGTGGAATGAGTTGCCTGATTGGGTTTTCCCGATAGTTATAATGTTGCTGTCTTCAAATAGAGAGTGAATTGGTTTCTTCTAGGTGAACACGCTCCATCGTAGACCGCATCGTCGCCTAACATCAGGCGAGATAGCGGTCAAGTGTAAACCTATAAAAGTAAAAAAAATGTGCAAAAATTACTGTTTTGGTTTAACACATTACAGTAACAGTATTTTTTGCACATTACTGTTTGGTAAATATTTTTGACATTCTAAGTATAGCCTGTATTATGAAACCTAGATAGCTGATACAAAACTTACACAAATGTAAATACACATATATAAATATAAATTAATAGATACATAAAAAAACCTGTCTTAAATGTGGATTGAATTCACAACCAACGGCTTATTGACCAAACTTACAATTGAGTCAAAGTTCAGCCATATCATAACATAATAATATGCTAATGTTTTTCATGCTGTATCTGTATTTTCGACGCTTAAGAAACAACCGTCTCTTTAAGAAAATATACAATAAATTAACGAGTTTCGGCGTCAACAGGGCCCATTAATAAACCCTTAAAATAATCCCCAAATTATGGCTTTATTGGCAAAAAGGTAAATTCCCAAAGGCTCAGGGTTTGAAATGCCGCCGATATCGTTGATGGATCACAAAGGACGGCAAAAGCTGTAAAATAAGGTATGAAAACCGTAAAATAAAAGCTTTTGATGGCAAGACCTGCAAACCAAAATGACACTTCGAGGATTTTTTATGACTTCACTGTTTGTATCCTCTGTTGTCTAAGTACGTACCAGTTATTATGTCCTGATTTACAGTTACAACAAAAAACCTTAAACTCAACTCACATTTGCTACAATTCGGAGCTATCTCGTAACATATACCAAAAAAATAAGCCAGGAAAAATCGAGAACGGGAACTACACGGGTAAAATTGCAGGGTGATGCTAGCTAGAAAAACTGTATCAAAAGACGTTCAAAGTGGTTTGAAAACCGGCCCACTAAAAATGTCTACCTTTGAGTCTCTAGAGAATCTACCTATGCCTACCTACATTTTTTGTAGTAGTTGATCGATCAGCAGAGTTATTCCACTATGTTCTTTCCAAGGCCGGGTTCCCAGCCGGTGTTTTATTTCGAAACATTTCCCAGGACTCTCCGGGGGTCTTTTTACCGGGTTCCTTCTAACCAAATCGTCGTTCACATTAAGGCCATAGTCATTATTTATTCCCGCCAATGATTTATCGAGAAAAAGACGTGCTATTCACTTTCAATGCCACAATTTGAGTTTTTCTTATACTACTACACTATTTTTGCTGTAATTTAGACGAGATAATATATTTTATAAATTGTCACACCGGTCGTTTAAACGCCGGTTAAGGTACAAGTTCGCGGAGACCGCGACTCGAGACCGCTACAGGAGACCGCGACAGGGACTTGACATTATGAAACTGTATGGGCACCAGTTCGCGCCGCGACCGCTTACGCTTAGGTTTGATACTGCTCGCTCATTTGTTTCCGCTTGCATTGATAGAGACAGCAATCGCAAAGCCATAGGAGATTTAGTTAGGCGGTAGAGGGACGGAAGACGTATCTTCCCTTTTAAGTAATCATAATTTCCGTACCCAATGGATTATAATAAAATGTCGGTATATTTTATACCCGGAGATTTATTTTCTGCGGGCTATTGAACACTGAAGGTTACGTGATATTAGGAGGGTATTAGGTAACAGTTTAGCTGCTAACGTTTAGATTTTATCTCCTTTTTATATTTAAAGGGGAAATACGAACTTCGGTGTTACATAAATTTATCGACACTAGCAGTACCCCACGGGTTTACCCGCAGAGTTCCCGTTGACATAATCCTTCTGTGATAAAAAACTTATGTGTTACTTCGTTTCGTCAGATCCAACATTGTTTGACGTCCAAGTGTTCTAAGCCTACTCTAATTAGGGTAGACCATGGGCGTATAAAAAAGTCGTCTCGCTAAAACACTGTGTCACTAGAGTCGGCCACATTTGCACGTGTGCGTTGTCAGGTTGTCACTGATAGGCTGACAAGCAACATATACATAAGTAGCGCGTGTAATGACCCACTGATGTGTCAGCGCACACGTGCTTATTTTGTGGCCGACTTGATGGACACAGTTTTTGTTTTAGCGAGACTACGACCGACTTTTTTTATACGTCCATTGAGTAAGCTAAGAACATTTAAATGAACGAAACGACGAATCGAAGTGGAACCGGAGTAGGAAAGTCGCGAGTTTATTTCGAAATTACGTTTTTCGTAGATAGAGAGCGGACGTCCTGTACTCCAAAGTACAGTTTTTGTAATATCTAACAACTCGCACGAGTACTAAACTCGAAATTTTAATTCGATTCCAGATTTGACATTAGCTACTGTCATCTTGTGATACCACTTATAATAGTGTAGTGATGAACACAAAATTCGATTTCAAAATCGAGATCACATTTTTTTATTTATTTCACACACAATTATAAAAGAAAAGTCTCAGATCGTTAATTAATCGTCAAAACTAAATTATCAGTTCAGAAATATTAAATTTCCTGATATACTTAGTTTACGAGAGTAAAATTATAAACGAGAAGAATCGATCCGGAAATATTCCATTTGCATATCGAATAATTTCGCAACGTCACTATTTAGCACTTGTCATAACGTTGCAACACTGCGATTGTCAAAAAAAAAAAAATCTGGAATCGAATTAAAATTCCGAGTATGTACTAGAGAAAGTACAGTTTTTTTAAGTGAAAACTTGTACAAATGTTAGATACATACACGATATATTTATGTATCAGCAAACATTTGCACACACACGCTCGTATAGCAATGTTAAAATCATGTTTTTATGTTTATCTTTATGTATTGTTATTCTATAAAGGCGGAACACACTAGATTATGCAACTCAGGCATTAGCCTAGTGCAGTCTCTAGAGTACAACGTAATTAGAGTTTTAAGATCCACAAAGTGTTCCATTTAAAGTTGTTATTTTCTTTCTATGTCTTGTTTAATTATTATTATTTATATGTACATCTGTATATACAGCGGTATCGGTAATGATAACAGTGATTGCAAGTTCAATTGTTTTTCCCAGTCTCTAAAAATTCCCAATACACTTCGATGCTGGTTAGGCTCTACAATATATATGCCCTCAAATAAAACACAAGAAATGGCAGTCTTAGGAACTACCGATAAAAGTGAAAACTTATAACGCAGAATTTGATAGCACACTTTGGGAAAAACGCGGGTGTAACCGGAGGGCGTGGCCGTGACTATGGCCATGGTCCTGAGTTTGCCCGAAGATTTTTATGATCATCCCGAGCATGATGCTTAAGGTCAATTCACAGGTCACGAAAAATCTGTGGTGCACCAAGAAAAATGTTGACTTCAAAAATATTAAAAGTTCCGTTTTAAAGTAGAGTATTGAACACGGTGGTAACCCCGGGCCGCACCCGGCTAGAACTATCACTCAATACTGAGGCCTTGAACCTATAACCTATGTCTGACGTGGGCAGTGCTGTAATATGAGACTGGCTGTAGACTAAATACTTTTTTGGCTTGAGCTGTATTGACTCTTATTTTTGGCATTCCTAACTGTTTTACTATCAATACTTTTTGTGCACAGGTGCTGTTACAACCTTAAAACTGCTGATCCTGCAGGAAGTCAATTCCTCGATGTCGATATTGGCGATTCTGCAGTATTTTGCTATATAAAGTCGAATTGTCGAATAAATCTTCCAGTCAGTTCTCGAAAGGTTACTCTGCCTCTCAGCCTACGGACCTGGTTCATGCCCGCCGGACCTGAGACCTCAGATACCCCTAGAGAAGTGCCGCGCGTCTGTTTCTATTTCGGTTGGTCTAGGAAAGGCCCTCACTAAATCCAAAAACTTGTGAAGTGTTTGTTTAAACTCAAATAAAAAGTGAATAAGTACAAATTGTTTTTTTTTTTATAGAATCAGTGATTTCCAGTCTAACATTATTGGTGTCAGAAGTGGGATCTATTATCCCTGGTCGCCTATTCCTATCACGCAACGCGCCGCGCCACTTCGGGTCTCTCAGTGACTCAACTGTTGGCTTGCTCCGCTCTGAGCTAGAGCCAGCCGCCAACCAGCCACTACTGTCTCCATCGCCGTAGAAGTACCGAGCCGTCAGCCGCTGTGCCGTATGTACACCGCACCGCCCTTCTGTTGACCACAGCTCGCCTCAAGGTAGAGAACCTTTGTGCAGCTCCACTGTGCCCTGGAACCCAGTGCACCGAGCCGCCCTGAACTGACTCCGGCCAGCTCCAGCTCCGAAACGGGCTTTCTGTCCGCCTCTTCCCGAGCTGCCTCGCCGTAACCTCACCAGCTCCACCTGCGACGCGGGCTTTCTGTCCGTCTGTTGCCGAGCTACCCTTTCACCGATACCTGCTTAACTGCGCAACCTCACTTGCGTATTGCACAACACGACAGCTGCCCGACTACGGAGAACCGCAACCCGACACCGCGCCGAATTCCAATGACAAGTGTCTTAATAATCGCCGCTCTGTAAGTTATTTAATAATTTAATTTTGTTTCTCTGTTTTGCTTTTCTTGTATTTGAATTTTTATAACAAAAGAAAATGGCTAAAGATATTAAAACCGACAAAAAACAACTTCCACTAGCTCTCTATTGACGGTAGAGGAAGTAAACTTTACTGTTCTCACGAAATTTATAAAACCATTCGATGGTGATAAAATAAATTATCCTCATTTTGCGCAATTGCGAGAATGCGCTATCTTTAGCTACAAACAATCAACAAGACCTTTTGTTCAAATATATTTTATCACAACTAGAAGGCAAAGCTGATTCAGCATGCTCTCTAAAGGTATTTGATAACTGGCTAGAACTGAAACCGTTTTTTAAGAGTTACCTTCGGGGAATCTAAGCACAGAGACCATCTATTTATAGATTTACAGCAGTGTAGGCAAAAATATAACGAAAGCGTGACCCAATACAGTCTACGTTTGGAAACTTGCCTCACTCGCCTACAAACTGATATTACGCATTCTACTAAAGATCCTTCCGAATTAAAAGGTAGAATTGCCAACACGGAGGATCTCGCTCTCCATACATTTATATTAGGATTGCCAGGCCATATTTCCAATATTATAAGATGTCGGAATCCTTCCAATTTAAATGAAGCGGTCAACCTTGCTATACAAGAGGAAAAATTGTACAATTATGTTACACAAGCTAGAAAACATCCTGAGGAGAGACCAAAGTGTAAAAACTGTGGCAAAATCGGTCACTCTGAACGTAACTGCTACAACCGTACCCCTCCTAACTACCGCGAGCGCTCAATAAATACAATAAACCCGTCACTATCTCCACCGCGACCCCTACGGTATCTCAAAACATTATAAAGACCTGTCGCTATTGTAAAATATAGGTCATGAAATTCACGAATGTCGTAAAAGACAATATAACAACTCTCGCCGCCAGCTTCCTAATTCTTCTAACCTTAAACAAATGCATCATCTTTCCCAAGATGAGGATGACAACACCATCCAGGAAGATGATTTTTATGATCAGTCGCATTTAAACTAAAATTGGTTCCGGTCCCGCGTCGTACGGAATCATCAACACAAACCGACGCCTTTGACATAAGTTTCTATTTCAATAACGACCTGCCGGTTAAGTCTAATAGGTCTCGTTCTAATCCGACTCAATCGTCTCAATCGTCTCAATCGTCGCAATCGTCTCAATCGTCTCAATCGTCTCAATCGTCTCAATCGTCTCTCAATCGTCTCTCAATCATCTCAATCGTCTCAATCGTCTCAATCGTCTCAATCGTCTCAATCGTCTCAATCGTCTCAATCGTCTCAATCGTCTCAATCGTCTCAATCGTCTCAATCGTCTCAATCGTCTCAATCGTCTCAATCGTCTCAATCGTCTCAATCGTCTCAATCGTCTCAATCGTCTCAATCGTCTCAATCGTCTCAATCCTCAATCGTCTCAATCGTCTCAAGCGACCCAATCGTCTCAATCGCCTCAATCGTCTCAATCTACCAAACCGACTCTCTCTACTAAGTCCAAACCTAATAAGAGTAAAACTGTTACATTTTCTAAATCTCTCAACTCTTCAGATCAATGCGAGGTTTGATGGTTGGTTTTGGTTCGCAAGGCGGTTGTGAAGCAGCGGTCCATTCGGTAAGAACGTTTCTAAATCAATAATATATATAGCTAATATATATAGCTTTTTTTGGCAATGTTATGGGTCACCTTCTAAATTGACCTACCACGGAAATGATATCACTTCTGCCGTTGGGTGCCAGCAAGGTGACCCTCTTAGTCCAGCTGCTTTCAGTCTCGCCATTCAACCCATTATTCAGCGTCTAAAGTCCAAGCTCAATATATGGTACCTAGATGATGGAACTTTTGGTGGTGACGCTGATACGTTATTTGATGATCTCACGCTTCTTATTTCAGAATTCAAATCAATAGGCTTAGAATTACATTTCTCAAAGTGTGAGCTATTTATTCCAGATTCCTATTTGAACAAAGAATTAGTCATCCAAAAATTTAGTACTTTGGCACCTAATATCAAAATTGTTGGTCAAAGTGAGCTATATTTATTAGGAGCACCTGTCATGAATGAGGCATTTTCTTCGTTTATCGACGCAAAATTCAAAATTTTATTGAAGTATCGGACCGTTTAACAAAAATCAATTCACACATGGCTTTTACTATTATTCGTTTTTGCCTTTTTGTTCCAAAGTTCACATATTTTATTAGATGTTGTCAACTCTGGCAGCATTCAGATCTAATGCATCGTTTAGACAACCTAATAAAAAACACTTTGGAATCAATTTTAAACATTAATTTATCTGACCGAGAGTGGTTACAGGGTTCTCTACCAGTACGTTTTGGTGGCCTAGGGGTCCGGTCAGTGTCTGGTGTGGCTCTTCCAGCTTTTCTATCTTCGGTTCATAGTAATCAAAATTTAATTTTTAAAATACTCTCAGAAATTCCAAATGTTTCGGAAATATCCTTGTTGACCGAAGCCAAGAATGCTTGGAGAGCATCGTGCCCAAATACCGATTTCCCCAGAACTCCATCTTCGCAGCGATTATGGGACGGACCGATCTGTTTACAAGTGCGGAAACAATTACTCGATACGTGCTTAAGCTCTACAGATCGTGCTCGTCTCCTGGCTGTCGCTGAGTGGGAGTCGGGTTTGTGGCTACAGGCTCTCCTGTCGCCTCACACCGGAACCCTCATGGATTCCTCTACTTTTCGTGTTGCCACTTCCCTCCGTCTGGGCGCATCGTGTTGTGCACCACACCTTTGCCAGTGCGGTGTTACAGTCGACCGGCTCGGTCACCACGGTCTCTCTTGCACCAGAAGTGCTGGACGAATACCCCGCCACGCCAGCCTAAACGATATCATCCGTCGGGCTTTTACCACTGCTAATTGCGCAGCTGTTTTAGAGCCGAGCGGCTTAGCTCGAAGCGATGGTAAAAGACCTGATGGGATGACTTTGATTCCGTGGAAGATGGGACGGCCCTTGGTCTGGGATGCAACCTGTGTCGATACTTTGGCGCCGTCTCATCTTTCACGGACACAAGTTAGAGCTGGCGCGGCAGCTGAACAAGCTGAAGACCTCAAGAGGCGCAAATATAGCTGTATTGATAGCGGATACATGTTTGAGCCTTTTGGGGTCGAAACTTTGGGACCGTGGGGACTGAGTGCCAAAAATATTTACAAAGATTTAGCGAAACGTCTTTGTGATGCAACTCGTGACCAAAATGCTGGCCTTTATTTTGCTCAGCGCATAAGTATTGCCATTCAACGTGGCAATGGGGCTAGCATTTTGGGCACGATTCCTGCTGGCATCGGTCTTATAGACTAATATCGTGTACATTTTTAAAAGTAGATAAAAATGTCTATCAAATTCAGACCATGTTATCCACACATTTGTTTGAATTCTTATCCAAATAAATGATTTCTTTTTATGCGAGGTAACTTATGAGATAAAAATAAATAATAAAACTCATCTGCCTCACATTTATGTTAAAAGCCAATACTCAGATAAAATTCTAGTATTTTTGGTCGACTCTGGCTCCTCTGTGTCTCTTATCAAAAATCATCCCTCCAAACGCTACCTCTCGTAGACCCTGAGGTAATTAAATTCAAGGGTATCGACAATGACTCTGAATATTCAACTAGCTTGGGATATTGTCAACTAGATCTCCAAATTTCCAAGAAAGAAACACTATATGCCAAATTTCATCTAATATCAGACTCAGTCTTCATTAAATTTGATGGCATAATAGGTAATGACTTATTGAAACTCTATAACTGCAACATAGACTATAGAAAGATCTCCTCACAGTTGGTAACTACAACATCAAACTTAATTTTACTAAGCCTCAGTATACCATTCCTGCACGCTCAGAAATGATGATCGAATGCGGTATACTTAACCCTGAAATTTCATGCGGACTAATAGAAAACAGGAAGTCCAAAGAGGTGTTTTTTGTCCAACTGCCTAGTCGAAGTCAAACCTAATAAACATGCCAATGTCTCTATTCTTAATACTACTAATGAAGATGTTATCATTCAAGCTCTATCTGTAGAAATTCACCCTTGCGATACCCTACATGACCTCCAAAAAATGTGCAACCGATTCACACTGTCTCTTCTAACCCTTCTATTTCCAATTCATCTGTCCCAAGGAATCGTATTGATGAGGTAAAGGTCAAATTAGAACCTCACATCTCAACACTGAAGAGTCCTGTAAGCTTCTAGATCTATGCACCGAATACTCTGATCTGTTCCATCTCGAAGGTGACACTCTCACCTGTACTAACACCCTAAAACATGAAATAAAAACTACTTCCTCGCAACCAATTCAAACTAAAACCTATCGATATCCTGAAATTCATAAATTAGAAGTCAACAAACAAATCCAGAAAATGCTAGATCAACAGATAATAAAGCCCTCTGATTCTCCATGGTCATCCCCTATATGGGTAGTCCCTAAAAACAGGATGCATCAGGCCAGAAAAAATGGCGCATCGTTGTAGACTATAGAAAGCTCAATGATGTTACGATTGGTGATGCTTATCCTATTCCAAACATTGCTGATATTCTAGACCAACTAGGTCATAGTAAATACTTCTCAACTCTTGACTTGGCGTCTGGTTTCCACCAAATAAAGATGTGTGAAGCAGACGGACCCAAGACAGCTTTTCTCTGTCCCTAATGGACATTTTGAATACACAAGAATGCCATTCGGTCTTAAAATGCTCCTGCAACCTTTCAAAGATTAATGAACACTGTCCTTTCAGGCTTACAAGGCTTACACTGTTTTATCTATCTCGATGACGTCATCATATATTCATAATTTACCAGATCATATCCAAAAACTTAGTCTAGTATTCGATGCTCTCAGACGTCATAATCTTAAATTACAGCCTGATAAATGCGAGTTTTTAAAGAAAGAAGTCGCCTATCTTGGCCATGTCATCACTGACAAAGGCGTGTCTCCTAATCCCGAGAAGGTCAAAGCAGTACTTGCTTACCCTGCTCCTAAGAATCCAAAACAAATCAAGAGTTTTCTTGGTTTAGTTGGATACTACCGAAAGTTTATCAAAGATTTTGCCAAGGTTACCAAACCTCTAACTTCTCTTCTCAGAAAAGATGCTGATTTCATATGGGAGAATCACAAGAAAACTCATTCAACTCACTCAAAAGTTTGCTTACTAATTCACCGATCCTACAATATCCAGATTTCTCTAAAGAATTTACACTCACTACCGATGCCTCTAATTACGCTATAGGTGCTGTTCTTTCTCAAGGCGAACCAAACAAAGATCTACCTATTGCTTATGCCTCTAGAACGCTTAATAGCGCAGAAGGTAATTATAGTACCACAGAAAAGAACTCTTAGCCATTATCTTTGGAACAAAAAACTTTTAGGCCTTATTTGTATGGCAGAACATTTAAAATAGTCACTGACCATCGCCCCTTAACTTGGCTCTTCAACTGTAAAGATCCCAGTAGTAAACTAGTACGCTGGAGACTAAAACTTGAAGAGTATGATTACAAAATTGAGTACAAGCCCGGCAGAATAAATTCAAACGCCGACGGTTTGTCACGTCCTCCTATTCACAATATTACAGACAACATCGAAACCGACACACTCACATACCAACAATTTATGAAATCTCGCTCTAGCCCAATTTTGAATGATACAATTATTCTAGAACATAACAAAAGTCTCCTAGATTCACATTGTTCAATTATCGCATACCCTACTTCCATCGATTTAGATTCTTCTAACCCTTTTTCTGAAAACATTCTTAATCTTCTTCAAGATAAAATGAATTCGAAATGTCTGAAAAGGAACTCTATACCGTCAGAGCATCTCAAGTCAACAATAAAACATACTTCCACATGTTTACCAAAGTTCACCATTTTGAATCCGTCACATACCAAGAAATTTTCAAAGTCCTCAAAGATCTACGGAATAACCTTATTGTACTATATCCCGAAGTAAAATCGATTGCCATGTCTGACTTTACCAATCCCTTCGACAAACTCAATTTCATTCTAATCCATGAAATGCTTTCTTTTCTATTTCATAACACTGGCATTCAAATTCACATTCATCATAACTTAATGAAGTATCCAAAACCAAATGAAGTGCCAACTATACTTCTCGAAAACCACGACTGTCCCACAGGTGGTCATATTGGCGCATCCAAAATGTATAACAAACTTAAGGACATATACTATTGGAAAGGAATGAAAGGTGAAATTGAGAGATATGTCCAGAATTGTTCCTCTTGTCAAAAGAACAAAGCTCTACGAGGAATCAACAAAGCTCCTATGGAGATTACCACTACATCCTCTGAACCCTTTCAAAAAATTTATACTGATATTGTTGGTCCTCTCCCAGACTCTGGTAGTGAAAATTTCAAATACATAGTCACATTCCAGGACGACTTAACGAAATATTCCATGGCTTATCCTATCACTGAATCTACAGCCGAAAAAACGACCCAATGTCTAATAAAATTTATAAGTCACTTTGGCATCCCAAAAAGTATCCTATCAGACCAAGGAGTACATTTCATTGCCGATGTATATAAACAAGTTGCTCAACTTTTAAAATTAAACATCTTTTTCAACTCCTTATCACCCACAAACAAACGGTGCTCTAGAAAGGAGTCATGCCACTCTCAAAGAATATTTGAAATCCTATGTCAATGAGAATCAAGATAACTGGCATAAGTTCCTCCCCACTGCCATTATATCGTATAATTCTTGTGTACACTCTTCCACTAATTTTTCGCCACACGAACTTCTTTTTGGCTGCAAGCCTCATATACCTAGCTCTATTTATGATACTAACCCTACTGCAACTTATCCTGACTATATAAAACTCTCAAACAAAAGTTAATAAACACCAGAAATCTAGCTCGTGACAATATCCTCCGTAGCAAGGAAAGATCTAAAACCTATTATGACAAAAATACAAAGGACCAGTCTTATAATGTAGGAGATATGGTTTACCTTAAGCAACATCATAGATTGCGTAAGGCATTATCTTCAATATGGAAAGGTCCATATCGCGTCATCAAAGTTCATGGTAATAGCAATGTCACTCTTCAAGTTAATCGTAGATTTAAAAGGTACCATTTCAACGAAATCAAACATGCTCATGAACACCCTATTTCAGGGCCATCGCGCCAGGAGCCGTCTCAGCCTTCAACCTAACGACGCCGATTACTAATAGTCCCGGCGTTTACTACGATCCCTTAGGAACTCGTAAGAACATTCCCAATTCCGTAAATCTTAACAACATCCACACTCTACTGGATGTGTCAGATGTCTCATCGTTTATTTCAGATAACAAATTAGTATTTGTAGTAAAATTTCCATTAGCTATTCTGACAGAATACAATCTCTACCATATTTATGCTCTACCAACTCCTCATAATATCCAAGAGCCAAATTCTTTTGCCCTAATTAATCCATCTGCAAGATATCTAGCAATAACAGAGGACAAATTAACTTATTCCGTGATAAACGATTTAAGTGAGTGCAAATCGATATCTAGATACAACAAACTGTGTCAATTGAAAAGTGTTCAATCCAGTGTGTCAAACCCAATCTGTGAAGTGCAACTATTTCGCGAACACGTCACTAGTATTCCACAATCTTGTAATGTTAAAATAATGTTTGGTGATATTGACATTTGGCAGAAACTCACCAATAATAGATGGATCTATGTCCAATCAGATCTAACAAAAGTTTCTGTGAAATGTAGTGATAGTCATATGACCGATCATGATGTAGTCGGAACTGGTATACTCTACCTTCCGAAAAATTGTAAAGCCTATCACAAACTATTGCAATTTGTTCCACAGCACGAATACGATACAAATCTGTATATTCCGTCACCTAATTTTAATATTATTGACGATGACTGTTGTTCTAAATCTAAAGTAAACAAAAGTATTCCATATTTAACGCCGATAAAGCTTTCTGACATTAACTTAGACTCACTGCAATATGCAACACATAAGTTAAATCAATTTAACGATGATCTTACAAAATCGAAAACCAGCCCTATCACATTAAGTATGGATACTACTTCAGCTTCTTGACGACCCTGTTATCACTCTCTGTATTTTCTTATATGTTTTACAAATTATATTCATGCCTATGTCCAAAACGTAAACTGACTAACTCTAACTGCTGTGTACAAATATTTAACAAATGTTACTCAAGGCCTAATACTAATATTCGATCTAGAACGGCTATCGAACTAAATGAACGAGATATCACTGAATCTTCCAATTCTGATGATACTTCTTTATCAAATATTTCTATGTCTAGCCCAAGAAGAAACATTCAAATTTAAAAAGCTCGACTTTGTTATTTTTACTCTTTGAATCTTTTTACATCATTTATTTTTCTAATATATTATTATCAAATTTTGCTTAATTATTGTTTACATAATTTAGTGCTAAGCCTTATTATCATGTCTAGTAATAACAATTTTACTGTGTTTTAGCCTTGTCCGTTCCAGTGTTACTAACTTAGTTTTCTATTTCCATTTTTAAAATTTACTTGAGTATATTGTTTTGTGTAATCTTTCAATTAGTTTTATTTCCATTTCTAAACTTTAATTTAGTGCATTGTTTTGTGTAATTTTAACTATTTCCATTTTAAACTTTAATTGAGTATATTGTTTTAATGTAATCTTTTAATTCGTTTTCTATTTTCATTTTAAAATTTTAATTGAATTTATTGTTTTGTGTAATCCTTAACTTAATTTTTCTAATTCTAAATCATGTGAACTTTGCTAGACCAAAATCCTACTCACATACTAACCGATTAGTATGTTCCGTCTTAAGGGGGGAGATGTTACAACCTTAAAACTGCTGATCCTGCAGGAAGTCAATTCCTCGATGTCGATATTGGCGATTCTGCAGTATTTTGCTATATAAAGTCGAATTGTCGAATAAATCTTCCAGTCAGTTCTCGAAAGGTTACTCTGCCTCTCAGCCTACGGACCTGGTTCATGCCCGCCGGACCTGAGACCTCAGATACCCCTAGAGAAGTGCCGCGCGCGTCTGTTTCTATTTCGGTTGGTCTAGGAAAGGCCCCTCACTAAATCCAAAAACTTGTGAAGTGTTTGTTTAAACTCAAATAAAAAGTGAATAAGTACAAATTGTTTTTTTTTTATAGAATCAGTGATTTCCAGTCTAACAGTGCGTTTTACCTCCAGCTCGCCTGATGTTAAGCCACGGCGTGGTCGAAAATTTGTGGTTAAACATGTTACAAAGCCATTCTGAGATCTTTGGTACAGAGGTATGTTCAGATAAAACAAATAAATACTAGTGGCTAGTGACGCCTGCACTAGGGAATACCTGTATCGCAGGGGTCACACCAAAGACCCTTACTGATTTTATAATGATAATAAGATAATGATAAACGAAGTACGGTGCGGAGATATCATCTTCATCATTGAAAATTAACGTTTAGTAGATGACGTCCGCTGACCCAGAAAATACCTATTCACTCAGATCTCGGAAAATTCTAAATTGTATCTCTCCGGGAAGAATGAGGCGGAAAATTATTGCAGTCTAAGGCTAACTCAAGGAGCGGTTTACAACCGCGAACCGCGACGGGCGACGGTTTTAATTCAAAACTCACGAGACCGCTGATTTTCGCTGTTTCGCAGCCGCCGCGAGTGAGATTTTCACCCGCGAACGTGCCGGCGCGGCGGGCGGCGATCGCGTGGCGGCCGCGCGCGCCGCAGGCCTCCGCCTCGCGAGTTTTGAATTTTTACACTTAAATCTGCATTCTACAGAAGCTACCGTTTGGAAACCGCTCCATGATCTCTTAGCTTAGGACGTACCTACGTGTGAGGAAAGTGAACTCAAACCGTTTGATATTCATTTGAGAATATCCACAACGTATGGTACTTGACTGGTAATTGATGTTTGATGTTAAGCAATGGCGTGGTCTACAATGGAATGTGGTTGTTTAGAAGAAACAGATTGAATGTCGATTAAAAAAACACCCATCAACCATCCGATAATAGCCTCTCCGACAAATCATTCCACAGTTGAGATAATATTACTATGAAAATAGACTCAAATTTATTTATTCGGATCTTTGAAACATCAACCACAAAATGGGGTAGCTGCAAAGCAGTCGAATAGAAAATGAGCAAAAGGTATACTGCGGTGAGCGGAAGAAAGTGAGAGCAGCCCCGCAGGAGGAGAACCGGAACAGAACACAGAACAGCGGGTCTACCGCCGAACGAAAAATGTCTTAGCATTGAAATTTATCTCTCTTTTCTCTCCGCATAAAATGATAGAGACCGCAATAGCAAAACGAAAGCCGATTTAGTTAGGCGGTAGAAGAGCGGGATCCCCGTGGACTCGTAGGGTCAAGGCTGACATAGCCCTATCGTCACCGCCAGACACTTTTGTCTGGCAGTGACGATAGGATAGGAGGTATGCGTAAATGAATTTTCACTACGTAAAAAAAATCTAAAGGGTATTGCGTGTAGAAGTTTATTGGAGAGGACTGGAATAACTTGGTACGAGTATGTTACTCGGCTGATAGAGCGATCCTTGGACGCGTAGTGGCGCCGCTCGCCAGGACTTTGATCACTAAACTTACAACAATACGGCAAAAAACTGAAAAATCCGAAGACCTGCACGTGTATAACAAGGCTCAGCAGTTGTTAAAACATAATTTTATTCTGTTAAATATTCGGAGCTCATTTTTACCTTTCATCAACACCTGAACCTGAAGAGTAATCAAAACGAAATCAAATACAGTTCACTCTGGATTTAAATTAGAACCCAAGAGAAAGCTCCGAAGGCACTAACTAACCTTCCACAAACCCTAACCACTTCCCAAGTCCTAAATAAACATTACAAAATTTTCCTAAAGATTCAAAGGAAAGTTTGTAAAAGGCTGTGAAGAATATCCGCACCAAATGGTAATTAACCCAGCCCTTTTTATTCGATGACATTCCCTTTTGCGAATTACTGGATGAGTCTACAATGAGATGGTACAAGTATTAAGGTATTGGAATCTAACAACATACGGAGGTATTTCAAACCCCATTTCAAATCTACATATGTTTTTGATTTATAAATACGCAACAGATGTTTAAAAAAAGTAAAAAGATTTTCAGTAAAAGATTTTCTCAGAAAAAAAGAACAAAAAGAAAAGACCCGAGTGTAACCATCAGCAGGATTCGAACCGGGGCCTTTTGACACCGAGGGCGAGCACATTCCGTCTGAGTCATTTAGCCATTTAGTCTGAGCCGTTTCCGAGATTCAGATTCTATATATATATAATATATATATTAATTATTATTATTATTATTTTTGATTATTATTTTTTGATTTTTCTATACATAATGACATTCTTTAAAATTGCTCACACGGCTAAACTGCAAGAGCTACTACTGCAAGACTTTGGATTCTACATGAAACCACACACTTGTCAAAGTCCATAACATCATCCTGCTGAAGCACAAGACGTTGGCGTAATTGTACTCATCAAACATATCACACTAACATAACACAACGGGATAGAAGCCAGAAATTAATACATGATGAATCAGATGACATATATGATACAACCGATTAAAAGTTAAAAATAAAAAAAGAAGAAGAAGACTTTATCAGCTGACTATTATTATCATTGTATAAATTCAGACCAATGGAAACTGCGTTGCCAGACATATTGCATATTGCATGCCTCTAGAAGAAGAGGCCAGTTTGTATGGGTCAATTATTTAAATGTTTTGTATCATCTTATCTTACCTGCAAACAGCAATAAAGATTTTTGTATTTGTATTTGAAGATACCTATTCACTTTGACCCTAAAAAGTTCCAAATCATATTAATCAGGACATAATGAACAGCAGTTTGTTTCACTCATTGATTGTAAACAAGTGCGGCTGAATTAAATTAAACGCCGTAATTACTTTACCTGGATTGACACATTTGTATCCCTTTAAAGTCGATTGTTAATTAGTGAAATTATTCACTTTCGTGGGTACATCGTATTATATTGTATCGAACTATCAAGTACAGACTATATAGAGAGATAGCCGCGGATATGCCGCAAGCTATGCTGTACTAGATATTAAAATCCACTAGATAAGTAGATTGTAGTGGTAGGACTCTTAGCAGAGTCCGCCTGGAGAAGTACCACACCTTATTATTATTAATAATAAGGTGTGGTAGTGTGGCCAGTTATTCCACCGCCAAGCAGTAATATGCAAACATTACTGTGTACCGGTTTGAAGGGCAATGTTTCCAAAGAAATTACAGGGCTTAAAGATATAACATCTTAGACCTCTGGGTGACGAGCGCAGTGCAGTGCTAGGAAATGATTTGGACTCTTCATGTTTCAATAGCTGCGTGTCACTGTGATGTTATGTAGCAGGCATGTTATTTACCATCAGGTAAATATCCTGCTCGTCTTGTAACTTTTTATTTAAAAAAAAAGGTAATAAACACGTTTTTATATTAATGTGTTTAACAATATTATTTGTAGTAGTCCAAGTTTTCGCCTAGTTCTGTTGACTTGAACCGTATTTTATTTAGCCCGAGGAGAATTTAGCACTCATCTACTTCCCGCGGGCGAAGTACTGTTGGCAAACGGACCGCTCGCGTGTGGAACCAACGAGGTAACGAGGGAAATCAGTTTACGTTTCAGCTTAATATACAAAACAGTTTCGGCTAAATTAAAACTCACTATAAATGTGACATGTTTTATCCTTGCTGTCTCTGTTAGCTACCACAATCGAGAGTTTCATACTGGAAATTGTCGGTGTGTCATCAAAATAAAGCGAGTAATAAAGATACTCGCGGAAAAGTGTTTTTTTTTAAATCCTTGTCCTTTAATTTGAAGTGATTAGTGCACATTACTGCTTGCAATATAATAATTGCCAAAGGTGTGGTACTTCCCCATGTACCATTTAAAAATGTTTTAGATTTAGTTGTTTTTCAATACATTTCGTAATAATGTCATCTATTTAAAAGCATTGCCATTCAGCGTGGTAATGCCGCCAGCATGCGGGGTACGCTTCCGATTGGTGGTGGGCTTGAACATCTTGGTTATCTGGAAACCTTCATTGGTCTATGGATAATTCTGGTGTGTTTAGTGTAAGTAATTAGTTAGGTATATAGTATAGTGTAGTTATCATTGTATTTAGTTTTGTTAATAAAGGCTCTGCCCGGTAAAAAAAATCTAATTATTAGATAGATAGGTACTCTTTATTGTACACACCAAAACAAAACAATACAGTAAAAGAAAAAGAAATACATTAAAACTAGTGTTACAATCGGCGGCCTTATCGCTAAAACCGATCTCTTCCAGGCAACCTTGGGATGGAAATGTTTTTAGAAGTAACAAAACAAACTATATTATTATGTATTAAGTACTGATGCTAAACATCTAAATCACTACTTTATGGATTTATAAAAATAAACCGTTGCCCTGTTTTTAGCTCCATTTCACGTGCCTACGCCCACCTGGTGTATGTCTTCATGCTAAACGTCGGTCGATTATACAAATTCTTATAATCGTTTTAGTTTCGTAAAGTGCCCCTCGATATAATGTTACTGCGAAGCTCTAAGTATTCTTAAGCTGCTTAACTTTTAAGAGAGAGGACCAAAGAGTTTACATATACATTATGTGAACTCTTTTGTTAAGACTTTTAGTGCCCGTTTATTTTAGTCGTAAAATAGCAGTTCTTATTTAACCAACTTCAATACTCAATCATTTATTGCTAATATTATGGCACATTTGTTGTCTTATTCATAAGTACATGTTATAGTTACTATAATGACCCTGATTGGGTGTGGCAACATAATTCGTATCGTCAAAATCGTTTCAAAAAAAGGGCAAGCTGACTGCCCTAGTGGCTTAGTTGGTAGTAGCTCTGCCTGCGAAGCCGAGGGTCGTGGGTTCGATCCCCACCCAGTGCAAATATTTGTGTGATGAATTCAAATGTTTGCACTGTGTCTGGGTGTTTCTATGTATAATAAGTATGTATTTAAAACTATATAATTATTATATCAGCTATCTGGCTCCCATCACACAAGCTTTGCTTAGTTTGGGGTCAGATGGTGTTGTATGTGAATTGTCCACCAATATTTATTTATTTATTTATTTATATTTATTTATTCTCAATTCATGTAAACTGTTTAATGTTTGTTAACCGATTAATCAAAACCTTCATGGATTGTAAGTTTTCGTTGTAAAAGGTATGTTTCATAGCTAGTCTCGTTTTTGAAAAATCGACTAAGTATCCGAACTAACCGAAGTCGAATGAAAAAGACAGTTAGTTACATAATTGTTTGGATTAACACAGCTTATTTTTGTCCTATTAAAGTTGGTAGCTATAACGGGTAGCTATAGGGGGATGTATAGTGAAGTTATTCATTTGTAGTAACCGTATCTACTTGGCCAAATTGAATTGTCGTCGAAGACTGTTAATCCACGGAACGCAGTTAGTAAAACAATTAAAAAAGAGGGATTTCAAACCTACTACCTCATGATTGAGAAATCTGGCCATCTCATCACCAACTTTTCTTACTCAATCATGGAAAAATAAATATGCATAATCTTTTGGACCCTTTCGTGCAGGAGTCAGTGCAGTGGTCTCTTTAATATTAGAGCACAAGCCCGTGAACAAAGTTTATGGGTCATATGATACCTACAGCAGGAGACGTATGTAGGATAACTAATAATAAATAAATATTGGTGGACAATTCACACACAATGATAGAAGGGTATAAAATAATAATATTCAGCACTATGCCGCATTCACGGCAAATACGTTCTTATTACAAAAGTAGTAAAACCTCCTTTTTCGTGTCTTTAAACCATCAACCATGAAAAGATATCTGCGATGAATGTTAATTTGTTTCAATAAATTTTGAATAAAGATATTATTTATTTATTATTTATTTTTATCGAGCTACGAGTAGTCCGACAGAAAAATAATATACATCTGTAATATGATTATGACTTCGTATTTTATTATTCGTAATTTTATTTTGACTATACTGAGTGTTAATAAATATTTGGAACAAATTAAAAATACCTGTAATATATTTTCAGCTATATTTTATTTCTGTATTTGCTATCCATACTAGTTTCCAACAAACATAATCACTTGTTAGCATAACGAGCCTCTAAAATTCTACGTTTTAACACTTCTGCTGGTGGCGCCCCCAACGGTGGGACTTCGTCAATTTCGCAACATCCCTTAACCGCTGAACGTGATGAAATTACCGAAGAGTATCAGATTTCTCAAAATTCTGGAAATATGGAGCGATTCTCGAATTAGTTGTCAGCTCGTTTTTCTTTCTATTTTTGAGGACTGATAAATCTTTGTTTAGACATTTTCTAGAGACTATATAGTAGATAGATAGTGAAATTATAAGGGCTTTTTAATTTTCACATTGCTCTTCAAGGCTGACAATACGAGGAGCTTACAATGTAATAGTTTGCAGACATTGCACTGCATTCGTCACTCGGAGATTTAGATTAGGTAATACCCATACATCACTAAGTACACAAGAACAAAATTAAAAATTTTGATTAACCCCCGACTACCTCGGATCTCAGATTATCTGTATTACGTTCTACTAGTCCCTAGTACAAGCCCTTTCATTTGATACCCATATTAAGGGAGATGTGAAAAAATAAAGGTATTTCGCCATTTTGTAGTAGCGGCCATCTTGGATTTAAATTTGTCATAGTGCAAAGTACTCTACTAGTCAAGCCCTTATATTTGATACCCATATTGAGTTAGTAGTGAAAAAATAATACAATTCGGCATTTTGTGGTGGCGGCCATCTTGGATTTGAAATTTGTTATAGTGTATAGTATTCTACTATTCAAGTCCTTTCATTTTATGCCCATATTGAGGTAGATTGTAAGGAAATATTTTGTCCGCCATTTTGTGGAGGCGGCCATTTTAAATCGATATTAACCAAATATAGCAAAGAAGATCCGCACGCACCTTCAAATAAAAAAAACCGCATCGAAATCGGTCCATCCGTTTGAGCTCTACGGTGCCACAGACAGACACACACACAGACAGACAGACAGACAGACAGACATCGACGTCAAACTTATAACACCCCTTTTTTGGTCGGGGGTTAAAAACGATGTCTTGTATCGTATCCTTCTTAATTTCTGAGTGACGACTGCTGACCTCATTTTTAGGGTTCCATAGACAAATGGCAAAATACGGGACCCTTATAGATTCGTCATGGCTGTGTCTGTCTGTCTGTCCGTCCGTCCGTATGCCACAGCCACTTTTCTCCGAAACTATAAGAGCTATACTATTGAAACTTGGTAAGTAGATGTATTCTGTGAACCGCATTAAGGTTTTGATACAAAAAATAGTAAAACACAAAAAAAATTAGGGGTGTCCCATACTTAGAACTGAAACTCAATTATTTGTTTTAATCAAAACCATACGTGTCTATCTATGAATAGGTCATTAAAAATGATATTAAGGTTTCTAACATATTTTAATCTAAACTGCATAGTTTGGGCGAAAGTGGTAAAAAGTGGTAAAAAGTGTCCCCCCCCTGTAACTTCTAAAATAAGAGAATGACAAAAATAAAAAATGTGTATGATGTACATTACCATGAAATCTATCAACGAAAATTGGTTTGTATTTTTCTCGATCTAGTGAGTATTTTTATTTTAATACGTCATAAATTGACTATTGTTAAAACACTGATTAAAGTAACAACAAACTACAAGAACTTTTATATTATGTTACTTGCTGCTACGGAAGCCTTCGCGAGCGAGTGCGACTCGCACTTGACCACTTGAAAAAGATCGCCGTACGCGATCGAAACTTGAGTCGGACTGGACTGACTATATCAAACATGAGTTACCCGTATATTTATTTAAAATGTGTAATAACCACGTTAGTTTTCATACTAAAATATATAACAATAGTAGGAAATTAATAGTGTAAAGTTCTGTATCTCTGTTTATACCGAAATAAACAGTGTTTGATGTAAGCCTACCGATGTAGGTAGAATTCTGGATTGTAGATTCGATTACGTGCGTAATCCCGCGTTGGAACTGTCTCGCAGTATTGACTCGCCCGCAACGCTGGGAGCCGCCACCTGCTGTATCCGAACGATAAATACATTAGCCACGCAAACATGCCCCAGATACAACCTGGGCTTAGTACCTGAAACAGAGGACTAGCTTAACAAGACCTAATTGCTTTTCAAAAGAAAACTAATTTAGTCGAATTCAGCATTTTTAGTAGAGGAATCTTTTAGCGGTTTGCATGACCAACATGCTAATGTCGCGGCGTAGCTGTGTAGCGTCGGATCGGCGATGGAGCAGCGGAACGTAACAGCCTGACGTTGTAAAATGCGCCGCTGACTTGCGTATTCTATACCTACTAATACTGTAAAGCTGAAGAGGATTTTTGTTTGAACGCTTTTAACTCAGGAACTACTGGATCGATTTGAAAACTTCTTTAACCGTTGGATATATATATATATATATATATATAATAAATATGTATGTGATCCTTGAGTACTATGGACTATATTTTGGACGTATATATAGGTATACCAGTATAGCAGTTATATCTTTAGCTTACAGATGACGTATTGTGAAACATTAGTAAGTATTGTTTCATAGTAAAATTCTAAGTTTTAGTTATACCGATAGTCCCTATGACTGCCATTAACATACATTTCGGAGAGTGTGCAACAAACATGCATGATCTAATACCACCTTGCCCTTTCTTCGTGGTCGCAGGTGAAACACAAGCATCCCCCCAGTACAAACCTATATTTAATATAGTAGGAATTTCATATCAATACAGCTTTTGTGCGAGGTAGGCACTCCTTTGAACAGCAAAAGGAATGCCCATATTGTCCGGGGTCATAGAATAAATGATAGTTGTTAGTAAATATGAGACAGGCTCTTAGAAAATTAACCAGTTATGCAAGAAAAATTCTATAGAAATCTATTTCATTCATTTTATGACCTTGGCCATATATATCATTTTGTTACAGGCATAAATGACCACATTTATGTATAAGTAAAGTTGAATTTAGTGGTAATGAAAAAAAATACTGCTCACTTGGATCCGTAGTTATTTATATTACAATGGGCTTATGTTTGTATTGAAATTGTTTTATTTGTATAACAGTTTAGATTTCGATTTAAACACTATGAAAGTTAACGATCTTAATAGACTGCAGGCCCGAGTCAAATGAACCACCAGGAGACCTATGTAGGATGATAGAAGGGTAAAAAGTAATAAGGTTTAGCACTATGCTGTCACTTGAAAGCTGACCAACTGAGTGCAGGTGAAGATAGGGGGGTTACAAATCTCGATCATTTCTCCTTGTCACATGATTTTTGTACGGCGTTGCGGAATAATGGATTAGGAGAGGTAATGAAACTATAAAAAATGTCGTATCCGTCAAGTCATGTTAGTTGAGCCACCTTTGGCCTTTCCCGCGACATTCACGGCAGCCACCTTACTGCCAATCCTGAATCTACTTAGGTAAGTTGACGTTATATTCACAAATACTTTATAAAATCGTAACGCAAAAAACTACTGGGACTTATAATTTTGATTTGTCTCTGTTGTGTGTTAATTGTGGCATTAAATTTCCCAAACTGATGAAATATTTGACATTCATAGTTTGGAGAGATACATAGATCGGAGATGGAGCTCAATTAAAATTGACTTAAAATATATACTTACGTCCTTGAACAAAATTACATTCTGTTTCATGAAATTACATTTCTATATTATAGAAAACGTTTTGAGCTAGACAGACTGACATGACTGACATGGGATAGTAAGCTACACCTAAGATGTCAAATAGACATTTTAAGATAAATAGATAATTTAGCAATTAAAATGTATTAATCCGTTTTCCTATTAATATTATAAAAGCAAAAGCTTGGATGTTTGAATATTTGTTGCTTCATCAAGTCAGTATTAAACAAGACGCGTCCGGAGTCTTTCTACGCCTACAATCCGAATGGCCTTTCTTAGAGAGAGTCTTATAGCAGTTGGCTTCAGATTGCAGATATTACTCACTAAACATTGAGCTAGCGAAAAGTTTCTACGAACCCAAACTTCCTAACTAATTATGCGTACGCACATACATAGATAGCATAAGCACTAAGCAGCCCACTAAATGTTCCCACTGCTGGGACTCGGAACCTTCACTCGCAAGAAGAGAGTCCAGGCCATAAACCACCACGCTAGCACAGATCAGAAAATAGTTACTTCGTACGCTGGCCTAGTACGGGTTGGTGGATGACGCATAACCTCGAAATATTCTAGGAACATGTCGGTTTCCACACGATGTTTTCCTACGCCGTTTTTAAGTTAGCGGCATTACGCACATGACTTTTAAAAGACAGGGGTGCGTGTGGGATTAGAATCTGGGATTCCGGATCGGCAGTCGTCTTTCTCCTGACTAGGGAAGTTGTATTTTGAGAAACACTGAGACATAGAGGATACCTGAAATCATATGTGAAAAATTGGGATGGCCTTTTGCCTTTGCAATAAGATGTTAAGGTTGATTTTGGAGTCATGTACGCGTACACTACAGCTCCTACAAAGGTTCGCCGTTAACAAATACGTCAGGAGGACATCGTAGATATGTAAGTATGTATGTAGTGGCTAGGTCTGTAGGAGGTTGCATAACAGAGGCTAGACTCGCCGGCGGGGCAGGCAGCCAAGTCCGACCCCCGCGTTGTAGGCATACCGGCAACATGGACGATCATAATATTGGCTCAAAATAAAATACTTTTTGTAAATTTAATTATCGCATCGTTACGGATACATTTTTGAAGGGAAAACTTTTGTTGCACCACTGACAGATTTTTCATGGGCTGTGAATTGAATTCTAGCGTCACGCTCGGGAATGAAAAGGAATCTTCAGGTAAACTCGAGACCATGGCCATTGGCCATCTAGAAATGCGTTAGCATTTCCTATTGGTCATGTAGAAACGCGTGATCATTTCCCATTGGCCATCTACAAATGTGTGAGCATTTCCAATGGCCCGAAGATTCCTTATCATTCCCGAGCGTGACGCTACAATTCAATTCACAGCCCAATAATTTGTCTGGGGTGCACCAAAAGAAGTTTATAGTATACAATGAAGGGACGCACAATACATGTGCTTGATGACAAACAATACGCCTGCCCAAAACAGCTCCATGTCACGCAGCTATAGGAACTTGAAGAGTTCAAATAATGAAGTAGCACACTGCACTGCGCTGGTCCTCCAGAGATATAAGATGTTTTATCTCCAAGCACTGTAATTTCTCTGGAAATATTTCCCTTTTAACCGGAACACTGTTGATGTTTGCACATTACTGCTTGGCGGTAGAATTACTGGCAAAGGTGTAGTGCTCCCCCAGGCGGACTCTGCAAAAAGTGTACTGAAATAAATCTTATATGTCAAATGTATAAAGGTTTTCTACGTTTGACGAACGGATAAACCGATTTTTCATTATTTCGTTTGAAAAATGAATTACTCAGGAGTTTTATTAGCTTCTAAACTGGTCCGTTCAGACGATACGACGTAATTGAGTGACAAACATCCAAACGTCTTAGCATCCAAATACTCGCATTTATAATGTTCTTAGGAGGATTGGAAATAAAAATCAGACACATACATACATATTTAGAATAGATGTATGAATAAAAATATGTATGGAGTAGGTACTGTTCGCATCTTTGGGATGGATCGGCTAAGTATCAGCTGGGGACTCGATTGAGAGACGTGGCAAAAGACTCATAGGCAATGACACTCTTGTGGGTAAAAGACTTCAAAGTCTTGATCATCGCCGGAAAATCGATAGTTTATCGGATTTTTATCGGATACACTTCGGAGAGTGTGCAACTAATCTGCATGATCTGTTACCACCTTGCCCTTTCTTCTATCGGACTTCTCGTTCCACAAAAGGGCGACATCGTTTCATGGTTGATGTTCCAAAAACGCGAAGAGATTTGATTTGCCCGAGTGGGTTTTCCCCGACGGTTACAATCTTGGTGTCTTCAAATCGAGAGTGAATCGGTTTCTTCTAGATGAGCACGCTCCATCGTAGATCGCATCATCGTTTAACATCAGGCGAGATGATGGTCAACTGCGAACCTATTATAGTTAAAAAAATAAAAATATAAATTTAAAGATAGGACTCCTAGTTTCATAAAACCACTTATTTCGATTTTTTTTTTTGTTACTACGCTGACGTATTTGCATAAAACTAGCAAATTCTAAAAACAACCCGCATTTACACTTCGACAGCAACATTGGTTTTTACTACACGTTCTGACTTCCCAAAAACTAGTTATGGGAAGCTTTCAGCAGATAGTTTCGCTTCATATTTTATACGTTTCTACTTGATAGTATTTTTTAACAACCTAGTTTAATTTTTTGCGTTTTATCTGTACATACATTTCTCAATGGATACGCGAGAGATACGAGTGGAAAGGATTAGAAGAGGCCTACGCTGCAGAGGCGACTACTACTCATACTCTTACATACTCATACATAAAATGGTATTTAATGTATTGTAACACCACAAAAAAATATTTTTCTTAAAGATAGGTTTAACTCATTTTTATAATTTTGTGGTAAAAAAAAATTGGTTGCCTGTAAAGTCGGTATGCGGGCGAAAGTTTTACGTGACAACGACTTTGAGTGGTAAAATAATTTTACGGAAGGGACGCGTGCCTTTCACTTTTTATGTCTGTCTCTCTCGCTCTTAGGCGGGCTAACCATGCCCGAGTGGAAGGGACGCGTGCCTCTCACTCGCTCTCGTTGTGAGCGCATAGCGTGAGCGGAGCGTAACGCAGTTTCTTGAAGTGTCACCCGGCAAACCAATTTATAAGACGTTGTCACGTCAATAAAGGCTATTTTTATTTTATTTTTGTTATTGTATGTATCATGCATTTATGATTACCTAACTATTATATAAGCTAACTGGCTTCCCATATCATAAGCTTTGCTTAGTTAGGAGCCATGGGTCGGGAACTCATAGGAAATCTTCTCTTAGTAGCTCATGTTGACTGACCGCTTATCCCGGCCAAGGTGGGTCCTTGCTCTTTGTACAGTTCCTAAGTGTCCGAAAAGAAACGTACGTATTACATCGATTTAATGATTGTATTCCGTTTGTTTACACACAAATGCCTAAAGACGAAAGTCTTTAACCAGTACGTGTTGCCAGTGATGTCTTATGGAACTGAGACGTGGTCCTTCACTGTGAGCCTCATAACGAAGCTCAAAGTCACACAGCGAGCTATGGAGAGAGAGCTATGCTCGGAATCTCTTTGCGCGACAGAATCCGTAATGAGGATATTCGCAAAAGAACGAAAGTGGCCGACATAGCTGAAAGAGTAAGCAAGCTGAAGTGGCAATGGGCAGGCCAAATCACTCGCAGAACTGACAACCGATGGAGAAGAAAGGTTCTCGAGTGGCGACCACAAACCGGAAGACGCAGTGTTGGACGGCCTCCCACTAGGTAGATGGACAGATGACCTCACAAAGGTCGCTGGAAACCGCTGGTTGCAGGTTGCGCAGGACCGTTCGTTGTGGAAATCTAGGGGGGAGGCCTATATTCAGCAGTGGACGTCTTGCGGCTGATGATGATGATGACACACAAATCTTTAACTAAAAGATAACAATGTATAGGTAAAACGAATGATTCATCTCGGAAACAAAACATCACCACGTTTTAGGGCTTAACAGCGCCATCTAGTTTTATCCGAGACAAACTAACTACTGTTTATGAAAATGCAAAATTAAACACTCTTCGAGCAGTGCGTGTTAAGGTTATGAGGCAAGGTTGATTTTGAAAATACTTGGGATTCCTTGGTTGACTCTTATCTGGACATGTAATAGTCTTGACTCTTTCAGATAATAACTGTTCTTCGCCTCACAAACTCATCCACGGACTCTACAAAGAGTTATTACAACAAACTATACTATTTTTTCCTATGATCGTCATGAAGATGGATATCTTTTTCGGCTGCCACGTTTGCACTATTTAGTTTCTTCGTCTTCAATTTATTAAGAAGTTTTTAAGGTTCCGTGCCCATTTATTCATAATTTAAGAGCGACGCTCTTGTCGGTGGAGTACCTTCCATGTACTTCTACACTCCGCCTTCTCCTTGACTTCCTGATACGACACTACATTTATCTTCTCCTTCACTTGGTTCATGTAACTTCTCCTAAGTCGACCTCTCTTCCTCCTCCCTTTTAATTTACCTTCCATTATTGTTCTAATGAAGTTGTCGTGTCGTATCCGTAAAATGGCAAAA
This sequence comes from Ectropis grisescens, assembly GCA_017562165.1. Lineage (NCBI taxonomy): Eukaryota > Metazoa > Arthropoda > Insecta > Lepidoptera > Geometridae > Ectropis > Ectropis grisescens. The sequence continues at coordinate 24,661,398 of CM029787.1, read as the reverse complement.
AATGGAAAATGGAAAATTATGTACGTATGTACGTAATCAGCCACTTTTTCCGATATTATAAGAACTATACTGTTGAAACTCGATAAGATATGGAGCGCATTAAGATTTTCATACAATAATGGAAAAACTATAATATATTTTGTAACTCAACATATTTTTTTTCATCAAACCCATACGCAACATACGTATACATACGTGTTTGGATAAGTCTTTAAAAATGATGACAATTTAACGTGACAACCTCATAACAAAACATTGATCGATGCGGCAAGCGCAAGCGTAAAGGGACGTAACGGGACACTTTTTCGTGCATGCAACCGGCGTTCATCGATTTATTAGACGTTATTACCTAACGTTTCATTCAAGTAATTAATTTAGATTCATAATACGAATTCTTTTTCACTGCCTAATTTGACAAAAAAATCAAAAAGCCAACACAAGCTATTTTAAATTCAACGCCGTTTCAAAGTCTCCAACAGATTTAAAAACAAAGTGAATACGGGAAAATGGAGCCAGCAAGAGCAAACTCTGCACAAAAGAGTTTTGGCTGCCGGCTGATAGGAAAATCCTACGGTAGCATTTTAAATATTAGTTTAGTTTAGTATTAGAAAGCCGCAGTTTAGAACGACATAAAAATACTTGATGTCTGATTTTTTTGGCGTTTCACTACAACTTACTACGTTTTAATACTAAAAAAGTTTCACTACAATTTACCAAACTTAGCTTAAATTCAGTTTTGTTTCTCTGAGTACGTCACAAATCTAGAAATATTCTATTGCGTTTGTACTTTGTACAAAATTCGACAGGTTTTTGGCTATGGACTTTATCTGACCTTCCCCTGCTGTATTTTTAACCGACTTCAAAAAAGGAGGTTTCTCAATTAGACCATATATATATATTTTTTTATGTGTGTTCGCGGATAACTTCGTCGTTTATGAACCGATTTTGATGATTCTTTTTTTGTTGTAAAGAATACCATTTAATACAAGAATTCCAAGTGTGGTACCATGATAAGAAACCAGGATCTGATGATGACATCCTAGAGAAATCGAGGAAAACTTTTTTACTTTATAAGTTTTTGTTGAAAGTCGGTTCTGTTTTGTTAAAATTATCGTCTTCATGTTCCAATAGCTGCAACCCCCAGTGCTGTTATATGGCAGCCATGTTGCTTACCATCAGGCGCATATACTGCTCGTCTCGTCACTCTATAATTAAAAAATAAACTGACTTGAGCTACATTTTGTTTCTTTTTAAGTATACACGTCATAAAAGTCGTCATGGCTTTTCTCACAAATTTTACAGATTTTAAGTTTGTCTAAATTTGGCGGCCAGTGTAGATTTAGATGGATGAAATGAAATGAAAGATAAAAGATGAAAAAGAGGTCAATAAACTGTAAATTTCGATAATATCGTAGCCATTAAATCCATGATTTTAAATATTAATTACAAGAACCGCACATTACTGAACTAAAATTCATGTTTTTGATTTTTAGTATTGTTGAATTTAGGTCAAACGTCAAACATCAATCTGTTAGAAAATATTGGAGTTAAATAAAATTAAAACGAACAATTATTATTATTTCAATAAGAATTCATTAAGGAATTCCCATTTTACAAATCTATCAATCTTTATTTACATGATCAAAGATGAATTGCTAAAAGTATTATTACCAAGCGCAGTGGTAACGGTTAAAAAGTTTAAAAATTAAAAACACGTTAAGCCCCCGCTTTTCTTTTTTATAAATTGTCTAATTTGGAAAGCTTTGTTCGATATAATCTGTCGGGGCAGCTATTAATATTTCTAACATTGTACTAGTGAAAGTTTGGATGTTTTTTGCTCAATCACGTCATAACGCCAATACGGATCGGATTGAAATTTTGTCTTTGAGATTGTAGTTCGGAATAGCATATGGCCTACTTTTCAACTCGGAAAGAATATGAGAAGGGGCACTACGTGGGTAAGATATGGAGGGTTGTAATTAAAAAAAACGAATAGAGCGCAGTACTAAATCATAAATAGACATAACCGCACACACACACACATAGACACACCGGTGTGTAATATACACGGAGCGAAAACAAAGAAGAGGTGTAGTAATTAAACTTCCATATGAAATGACGCGTGATAGTTTGCGGGATGAGGGGGCACTGACGGGGTGTCAAGCCCCGCCCACTTCTCAATGTTCCATCTATCGGCTAATACCAAAACTACTAGCTTTGGTTGATGTTGATGTTACTACATAGTTCAGCTACCTTACACTAGATGTCAAAAGTTTTAATGAGATAGGACGTACTTATAAAGGCCGTTACAGACGTAGCTATAATATATATTTTCATATTTCATAGCTGGACATATTTCCGTATATTTTCTATACAAATCCTCGAGTGTCCACACACGCAGCTATAATATATATTTTTGTTACGTTACCAAAATATACCGTAATATATATTAAGGCATATTCATTTAATTATGGTACTTATAGCAAGACATATTTTGAATGTACAGCGTGTTTCACCATTGTTCATAATTGTTAAGGTCTGATGATGGATCTGGAAGTGGGTCATAGGAACTCTGTAATGAAACGACCAAACCCCATCAAATCTGGGATCGTTTTAGTTGTCTTGGTGCCAGATGGAAGCCATGGTCTGATGATGAAGCTGGAAAATAACCATAAGAATCTTGTACCTAACTAAACGACATAACACCATCGAGATTGAGCTCGTTTTATTCGCATTGACAGGTACTTTAGTGCTTGATGGTAATCAGAGCCTGATAATGAAACTAGAAGATGGCCACATGAACTTGGTAATTTAACGACATTACCTCATCAAGTTTACCCAACCCAAAAACAAAACAAAATCGGTTGGTTACCTAACACAAAAAACAAAATTGGTTTATCCGTTTGGGAGCTACGATATTACAAACACGTAGCATCGTAGTACGTACAGTTATGTCAAACTTATAACACCCCGTCGTTATTGCGTCGGGGGTTAAAAATATCAAAAGACTCGTGACGTGCGCGCAGACAGTGTTGAAACATGCTGTACACTCAAAATATGTCTTGCTATGTTAATATGCCATAATATGAATAGATTACGGTATATTTTGCAGACATTACGAAAATGTGAAAATATATATTTACAAAATAATATATAGCTACGTCTGCGACGGCCTTAATGCGAGTCTCCTCACATGTGCACCTGACGAACGCTGATAGCATACTAACTTAGGCCCCGCCCCCCATGATGACGTCAGGACCTAGTTGAAAATCACAGTGCACAGTTGCTTAGGGCAGCTCCTCTTTGTATTAGCTCCGTGGTAATATAGTACCCAAGAACTTGGTTGATGACGATAATAAACAAACTTAAAGTTGCAGACAGGTTTTTTTCGTGTTTTTGTTTGCTAAGTTATACAGATAAATTTGTGTTTAATGTCGTCTACTTGAACCGGTCTTTATTTTGATATAACCCACATTAAAATCAGAGTTCATTTACATGTTGGTGGGTTTAGGCAGTAAAGACGGACAGAAAATAGTAAAATTAAACATTTAATAGAAAAATAGTAAAATTAAACAAAAACAAAAAAATATAATTTGTGCAATCGAATGCAGTTTTTTTTTGGTGTTTCGAGTTTGTTATTTGTGTACAACACATTTAACCCATAAAACCACTGTCTCCCTTATAAGTTATCAATGTAATAGTTGTTAAACTACTTGAGAAATAACGAAAATTGTTACTCAAGTGTCAAAAATGTTAGTTTACATTTTAAGTGAAAATGTTAGTTTACATTTTAAGTGAAAATGTTAGTTTACATTTTAAGTGCATTAACTATAAATAAACGATACCGCTAGAAGCGTCTTGAAACGCTCTTGAGAGTAAATGGGCTCAAACGGATACAAGTAAGGCGGCACTCCATATGCCGAAGCATAAACACCGCACTTATGTAACCTGACACCCGTTTTCCCGCCAAATTTTTAAACGCGAAGAGCGAGCGGCGGATCAAGCGGCAATGTAAAGTTATCCGTAGCCCTTCGTAGTAACAGTACGCTACAAAAGACTACATGCTACGACGCAGACGTAGCGAGCGATAATTTTCTGATAAGCCTTCTGTGTTCTTACTTTTTAACCACTTTGTATCCAATTTTCAAATATCCGATTAAGTTTTCATTTTAAAACGATACAATATAGAAACGTAATGTCGAAACAAAGTACTGTGAAGTATTGTAGTTAAACCTGAGACGTTAAAATGTATCATGAATATATGCATAGAAATTTGTTTCTTATTCTTGTAGTTAGTTAAAAAAACTAAAAAAAATATTTTGGGTTCATTTGTTTGATTTAGCTGTCCATATTGTCTTTTTTTTTAATCTAAAGGTCATCGTTTCGCCGACTCGCCTGATGGAAAGCATCGTGTAGCACTTATTCCTTGAAGATACCCAAAATGTAAGTAATAAGGTAAAATTCAAGCATTAAAAAATTAAACTAAACATTTTCGCACAAACCGATTGGGCAACAACCGATCATAACGCAACCTTGGCAATAAATTTGATTTAATTATGAATACTTTACTGTTTTGCAAATCTACGATGGCACGTACTTGGCTATACGGAACCGATTCACTCTCGATTTGAATAGATTGTAACCATACCTGTGTTTTACTGACTCACGTAATCCAATAGTTTCAGTCTACGGAGAGAGTTTAGAGAGAGTTATTTTCTCAAATTAAAATCACAAAGTCAGCAGCAGAAGCGCTCGTGGAACCGGCAACTTAACGTGATTGGCGAGCAGACTCGGTTATCTTGCACTTTGTCTAATGAAAATGTGTGTTTATCGAACATACAGTAGCGAATTTAATAATAATGACAGAGTCTATTCTGAGCATAATGAAATACCTACAAGAACTTGTTTTATAAGAAGGTCACACAACAATGTTGTTTAAGTATAGAGCGACGAGACGAGCGGGATATGTGTCTGATAGTAAGCAACATGCTTGCCCATAATAGTACAGTGGCACTCAGCTATTGGAACATGAAGAGTCCAAATCATTATCACTAGCACTTTCACTAGCGCTTCACCTAGAGATTTAAAATGTTTTATTTCTATGCCCTGTAATTTTACTGAAAGCGTTGCCCTTCAAATCGGTATACAGAGATGTCTTCACATTACTGGTTGGCGATAGAATAATTTGTAAAAGTAAATAGCACACCTCAGGCAGACTCAATAAAGAGTCCTACCACCACAGCATATCCACACATAGTGTGCATATATAGAGGCAAACAGCGGCAAATCTACGACAGTCAAAGACTCTATTCTAAGTAGAATAAAACACAAAATCTTGCTTTATGAAAATAAGATATGTGACCGTCAAAACTCATTAATACTCAAAGACATCGTAGCAAACAAATAACTTACAAAAAATACTTACAAAATATTTTTTTTCTGTAAAAACAAAAAGCAACTTCAATTTAAAATTAACTCAGACAATCGATTCAATTTCATAAGAAGCTGTCACTGCGAAACAAATGTAAGCAACTTTTATAATGTTTCAGATTTTCATAAAATTTGTAAAGGGACACTTGTGAAGTATTTTCGACCAAACAAAAAAAATCATTAAAATCGATTAATAATTTGCAGTGCTATCACGTAACATAATATGTAAATGCAAGAAAAGCGGCGTAGGGTTTTTCAAGAGGCAAGTTACGGCTGGCCTAATCGAGAGAACGGCGACTGCCGATCCGGAGACCCCGGGATCAAAACCACGCGCACCACTGTCTTCTCGAAGTCATGTGCGTAATGCCGCTAACTTAAAACGATGAAGGAAAATATCGTGAGGAAGCCGACATGTACCTAGAATCTTTCGAAGACATGTGTCATCCACCAACCTGCACTGGGGCAGCGTGGTGGATTATGGTCTTTAGCTTTCTTTGTGAGAGGAGGCCACGAGGCCCAGTAGTGGAAACATTTAGTGAACTGTTTATGCTGTTCAAAAGGCGTTGGAGCAACTAGACGGTAAATCACTTTTTATATGGGTGAAATGTTGCGAGATTGCGTCACATCTATAATACGTCATGTTGTGAAACATTAGTGCTGTATAATATCTAAAATTTGCAGTTATACGTTCTCACATAATAATTATAATATCGGCCCTATGACTGCCAATTTTATAATCGACTTCAAAAACGGAGGGATTCTCAATTAGGTAACATGTTTTTTTTGCATATATATGTTACGCTATTGCTCCACCAATTGTGAATCTTTGGTAGATCATTGTTCAGATGTGGTCTCATTTTTTTTTAATCAAATTTGGTATAGTGGGTTCTAGATGACGTTATCATGGGTTCAACGAAAATCTGAGTTTAATTTTAAATCGAAGTCAGGTTTTTTGTAAATTTTTCGGTTAATATTTAATTATTTTAGAGCCCCTACACCACCACGGGTTATACTTATGAGGCCATGATGGCTTACAATGGTTTTACGCAGAAGGCAGAAGGTTCCATTTAAGATGCACTTGCTATTCCGCCCATGGCGGAGTATTTTGCTGACCTGTCGCAGAGGTCCTTCCGGCGGATGTAACGGCAGCGCGTGATCCGAATGCTCGCTTCCGGTTCCGCTTGTTTACATCTTTATATCGACGGTTGCTTCTCCCTTCCGACCGGATGTAATAAGATTTTATCGTTCGAAATCGGTGGGATGCGGCGGAGGCTGTGAAATAGTTATTTCTTCACTGAACTGTAGATTATATCTAGAGAACGGGTCACTTTGGAATGATGTAATGGGTGAAAACATGACTATGTGTAAGAAGAAGAAGAAAATGTGTAAGAAGTATGTTACTTCGTATAGAAAAAATATTAAATTTAGTATGATATTGTGCATAAACGCAGAAGGCAGCTGTCGGGTTCCAATTACTCAATTTTTAGATCAAACTTTATTAAGGAAAGTTCACTTAACTTCAAACTAGATGGCGCTAATAATGTCTAACACACGCATACGTTTTATTTGTTTGTTCTGATACGCATCTAGTAAAATTTAATCAATAAGTTAGATTCACATCCATGTACTGTCGTAATTCATTCAAACTTTCAGACAGGGAACTTCAAACTACAGTAGACATATTTTACTGCTTTTATTTCAAAGAATGTACACGTGGTCTTAGACATTAATAAAACATTGGCTTATTAAAAATGTAATTTAAAACTCAAAAATCCCGACTGCCATAACAAACGAAAGCTAAAAAGAGTTAATACTTCTTCGCACAACACCATTTAGCCCTAAACTGAACAAGGCTTGTACTATGCAAGCCAGATAGCTGATATAGAACAACTTGAAATATATATCTCGATATGATGATGATATTGTTATGTGTTCGGCCTTTACTCATTAGAAACATAGTATCAAACTATAACGTAGTGATTACTTCCTCTGTGTATCAAACAACGAATAGCAGTTAACGCGTTCCATCTTGTCGGAAGCACGTTTGTGTGATCTGATCTGTTAACACTGAGAAGATGATTAGATCACCACAAAAATAGAGCATCGGGATTATGTAAGACATCGTGCTAACATTATAGGTGTGAAAGTTTTGATGTTCGGTACTCAATCACGTTAAAACGACTGAACCAATCGCGTTGAAATTAATGGAACATAGATAACCTCTTCATTCTCAATTCCGTATGTAATTATGTCGTGATAAATAAGTCGAGAATAAAAGTGTTAGTATCACATTTATATTATGTGTTCCGAATTTCAATCCGATCCTTGCATTGGTTCCGATGTAATCAAACAACAAACATCCATGTATCCAAATTTCCACTTATAATAATATAATATTGGTATGATAGTAGAAATAAATCAGATGGGCCTACCTACAGACAAAATCCCATCTAATCCCGGTACAGCAAACCCCAACAGCTATTGACCCACTGAACGTGAAGTGGAAAGGAAAACGGTCGCTCCCAAAACTAGAATTAATAAATCGCTAAGCAGATTATACAGCACCGCTCGCTACGTCACTAAACCTGAACGCAATATTCGGAAAGTTGTATTAAAACGAACAGTTAGCATAAACCTGGCGCAGACGCGGTGGGGGAATTAGCGGCCCGTACGTATGTCAGAACTCGGACTTACGGCCTATTTCAAACGTGGACGAAGATGACGGGCCAGCAAATATGCGATTTACAAGTTGTATTTAAGACTATTACTATTAGGTAATACTATTTTGAAAATAATTATTCAAGGCTACAATTTAATCACAATAAGTAGGTGTACTCGTATTATTCCGGACGCAACGCCACTAGATCAAGGATCAAGATACACTCCGCGAGGTATAGGCTGAGCTTTGCATTAGTGTGAGTGATCACCAATCAGGCAGGAGCGCGGCGAGACAAAATGGCGCCGCGCCTAAGGCCGGTTGTCACACCTACACTATCCATGTACACTCACACAAATGCAAAGCTCAGCTTATGCCTCGCGGAGTGTAATAAAGTAAAAGAAAGGTTGGAGATAAGAAAAATTTTATGGAATACTTTTATCTGAGGATTTTCAGAAGAATGTGATAGCGTCGCTGCGTTCCCGCCATATGCAGTAAAGATTGAATCCCGTAGAGATTTTAGGAGCACCACTGGTGTCGAGTCCGAGATAGCTGACGACCCCCCTAAGTGTCTACGTTGGAGCGAGATTTTCTAAAAACAACAATTCATCATCTATTAGAAGACACCAAGATTGTAACTGTCGGGAGAAAACCGATTCAAACCACGTATTCCACATCCTACACGTTCTTATCACAAATGTACCGTCTAACGTCGTCGTTCGAATCTTTTTAACGTCAACCATGAATCGATGTCGCTATTACAAGCTACGAGTAGCCAGTATATTTTAAAATGTGTGCTGACGTGATTGAGAAACTTTCTTCTTCATCGTGTTCTTCATTACTGAAGGTCGTGCCTTTCTTGACATGCCTTTATCGAGACGGTGATAAGGTCTTTCCATCCTGCTCTATCTTCGGCTTGTCTCAGGGCCGTCGGTAAAGTGAGTCTGGTCACGTCTTTTATTTGGTCTGCCCAACGGATAGGTGAGCGACCCCGTCGCCTTTTACCATCGATCTTACCCACAACAACCAATTTATCTAAGTTGTCAAGTTGTCTCCTGGCGATATGACCAAAGTAACCTAGTACTCTTTGGTAACAGATAGTGGACATTCTGGTTTTAATCTTCAGTTGATCAAGAATCGATTTATTGGTTCTTTTTGCAGTCCACGGTATACGCAACATTCTCCTCCAACGCCACATCTCAAAGGCCTCGATCTTTTTTCGATCAGCTGCTGAGATAGACCAAGATTCGGAGCCGTACATAAATATTGAGAAGACCAATGTCCGCACAAGTCTGGTCTTGGTCGTTGTAGATTGAGCAACAAACAGCCAAATAACATAAGTAGGTGAGTCGCCGATGTCGAGGCCCGACGTTATAACAAAGCGGTACGGCGCGGCGGCACGCGAGGAACGAATAACGGTTATATTTGGGTTATTGGGTGTCACAGTCACGCCTCTCCTACATTTGCCAAATTATTTGCTCTGTTCTAGTTAGAGCCCTATTTTCAATATTTATACACCTCGATTCGCTTGTCTGTCATAACTCCTTATTCATAGTCTTGTTCGGGTAACGTTATAAATAACCCATCTATGTATGAGCAATAATCATAAATGTAATGTATTGTTAAATAGATATTTTTATAATTTACCAGCGGCCCGTTTTGGCTTTGTTCGGATATTGTCATATAAAGACCTCAGAAACCTTCTTTGGCTCATGCACAAGAGGCAGCCCCACCAATTTAATGCCTTATTTTTATTGTTTAGAATAACTCCCTGACGGCGGCATGAATAACTTGACATCTCGAAAATGCCAATTTTACTGGGCAATCATTTGAAAGTTTGACATATTCTATAGCGTAAAGACATACTGAAATGATGGTGTAACAAAAAGCTATGTTAAGAGATATTCAAGCACTTTCAGAAATTCATGTATTTAAGCTAAGACAATATTTTTTCGTCTATTATCTAATAAAATTATAAAAAGCACATGGAAAATAATAAACAACGAGACTGGAAATCTAAGAGTCGTTAAAAAAACTGGACGCACTTCGGGTTGGTGAGGGAGCCACTACACAGAAATCCGAGATAGTGGACGCTTTCAGGACTTCATTTGTTAATATTCCTTTAGAAGCAACTAAACACCTGACATCATCCATGGGGATCTTCAGCGGGACTCGCTGGATAATTGTTGAAGGATAATGTTAATTGCCCATAATCCACATTTGAATTTCATCAAGTTATTGCCACTACAATATTAACAAGAACAAAATTAAAAATTTTGATTAACCCCCGACTACTTCGGATTTGTTATCTGTACAACATTCTACTAGTCAAGCCCTTTCAGTTGATACCCATACTAAGGGAGTTGTGAAAAAAGAAATGTATTTCGCCTTTTTGTGGTAGCGGCCATCTTTGATTTGAAATTTGTCATAGTGCAAAGTATTCTACTAGTCAAGCCCTTTCGTTTGATACCCATATTGAGGTAGTAGTGAAAAAAATAATATAATTCGCCATTTTGTGGTGGCGGCCATCTTGGATTTGATATTTCTTATAGTGTATAGTATTTTACTAGTCAAGCCCTTTAATTTGATACCCATATCGAGGTAGGTTGTGAAGAAATATTTTGTCAGCCATTTTGTGGAGGCGGCCATCTTGAATCGATATTAACCAAACATAGCTTAAAACGCCCGCACGGATATTAACTTTCAAATAAAAAAAACCGCTTTGAAATCGGCTCATCCGTTTGAGCTCTACGGTGCCACAGACAGACACACACACAGACAGACAGACATCGACGTCAAACTTATAACACCTCTTTTTTTGGTCGGGGCTTAAAAACTGTGTTGCAGAAGACAGACAATATTTCGAAACTGTGAAATGAGCTTTATTTTGTACACTGCAATATGTGTATAATAGCGTTACAACTATTTTCACCCATACATTTCTACATTCCATAAACTAATTAAAACGGATTCTGACACCATGACATTATTAGTTTCAGAACTGATCACTAACGAACGTCACATCAACGTATGGTTAATTAATGTTATTATTCATCATCATCATCATCAGCCACAAGACGTCCACTGCTGAACATAGGCCTCCCCCCCAGATTTCCACAACATTTCGCAACATCGCTTGCAGAACTGACAACCGATGGGGAAGAAAGGTTCTCGAGTGGCGACCACGAACCGGGAGACGCAGTGTTGGACGGCCTCCCACTAGATGGACAGATGACCTCACAAAAGTCGCTGGAAACCACTGGTTGCAGGTTGCGCAAGACCGTTCGTTGTGGAAATGTTATTATTACTCTCGATATATTACTTACATACTCATACTTTCCAACTTACATTACAAAATGCGATAGTCGTTCTTGTAATGTTGGATGTTTAGATGTTTGGGTGTACCATCACTCAGTCTCGTCGTAATGCCTGGATGAAACGTACCGATGGGGTTAAAATTTAAAATACGGTTAGATTTTAAATAAATACACGGATAGCTTGCGTTTGATATAGTCAGTCCAGTCCGACTCAAGTTTCGTTCGCGTCCGGGGTTCTTTGCGAACACGCGCACGAACTCTCCTTGAAAAAGATCGCCTGACGCGATCGAAACTTGAGTCGGACTGGACTGACTATAGCAAACGTGAGTTACCCGTGTATTCATTCAAAATATAGAACTACCACGTTAGTTTTCATAATAAAATGGTTAGATTATTTCCAGAAATAACACATAGGCTACTTTTAATTGTGACCAGACCTGAGGGTGCTTAGACTCCGCTTACTGCTTGGTTGAGATTATCCCGGTTTGTTCTGGGTGTTCAGTGATGGAGCGTTCGTTGCCTTTGAACTGTGCATGAGGAAAGGCAGGCTGCAGTGGATCCACAAAAGAATGCGAAAATGTCCCCATGTTCCTGCCGTATACGGCAAAGTTGGAACCCTGTGGAGGTTTTAGACGGTAGGGGCATCGCTTTTAGTGCCGAGTTCCACATAATACGACGGTCCTCTTAAGCGGAAAGGTATGCGTAAATGCATTTCCTGAAATCTGTAAAACAAGGGAATTTACAGAGGATTTTAAGGGCTGTGTCGGTACAAAACGTTTACTGTACCGACTCTGCATGTGAGAAACAAATGTAAGCAGATGATTATTTAAAATTCCAATCATTGAAAATAGCTCGAACATTAAAAAAGTCACTCGATATCCAACAAAAGCCATCCTATCTCTGTAAACTCAACCCCGTGCTCCAGTTCGATGGATATCTGATAATTTACCGCTTATTCCACCCAATCGGAAAGCAATTTTCGCCCTAAATATCGTCATCGCGCCATTAAAACGGCAATATGGCGCCCTTAATGAATTATCGTCATATTCGCCATTTTGTTCGGTGTCGGGAATTCTTAGCCATCAATTTTGGTAATGGTACGGAGGCCACGGAGGGTTTTCTATAAAAGGTTGTAAACCCCTGCCCTTGACATTTAGCGAGTTTCAGAGGCACGTTGTCTCTTGTTATTTGCTGTTCAACCACAGTCTAATAAATCATACAGTCGTTCGACGAAGACTGTCTAGACGGGACAATCGTGCGGGGCGTCCGGGGTACGACGCGGGAAGCCTGTTCCCAAGCTGCGAACAGGAAAACGTCAGCAGTTTGGGAGCGTGGTTCAGTGCTGACGTTTGACGCATGTTTTGATTTTATTTTGTTTATAATTATTCTAAATAATTATGAATTGCTTATAGTAATACATATATTTCCAATAATGGAGCTGGCACCTAATGATGTTGACAACTAACGAATAAAAAAAATATTCGTTTTTTATTTCTCACATTCATACACTCCTTTTTTCTTACATTGTCGGCATTTTTCGAAAATTCAAAGTCAAAGAAGGATAACCCTACTGGTAGTTTTTCTTTATACTGTGGTTCAACTGAGTTACGACACTTGTACCTACGGGTTATGAAGTATGGAAACATGGTTATACTTTTTAGGTTTAAGGTAAAACGGGACCCCATTACTGAGACATCTATGTCCATTTGTCTGTCTGTCTGTCTTTCACCAGGCTGTACACACGATAGTTAGACAATTGATATTTTCACAGATGATGTACACATTTTAGTTGCTGCTATTACAACATATACCTATAAAAAATTAGAATACAAATATATTAAAAGAAGCTTCAATTAAACTAAAATGATTTTTGTTCGTGTTTGCGCGATATTGATAATACGCTCGAAATATTCCCAAAATCTTTAGCTAAATATGCAATTACTTAATAAATATTTTTTGTAACATTTTCTCATTGATGATTTTTTTGCTGTTTTTATAGATTATTATACGAAAACCTTGCAACCTTGTTCATCTACGCATAGACAAAATAACTCATAAAAGTATTTGAACCCATGACCACTATTGTGAATCACATGTTCTGGCGATTAAATCTTGTGTAATGTGTTCAATGTGAATTCAGATTGTTGAAGTTTAAAAGCCATATTTACACACAACCGCACACCCTATACCACAGTCAAATAAACCTCAAGTCAATAGCCAATCGGAAAAAGTGTTAAAAGTAAATGTTAACAAACCACCCACACAAAAACCTTCTCATAATTCACTGACCTCCGGAAGCCAATGTAGCACACAAAAGATCATTCTATAGTCCTTTACATAAAACATTATATTGAAGGTAAAGGATTTAACAAGGCTTTTGTCGTGGTAGAGCTATTTGTAGATTCCGCCAGGGGAAGTACCTTTGCCAGTTATTGTACCCCCAAGTAGTAATGTGCAAACATTACTGTGGTTGGTTTGAAAATCAATGTTTTCAAATTAATTAAAAACCAAAAATCATGTACCTCTAGTGACGAGTGAGTTGCGGTGCTAGGTAGTGATTTGGAATCTTTATGTTTTTGTTCTTTATATCTATACTTTTATTTAATTATTTTTTTATTTTTCCGCTCTACAGACTCCGGGCTCCGTGACCTTTGTCATTACAATTATGTTTTTTTACATATTTCTTGGATTAGGCGAAGAAAAGGAAAATAGGGGAGGTGTTGTGAACATTTAATTCTAGTACTAGTCAGTCCGATTTCGTCTGTTGAGCCGATCACTACCGGTTGGGATTCCGATAGTAATCGACTCGACATCATCTTTTGCTTAAGCCGCCATCTCCCGGCGCAGAGCCTCCACTACGGCCGCGTTTCTGTCCTTTATGGCCATCTGTAGGTTGTTTGAAAGTTTGTTTCTAGTTAATTTTAAATCTGTATTGTCAAAGTATAATCACTGCACCAGTAGAACTGGAACGATGCCTGTGTCAAAAATATGTATATCATTCTGACTAATTAAAACGAAATATTCTGACAGGTAGATGATGGAAAAATATAGGGTCACAGATTTCTAAATTTCTAAACAGATGAAACCTTCGTGAACGACACTGTGAGGCCAGTAATTAGTTATGTATGCGTGACAGCTCTCACCGACGTTGTCAAATTACTCACGTTGGTGTGCGTGTAATGTTCCCAGTCTTTAGAAAAAAATCCCACTATTGATGTCTTAGCTTCGGAAATCTTCGCGTATAATAAACACATATATTAAAATGTTAAAATAATTTATTATAACACCGATTATATATTATGCAAGGATGTAGGTGTTTACTTTGAGTATTCTATCGGACCTGTTTCTGAAATATTGAATATTATGCTTGACAAAAGGTGGCAACTACTCATTTAATATCCGTGAACACAGGAGGTGCAGAGAATTTTTGTCAACTGATTTGATGTTGGGGGGCCAGATCATTCAATTTGTTTATTATCCAATCTTGGTCTGGACGCGTGTCGCAAACGAAAGGTTCACCTTTTCAAAAAATGTTGATACAAACCAACAAAAACCGTCTAAGAGTTTTTGTAAATCAGTTGAACATTATTCATATCGCCACCCAAAGTTCCGTCGCCCAAGTACCAAACGTTTAAATTGGACTGGAGACGTTAAATGATAGAGTGAATGGCCAGGGCGAAGGTCGCATGGCCAAAGGTTCACCAAGTTGATAGCCAACGGAAGATATCATAGGATTGTTTTGATAATTTTGTGGGTCCGCCATAACATTGCCAAAGAAAGTTGTAGAGGTCAAGAATTTTATTTTTCACTTCGGACAACGGGGCTCCTCGATCAACCAAATTAAAGGCGTTTTTAACGTTCACCTTTAACAGCCCTTTCCCCAATTTTGGACAAGGAAAGTCAGGACAGAATGAATAGCAGCCTCACGTCCACCCAGAGAACCAAAATCAAGTTTGTTGGGGCAGGGAGCTCGAAAAAGCAATGTATTATACCTACAACCCACCTTGGCAGCAAGGCCAGTATTTGTGGTGCCAACAGCAATTGGCCTGATCCCAACATCTTTTTTTGGGTAAGTATGTACGCACAAATTAGCACCGTATAAAACTTCGACAATGTCACTATTGACTCGACCAGACAACATAAGGTTAATTAAAACGATTAGATCTCTCAAAAGAACTCGCCTACTTTTTTAAGCTCTACTATACCAACTTCCAAGTATTAAAAACTTGCTTCATAACTATAGTTTTCATCAACACAATTAGTATTTTTATAAACACTAGTAATGACGTGGATTTGTGCTAGGCATCGATTCACATTAAATTAAAAAAATACGATTATAAAAATAGGGTTTAAAATAGAATAATACAATCTACATTATATAATTTGGTCTACGAGTATCTTCAAAAAAATCATAATCTAGAATAGAATAGAATAGAATAGAATATGCTTTATTGTATAAACTGTGTACAGAGTACAAGATATTACAATTTCTATGAGTTCCAACAGTTTTGTCCATTTCGAACATACAATATTATTGACCATTTTGAAAATAATAATTAATCTAACATTTCAAAATCTTAATCAACATTACAACAAATAATGCAACATTTTAAATTCTTAATTTACATTATAACACATATTAAAACAGCATGGCACAAAGAGTGACTGTATATTTACTATTTGAATACGATATTTACGTTACTTATTGAAATATTCTTTGAGATCATAAAATGCTTCAGAGATCAACCATTTCTTAAGACTGTTTTTAAATGCATTGCCAGTTAAAGTTTTCAAGTTTAGTGGTAAGTGATTGTAGATCTTAATGGCACTTGCAAATGCACTTTTTTCGTACACTGTGTTGTTAATTTGATGTACACACAAATTATACTTGTGTTTGGTGCGTAGATTATCTGAACGAGTCGATTTGTCATTAAAATATATTTGTTTGTTGTTTTGAACAAACATGCACAATTCTAGAATGTAAATGCAAGTTAAAGTTAGAAGATTATTGCTTTTAAATACATCTCGTAAGGTGTCAGTATTTTTCATTCGAAATATGTTGCGTAGACACCTTTTTTGAAGCACAAATATGGACTGCACTTCAACAGAGTTTCCCCCAAAAGATTATCCCATAGCTTAATATGGGGTAAACATACCCATAATACGCATTTATGGCGACAGTTTTCGACGTAATACCACTTAAAATAGATAATGCGTAACATGAACTACTGATTTTGCTACTAATTTTACTAAGATGAGCTTTCCAGTTTAGGTGGCGATCTATAGTGACACCCAAAAATTTGCCTCATTTACCTCATTTATGTTGACGTTGTTATGCTTAATATTTAACTTTAAAGGAGTTTTTTTACGACTTCCGAATTGCATAAATTTTGTTTTTGTTGAGTTTAGTGTAAGATTAATAGAACCTAAGAAATCAGATGTTTTTTGTAGTATCTTATTGATTTCTTTTTCAAAGTCTGAAGAATGTTGGGCATTATGCGGTATAAAAAACGTTGCGTCATCGGCAAACATGACACACAAGTATTCGGTAATCGACGGTAGGTCATTTATATATATTAGGAACAACAAGGGCCCAAGTATACTACCTTGTGGTACCCTAAATTTATGTTTTCAAATTCAGACTGGATTACCTCGATGGTTTTTTTCTTTTGTCATAAGATTCTATAATGGTAGCTTGACATCTGTTTTTCAAGTAAGAACTTATTAATTCCAAAGCTTTGCCTCTTATTCCAATTTCTTCAAGCTTCTTTAGAAGGGTTTCGTGAACGACGCTATCGAAAGCCATGGATAGATCTATGAAGAGGGCAATGCCAGTTTTATTATCATTTATTTTATGCCAGACATGTTTCAGCATTTTAAAGATTGCTGAAGTAGTATTTTGCCTTTTCGAAAACCAAATTGATTAACATTTAAAATATTATTTGTTTCTAAGAATGAAATGATTCTGCTATATAAAACTTTTTCCCATATTTTTGAAAAACTTGGTAATATGGCTATGGGTCTGTAGTTTCCCATCTCAAATGTTGAGCCTTTTTTATGTAACGGTAAAATCAATCCCTTTTTTAAATTATCTGGAAAGCAGCCGGTTTCTATGGATAAGTTTATTATATAAGTTAATGGCTCCACAATAAAATCAATGCTATTTTTTATTGCTTTAACAGAAATACCGTCATATCCGGCTGTTTGTTTATTTTTAATTGCTTCACAACATTTTTATTTCCTGACAAGTCACTGGCGTAAGAAATATGCTTTTACAGCTAAGATTAGGCGTTTTATGTTTTGTAGTATTATTATTTGGAGTTTGCTTGGCCTTATTGATGAAATACTTGTTGAATGTTGAAGCAATTTTGTTAGGATCTGTTATATGTAAATCATCAATCTTTAAGGTTTCTACTGACGTTTTTATATAGTTGGTCTGAGATGTATGCCCTTTGATTATTCCCCACGTTGCTTTATTTTTGTTTGTACTCCTGTTTATGTACTTAATATTAGCCATTTTACGCGACAGGCGAGTTACTTTTTTAAAAGTAGATGAGTATTTTTTATATGTTGTCAAGTTATTTTGGGTTCTATTTTCGCGACATTTTAAATACATTTTGCGTTTAGTATTGCTTGCTATAACTATACCCTTAGATTTCCAATTTGGATTTTTTTTGTGTGGAATTCTCACGCGCTCTAGGGGGATACATAAATTAAATATTAGGCTATACAATTCAATAAACTCATTGTATGCTTCGTTTGCATTGTCATGAGTGTAGACTTTGGCGAAACTTACCTGAGATAAATATTTAAGGAATAAACCCATATTTGCTTCCACTTTCCTTTTATACTTGAACCAGTATTTTTCCCTGAAACTTAAGTTACTAAGGACGCTGAGTAATTGAATAGTGTGGTCAGATATGCCAATATCTAATATCTTGGCTTTGTACCGTTTTAGGTTAGTTAATATATTATCTATGCATGTTTTAGTTTTATCTGTTATTCTGGTAGCGTCTTGTATATTTATATTTTATATCTATATTTTACCTTAACTTTAGGGAAAATAATTTCAATTTAGTATAGCAATACTAACCAATTTTCGTTGAGGTGTTGTGTTTCTATTCATCAATCGAAATAAAATCGCCTAAATTATATAAATATCAGTAAAAATATTCAAACTTTCCTATGAAATGATATTCCTCTTTCGTTTTTTTATTTTTAGGAACAATGTTTGCAATGTTTGAAGACACAAGACGGCATAATCTTAAACATAACTTAAAATCACACGGGACTCCCGTACGAGACGGAAGTCCGTTTCGTACTGACTGGAGTTTGTATTTGCTTTGGCGTTTGATATTTGCTTTCTGGACCTTAGGATCTGTGTTCCGAACGTTCCATCTGCCTTTTGTTTTAGAAATCTGTGTATAGGGTATTATTTTTTCTTTTATCTAATTATGTATCAAATATGGCCAAACTACTGGACAGTAGGACTTCTGACTTCCGTTTGTAACGTCAACTCTTCGTAAAAAAAGCACAATGAAGTGACGTCAGTTGAAAATTTTAAGCACTGTATCGGTCATTTTCGTTTGTGAATTAAACCGACTTCAAAACGACAAATAGGCACTCAAAAGCGAAAAACAAATTAATTTCATTATTACAAGTGCTGCTCACTCATCTATTGGAAGTCTTTTAGCAAAAGAAAAATACACGCACACTATTTTTTATAGCTACGGTTCGTATCTATAAAACGGTTATTAGGCCTATCCTAATGTACGGGTGTGAAGCTTGGACACTTACGCAAAAAGAGGAAAATAGACTTCTTATTACGGAGCGAAAAATATTCCGGAAAATTTTCGGGCCAGCAAGAAAAGAAGATGGTAGCTGGAGGATGAGGAAGAATGCTGAAATTGTGAAAAACCTAGTGGCTGAACCTAACATCTTGGGTGAAACTAAATCTTATAGACTTCGCTGGCTCGGCCACGTAGAGAGAATGGGAGAGGATCACGCTGCTAAGCGCGCCTATTTAGGTGTCTCAAATGGTCGACGACCGGTGGGACGTCCCAGATTCCGATGGAAAGACCAAGTGGAACGAGACATACGTGAGCTTCAAGCCTCTGTATCATGGCAGGAAAAGGCTCAAGACAGAGATGAGTGGCGTCTTTTGGTGTCAGCGGCCAGGACCCACTTTGGGTCGTTGAGCCAAGTTAGTTAGTTAGTTATTTTTTTATAATCTAACGGGGCTAATCAGTTTTTTGTCACTCATTTTGGTTTTTCATTCACGTTATTTTCGAAAATCTGAAAGATTAAGTTATCCGGGTGTTGTGCCGGCGTTAGTGGTTGGGTAATGTCCTTATTCAGGAACGAACCTTCAGATAAATCTTATCAAGTGTCGGCCGGGCTCGACACCCGATAGCCGCGGGGCTAATTCCACCGACACTGCAGATTTATAACGCTGCCACCTCCTGAATAGACCGACTTACCGGAATAATTTCTTGGCAAGATTTCATTAACAAAATTGTTTTTAACCCCCGACCAAAAAAAGGGATGTTATAAGTTTGACGTCGATGTCTGTCTGTCTATCTGTCTGTCTGTCTGTCTTGTCTGTCTGTGTGTGTGTCTGTCTGTGGCACCGTAGAGCTCAAACGGATGGACCGATTTCAATGCGGTTTTCTTTATTTGAAAGTTAATTACCGTGCGGATGTTCTTAGCTATGTTTGGTAAATATCGATTCAAGATGGCCGCCTCCACAAAATGGCGGACAATATATTTCTGCACAACTTACCTCGATATGGGTATCAAATTAAAGGGCTTGACTAATAAAATACTATACACTATAAGAAATATCAAATCCAAGATGGCCTCCACCACAAAATGGCGAATTACATTAATTTTTTTCACTACTACCACAATATGGGTATCAAATGAAAGGGCTTGACTAGTAAAATACTATGCACTATGACAAATTTCAAATCCAAGATGGCCGCTACCACAAAATGGCGAAATATATTTTTTTCACAACTCCGTCAATATGGGTGTCAAATGAAAGGGCTTGACTAGTAGAATGTTATACAAATAACAAATCCGAGGTAGTCGGGGGTTAATCAAATTTTTTAATTTTGTTCTTGTAGATAATTAGCTGGCCGTTCCAACTTCATTTGTGTCGAACAATATACCTCTATATAGTACTAGCAGCGCCCCGTAGATTTACCCACGTTGTTCCCGTTTCCGTTGTTTTCCCGGGATAATAAGTAGCCTATTGTGTTCTTCGAGACTATAACCTGGTTCCAAAGACACGAACGAAGAGATTTGACTCTACTTTCGTGATAAGAACGTCTAGGCTGTGGCCCCGTGTAAACACAATAATTTCCCCACACATAGATATCGCATAACAAGGGATTGAAGTGCTCTTAGTTTTAGACTTATAAAACTTACGATCATATTAGTACGATCCAGCGATAAACGATATACCTTACTTACAATGATTAAAATACACTTAAATAAATGAAAAGATAAATATAGTCGATAGTGATATGTCGTATGTATGAAAATGGATGTAAGTAACTTTAACTTGCACATTTAAATTCCTGGTTGCCTGGAACATCTCTCGTTGCGCTCGGCAGTAAGGTGGCTTTTTTTGTTGTTGGTAAATCGGCAATGTCGGCAGTAAGGTGGCATTTACGCGTGTAGGTACACCGCGAGGGATGTTGGGATCGACAACACAGAGCTGGCACCAAAGAGATTCCATATACTACGGATAGAGTTAGATTTGCCGCACGGTTCCTTTGTGTCAATCGTAAGCAGATGACGTGCATACTATTTATGGCAACAGAGTGATCTGCCGCGACAAAAGTATGACACTTCCACAAGAGCGACAAGGCAAGAAAGATGCTACCCGTGGTTTCGGTGTAAAGCGTTTGTGTCAACTCTATACGTAATATATGTAATCTCTTTGGTTGGCACCTATATCTATTAACTAATCCTCAATGGTTTCTCCAGACGTGACTTGGTGGCTGCGTCGCGACCAAACTCGCAATCGATCGCGAAAGATTCCCATTTGTGTCACACTTACCTAAGTGCTTTACTGTAATGTATTTATTAGTTGTAAGTTACGGCTGGTCTGATCGGTAGAATAGCGACTGCCAATCCGGATCCCGATTTCAAATCCCCCCGCACACCACTGTCTTTTCGAAGTCATGTGCGTAATGCCGCTAACTTAAAAACGGTAAAGGAAAACTTCGTAAGGAAACCGACATGTACTTAGGACTTTTCGAAGTCATGTGTCATCCACATACCCGCACTGAACCAGCATGGTGGATTATGGCCTTGAATTTCTCCTTGCGAAGGAAGGCTCCGAGTCTCGGTGCGAACATTTAATGGGTTGTTTATGCTATACTAGATGTACTTTGTTCTTGTTCTGTGTTTGCGACACTATACAAAAATATCTTTCTTATTTTTTTTAAGTAAAAACTCTTTTCTCACATACATGTTTTTCGTCACGCTCGGGAATGATAAGAAATCTTCGGGTAAACTCGGGACCATGGCCATGGCCATCTAGAAATTCTGACGCATTTCTAGATGGCCATGCTCATGGCCACGCCCGGTTTCACCCGCGTAGTTTCCAAAGTAATCTATCAAATCCTGAGTTATAACTTTTCACTTCTACCGGCAGTTCTTATGACAGCCAATTTTTTTTCTTGCCTTTTTTTTAAAAAGGTTCCTGTTAAACTTTTCTCGTTCTCGGTCCTCGTAGCCCCGATACGGGTAAAGCCCTTCATAGGGACAGGACAGGGTACGTTGATTGCTCTGTCGACGCCAT
Source organism: Ectropis grisescens (assembly GCA_017562165.1). NCBI lineage: Eukaryota > Metazoa > Arthropoda > Insecta > Lepidoptera > Geometridae > Ectropis > Ectropis grisescens. Next base: position 24,639,179 of record CM029787.1, on the reverse strand, counting down.
TTGTTCGATCGGATCCATTGTACCTACACCCGGTTAATGGATCGCTAATTGAAATTCGCTGTGGGAGGAAATGGATTAAAAAATATGTACTTCGAAAAAAAAACTGTTGCGATGCAAATTAACATTATGAAAAACAATGCAAATGAGTTCTAACGTATACAACAAACGAACATTAACACACACACATACACACACACACACACACACACACACACACACATACACACACACACACACACACACACACACCCTTGCACACATTCTTAGACACGTTCATGTTCACCACTTACACAGACGCGTACACACTTTCTTACACCCACAGCTCACACGATATCCTCTTTCAATTCTCTCGTTACCTTTTGTTTTTAAATTGATTTTCTATTTAGTGTTAAACCCTCTACACACGAGCCCTAAAATCAGAGGAAATGACGTAAAAGTAGTGGGGCGGAACCTACATCGCCCCATAAATCACCAATCATATGGTGCGATGTAGGGTCCTCCCCCACTACTTTTACGTAATTTCCTCTGATTTTAGGGCTCGTGTGTAGAGGGTTTTTGTAAATATGGTAAACAATTTTTTTTTCCGCTCTACAGAATCCGGGGACCTTTGTCATTACAATTATCTTGTTTTTACATTTATCTTAGACTAGATGCCCGTCCCGGCATCGCCCGTGGTACATTTATACACTTATCAGGATCCCGTACATATACAACGGTGAAAGAATGACTGAAATCGGTCCAATCATTCCTGAGAATATCGCTTTCAAACAAAACACCTCTTCAGCTACCTGCTACGCCACCTGTCGGAAATTGGTCGTACTAACTCAGAGATTAGCAAAGGTTTTATATTCAAGAGTTATGTAATCTTAGACACATGCTGTCATGTGTCATGTCAAAGCACGAAACGTACGAAAACTCTCAAAAAAGGAAATTTCTATAGCCTTCCTCGATAAATGGACTATCCAATAGAAAAATAATCTTTCAATTCGGACCCGCACTTCCCGAGATCCTAGCGTTCAAACAAACAAACACACTCTTCAGCTTTATAATACTCATACTCATACTCATTTATTACATACAATCCGTAGATACATGTCAGTAAATTAATAGTAATTGTATATAAAATATACTAATTGAAATTTTCATTACACACTCAACAATCAAAATTAAAAATTACACAATGTCAAACTTAAAAATTCAAATTCCACACTCAATTTATTAAATTAATTATTACAAAATGTCAATCATCAGATCCGATTATTAAAGTATTAAATAAAATTTATCAGAATTGTATATAAAAACTAGATGTCCGCCCCGGCTTCGCCCGTGGTACATTATATAGCACTCATCGGGATCTCGTACATATCCAACGCTGAAAGAATGACTGAAATCGGTTCAGACATTCCTGAGAATATCGCTTTCAAACAAAAAAAACCTCTTCGGCTACCTGTTACGCCACCTGTCGGAAATTGGTCGTACCAATTCAGATTTAGAAACAAAGATTAGCAAAGGTTCTTCAACTTCGACTTTTTCTTTTGGCTTCCATTCGGTGATGTCACCGTTGACATGACGACGATGAAATGACGTTTAGCTGTCGTTTACGTTTCATGTCGAACGTTCGTACGGTCGAACGGGATATTCGTCGTTTGTCGTTTTTGACGTCTCACGGGAACGTGATAAAAAAATATCCTATGTCCTTTTCCTGGTCCTGAGCTACCTCCTCACAAATTTTTAGCCAAATCGATTCAGCCGTTCTTGAGTTATAAATGGTGTAACTAACACGACTTTCTTTTATATATATAGATTATATGGCAAAATTATATAATATTAGTATAGATATAGATTAGTATAGATTAAGAAAAGAAAAGGAAAATAGGGTGTTATGATCATTTAATTCTAATACTAGTCAGTCCAATTTCGTCTGTTGAGCCGATCACTACCGATTGGGATTCCGTTAGTAATCACCTCCTCCCGGCGCAGAGCCTCCACTACGGCCGCGTTTCTGTCCTTGACTGCCATCTGTAGGTCAACACAATATCTATTATCAGTTGCAAAGAACTGTAGTTTTATTTATTCGGTACTCATATATCCTAGTCCGGGGATGGTTGTTAAATCCTACTAATATTATATAATGAAAGATTGAATTTTAGATGTTTGGTGGAATTTTAAGTTTCAATCACGTCGGAACTCCTGAACGGATCGAGTTAAAAAATATAGTTAAATCTCAGACTATAATTAAAAATACAAATAATCAAATAAATAACACGAAATCTCACTAAAAAGAGTTTTAGGTAGGTGTATTTAATAACAGTATTAATAATAATAACCTTTATTGTTATTGTATTAATTTATATCATAGAATAGGAATCTCTAAACATTCTTATGTATAACATTAAGATATACCAATCATTTTAATTTTCCTACAATGTGTGTAGGTTGAAATACCGTCCCTCCGTTAGCTTGATAGGACATAACAATAAGAATCTCGTAAACTTAATTATTCCAGTAATAAAATTTCGTGTCACAGTCATAAATCCTGGCATTTTAGTTCTAAAACGTCTTGGAGCCCAGATCTTAGTGTCTCCATACCGAACTTTATACTAAAAGGAGTAATTATTTGCACATCAAAAACAGTACGTGAGCATAATGTACTGTTTCGCTGTTTAGTTTATCCCAGTTAAACTAAACTGTCTCCAAGGTCTACATCTTTTTGTTTTGATATATTATAGAGAGACAAGCAGAAGGACACATGCCTATTAGGCGTGTTAGCAACACGATCCTAACAGCTATTGAAACCCATTCCATGCCACCAAGCAGTAATGTGCAAACACCACTTAGTTCCAGCTTGAAACGTAACTTTTCCATAGAAATTCAAGGCAAAGAAATGGAGTTATGATGGAAAAAAAATTGAGTTCCAGCTATATGTATGGGACGCCCCCATAATTTATTGTATTTTTCTTTTTTTTATGAAAATCTGAATCCGGTTCACAGATTTCAATAGTGTAGTTTAAGAGAAAAGCGGCTGTGACATACGGACGGACGGACAGACAGACTGACATGACGAATCTATAAGGGTCCCGTATTTTGCCATTTGGCTACGGAACCCTAAAAATTCTAACAAGCAATCGAATAAATTTTGTGTAAACTACTTACAAAGTTGAGTAATAATTACCTTGTTCACCCTTCTTCTCTTCTCGTGACCACCATGGTTGTAATGGCCGAGCTAGTACACGAGGCTAGTTTCTCAAGCTAGTACTTTAGTAGTGGTAGGACTCTTGGCAGAGTCCGCCTGGGGAAGTACCACACCTTGGCCAGTTATTTTACCGCCAAGCAGTAATGTGCAAATAATACTGAGTTCCGGTTTGAAGGGCAATGTTTCCAGAGAAATTACAGGGCTTAGAGATATAACATCATAGATCTCTGAGTGACGAGCGCAGTGCAGTGCTAGGTAATGATTTGAATTTTTCACGTTCCAATAGCTGCGTGTCACTGTGCTGTTATGTGGCAGGCATGTTGCTTACCATCAGCCACATGTCCTGCTCGTCTCGTCACTCATTATTTGAAAAATAAAAAAAGTAATCCAACTAAGATTATATATGCGAAAGTTTTGGATGTTTATAATGTATGAAATTGAATATGTTGTATTTTTGATGTGCGATTAAATTTCTTTCATAATAAAGTGGGTATGAAATACGGCGCGACTTCCCTCCGTCGAGGCATTCGCCTAATAAACCTGCGGAACTTTCGAGAATGCATATAATTTATATTTGGAGCAACGCGGCTATAAAGGCTTTTGTTAAGTACCTGATTCTTATGTATCAAAGAGACTTTTAAAATATGCTAGTCCTACTTCAGTTTATGTACGTATTTGTACATTGTATTAGCGGAGCGAGGCTTAACCTGAGTAGTTCCATGTGTGCTATTTTCGCCCTAAGTTACCAATGCGGTATTCCAGACCATAATCTGTGTTCCAAATTTCACCCCGAACCATTTCGACGTGATCGAGCAACAAGCATTCAAATTTTGACATTTATAAAATTAGTAGTTTTTTTTCACTGAATTTGTACAACCTAAAGGCTTCTTCTGTCTACTTTATCCGTTTCTAAACATGCCGGTTTCCTGGCGATGTTTTCATTCACCATCATAATCTCTTTTGTTTCTTACTGCAAAATAAATGCGTAAATAATGTTTTCCTTGCGGTTTCTGCAACGGGGCGCCTCGGAGGGTGTAAATACTCCCTAAAGGGCTTCAAAAGGTATAATGAAGGGATGTAGGTGTCTGTAAGGTATTACGGCGGAGCTGCCTTGGATTACGTCTCGCTTGCTCTCTTGACCTACATCCTACATAGTAATGTGTCTGTTTGTTTATTCTAGGAGAAAAGGGTGTTTCTTGAGAATTATGCGCTCATTGTGAGTATAAGTTATCTTTCTTATATATATATATTATACCTTTAAACGAGTAATTCTTATATATATAATGTATATATATAATCTGAATCTCGGAAACGGCTCGAACAATTTTCATGAAATTATGTATACAGAGGGTTTCGGGGACGATAAATGGATCTAGCTAGGTTTTATTTTTTCAAAACGTAATTTTATGCGCGTTTTTTAGACAATGAAAAACTCCTAAATGAAAGTGAAAAACCTACAATGTCATTAGAATACGATAACTTATTTCGCCACTGTTCTGAAAGTCTAAATGGCTCAGACGGAATATGCTCGCCCTCGGAATCAACAGGTCCCGGTTCGAATCCTGATGGTTACACTCGGGTCTTTTCTTTTTGTTCTTTTTTTTCTGAGAAAATCTTTTACTTAGAACCCTTAATAAACGCATTTAAACCGAGCAAAACTCGGTAACCAGGTAATAATAATATTATAAAAGATCCATATAACCAAAAATTTACTTTTATAAGTTTAGTAGGACTACCATCAATCACCCCACGGCTTTGCCAACGTATTTCCCGTTTCCGTAGTTTTCGATCCGTTCAGCAAACGTGATCGAGCAAGAAACATCTAAAGTTTCACTTTTATATTATTAGTGATATAGCTAATTATAAATTTAACTCAGATCATGATAAAGTACTGTGTAATATTTTCGATCTGTGAAAAAATTAGATAAGTAATAAAAACAATATTTTATTCTAGTTGTTTTCCACTCATTGTCTTTTTACGTCACTTTGTATGTTTTGTATTGGAAATAAAATAATTGTGTTGTTAAATTTGTTATTTATACATATAAACTGCAAACTAGGACTTATCTTGTAGCTCATTTGGTAGTAAGTCTACACCAATTGCCGTATATTGTGAGTTGAATTCCCACCTAGGCAAAACATTTGTGTAGGTACCAATCGACGTACTACGAGTATCTATTACAATCATATCTATACTAATATTATAAAGCTGAAGAGTTTGTTTGTTTGTTTGTTTGTTTGTTTGTTTGTTTGTTTGCTTGAACGCTAGGATCTCGGGAAGTACTGGTCCGAATTGAAAGATTCTTTTTTCTATTGGATAGTCCATTTATCGAGGAAGGCTTTAGGCTATAGAAAATAACTCTACTATTAATTGAAGCGGAGCATGAAACAAGAATGTAACAAAATCGGGAAAAAATATTCCCCTTTTGAGAGTTTTCGTACGTTTCGTGCTTTGACATGACACATGACAGCATGTGTCAAAGATTGCGTCATTGAATTTCAGTAATCTGTGCCTTGAATATTTTTTTTCTAATTTTTTTTGCTAATTTTTTTTCTAAATCTGAGTTGGTACGACCAATTTCCGACAGGTGGCATAGCAGGTTGCTGAAGAGGTTTTTTGTTTGAAATCGATATTCTCAGGAATGAGTGAACCGATTTCAGTCATTCTTTCACCGTTGGATATGTACGGGATCCCGATGAGTGCTATATAATATACCACGGGCGAAGCCGGGGCGGGCATCTAGTTGTATATATGCATTGAAAATGTTTATTTTGTAGAAACATTAACCAAGTGCTTGGTTCCCATAGCCTAATCTTTGCTTATAATGGGGCTTTATAGGGATAGTGTAAAAAATTTCGACCAAAATTTATTATCATTTATTTTAACTTTTATACGTAGATTTACATTTGACCGCCATCTTGACGACAAGGTCTTGACTACGATACCTGTGTTTACCTAAAAAACTTGTCAGACATAGGGACTGCCGATAGTAGTGTTATCTTACTCGTAAAACTCAGATTTGATAGCTTACTTTGCAAACATTATGGCATGACCATCTAGAAATGCGTCAGCATTTCCCCGTTGGCAGACGCATTTCTAGCTGGCTAATGGTCATGGTCCCGAGTTTACCCGAAGATTTCTTATCACTCCCGAGCGTGACGCTAGAATTCAATTCACAGACCACGAAAAATTTGTCTGTGCCGCGTCAAAAGAAGTTTCGATTCGATTCGCTCTTGAGTGGTTGACACCGATGGCTACATCGAGAATAACCTACTCAGGCAACGCTTTCCAAGGCCTAGCCGTTTTTGCCACAAAACTATCAATTTTACCAGAAAAAGATACAATTTAAATTACCCAAATATAATAAGGAAGTAGGATAATAAAAGTTACATCAGCGAAAAGCTTTATTGCAAACGATTCTTCATACAAAAGAGTTCTTCAATACAATAAAGGGCACAACACGCCATTCAACGTTGCGTAACATACCACAGAATACGTCACAGTACTTACCATCTCCATTTCCATAGTAACTGCTGTGGCAACTATGGTACACCATAGAACCGCCCTAGAAACACCCTTCATCCGTCGACATATAAAACCGAGGATATGAATTACCGAAAAAAAATCGATCGATATTGTTTATCAACATTATCTAGACCCAAACCACAAATTACGCCAAAGCTTTTTTTTTGATGTAATAGAGTTACGAGACGAGCAGGACATGTGCCTGATGGTAAGCAACACGCTTGGCACACAACAGAACAGTAACATGCATCTATTGAAACGTGAACAACCCAAATCATCACCTAGCACTGTACTGAGCTCGTCACCCAGAGATAAATCTATACCAATATTATAAAGAAGAAGAAGAAGAAGAGCTTGTTTGTTTGTTTGTTTGAACGCTAGGATCTCGGCAAATGCTGGTCCGAATTGAAAGATTATTTTTCTATTGGATAGTCCATTTATCGAGGAAGGCTATAGGCTATAGAGAATAACGCTACTATTAACAGAAGCGGAGCATGAATCAAGAATGTAACAAAATCGGGAAAAAATTTTGAGAGTTTTCGTACGTTTCGTGCTTTGACATGACACATGACAGCATGTGTCAAGATTGCGTCATTGAATATCACAGATTACATACCTCTTGAATATAAAACCTTTGCTAATCTCTGAGTTGGTACGACCAATTTCCGGTGGCACAGGTAGCAGGAGCAGGTAGCTGAAGAGGTGTATTGTTTGAAAGCGAAATTCTCAGGAATAACTGAACCGATTTCTAAAATTTTTTTCACCGTTGGATATGGGTGGGATCTCGATGAGTGCTATATATGTTCCACGGGCGAAGCCGGGGCGGACATCTAGTAAATAAATATTGGTGGACATTGCACACACAACACCAACTGACAATACTGACAAACACGGCAAGGCTTGTAAAGTGCTTATACCATATATACCAAACACAGCTGATATAATACTTATATATATTTTAAATACATACTTACTATACATAGAAAACACCCAGGCACAGTACAAATATTTGTATTCAACACACAAATATTTGCACTGGGTGGGGATCGATCCCACAACCCACGGCTTCGCAGGCAGACTACTACCAACTAAGCCAACAGGCCAGCCAATATACAGAGATATACGATGTTTTATCTCTATACCCTGTAATTTCACTGGAATCGTTGCCCTTCAAACCGGCACAGTAATGTTTACGCATTACTACTTGGCGGCAGAATAACTGGCATAGGTGTGGTACTTCCCCAGACGTACTCTGCAAAGAGTCCTACCGCTGCAAAAAATACTTTAGAAATGAAATAACTGATTATTATAAAACGGCTTTATGAAAGGAAGAGGAAAGGAGTGGTTACCTCACAACATTCGACTGGGTGAGTCACTTTTGATAGTTGTTCGAAACGGTTATTTTTTGTTTGAGCCATATGAATTTTATCGAAATCAGCAGGTGATTTTTGTAATTTAGTGACCAGGCAGTGCAACCCATGAGGAAGAGTAGCCCTAATTTACGAATGAGTTTTTTTTTGTAGTATACAGTGAACGGACGCGCGCCCTGATTGTACGCAATATGCCTGTTTATTACAGCACCGAGCCACATAGTTATTTAAATATGAAGTACAACACAGTACTGGTCCCACATAAATATAACATGATTAATCCCTTTCCCTGTAATTTCTCGCTCCTCCTTGGTGGTAACATAACTGGCAAGAGACAAGGCTTTCACGAAGAGGCTGTGCAGGCTATACCGTCAAATTTGTAAAATTTTTGAGAGTATTACCTCTACAATTGAACAAAACATACGGTGTTCTGGCCCTACAAGTTCCAAGCAATTGGTTTCCTCCAGGGAGCACCCAAATGTCACATCCTCTGAGTATCTCGTTCAAGTCACGCCCATGGCCCTTAGGGGCCGCCTTGCGACCCACTTCCCCCGGGCGTTGACCCGCTGGCCCTATGGTGTATTCTGTGGTGCAAGGTCGTCAGCTGATCGATTGCATCATTCCGTCACGGCTGTTCGGTGGAAAGTTCTAGTTTATGGGGCTGGCTTGTGGTGTTACTAAATATTTGATTTAGCCAGTATTAGCCACATTCTGACGTCATTAGATAATTTATCTGCAAGAATATTGCGTCTGTTTCCTTTGAAACAAAAGGCATATAAATCAAAGAATACTCTTGCAAAACACCTTCCTTCCACTCGACACCACCAAAACGAAACCATACGACACCACGGATGGTGTCGTTTTGGTGGTGTCGAGTGGAAGGAAGGGCAAAACAACTTCTGAACTATGAACTATGTGAGAGTTCTTTGAGTAGGTGTACAAATATTAAATTTTATACATGTTGACATTCTTTTATTATATACATATTGAACTATGATTTTTATTTTTGATTATTATTTTTTGATTTTTCTATGCATAATGACATTCTTTGACATTGCTCACACGGCTGAACTGCAAGAGCTACTACTGCAAGACCTTGGATTCTACATGAAACCACACACTTGTCAAAGTCCATAACATTATCCTGCTGAAGCACAAGACGTTGGCGTAATTGTACTCATCAAACATATCACACTAACATAACACAACGGGATAGAAGCCAGAAAGTAATAGACGATGAATCAGAGGACATATATGATACAACCGATTAAAAGTTAAAAATGAAAAAAGAAGAAGAAGACTTTATCAGCTGACTATTATTAGCATTGTATAAATTCAGACCAACGGAAACTGCGTTGCCAGACATATTGCATGCCTCTAGAAGAAGAGGCCAGTTTGTATGTCAACTATTTAAATGTTTTGTATCATCTTATCTTACCTGCAAACAGCAATAAAGATTTTTGTATTTGTATTTGTAACCACCGAACGAAAAAATAATCAACATCATCTGAATTCTTTAGAGATAAACATTTCGTGTGACGTTGTTTGTCCACGACGAACTCCTAAACTACTGAACCGATTTTAATCCAATCCTGCAAACTGTGGGCGGTGTCATCCTACTGAAGAGATAGGACAGTTAGCTTAATTTATAACTTATTGCCAATTATTTGTATACTAGCAATGCCTGGCTGTTTTACCCGCCCATTCTCGTGCCCTAGAGTATCCCGTGATAAAAAGTGGCTTGTTCCTAACCATGTTTCAAATTTGGCATTAATATTGCTAGGACTCTTGCCAGAGTCCGCCTGGGGAAGTACCACACCTTTGCTAATTATTCTACCACCAAGCAGAAATATGCAAACATTACTGTATTCCGGTCAATGTTTCCAGAGAAATTACAGGGCTTAGAGATATAACATTTTAGATCTCTGGGTGACGAGCGCAGTGCAGTGCTAGGTAATGATTTGGACTCTTCATAGCTGCGTGTCACTGTGCTGTTATGTGCCAGGCATGTTGCTTACCATCAGACACATGTCTTGCTCGTCTCGTCACTCTTTAGTTAAAAACACCCGAGAAAACTGGAACGGAGATTAGTATTATACATAATAAATCATTATGCATAAGGCATTAGTATTACACATAATTTATTATGTGTAATACTAATGCCTCTAATGTTTTTTACCCATAATAAATGATGTGTAATACTAATTCCCCTAATGATAAAATTGTCATGTCACAGTGTTTGCAACAAACTTGTTTGAAACGACTTGGCCGATGTTTATGTATTTTGTGTATATTCGGCATTTCTATGTATAGGATACCTCCTATCTGTGTTATGCTCCCTTTCATCCCATTTTATACATTTTTAGTATTTTCATATTTTTCATGGTTTTCACATAGCCCTTCCTTGTTTCACCCTTTTATCGCCTCCTTAGTTTGAACAACGATATTAATTCTGACGCATAATTTATACGTCAAGACAGTGTTTCTCGGGTCACCTAATAATACAACAGAAAGGTAAATGAAGACACATGGTAAAATACCAAGCTGAAGTATTGATTTGGTTCGTGGTTTGTTGGCTATTCTTATATTATTAGACAATTTCCTATCGCGGGACACAGAAGGAAATATGTTCTGGCGAGCTGCCAGCGCCGACAGGGCTCCGGCCTGGGGGCTCCGGTGGAGGATGGAGCAATTACTGTGCTTAGACAATATTTGCGCAAAGCGTGTGGGGACAAAGCGGTTACATTTTTTACTTCGAAACTTGAGAGAAAAAATTTAGACATTCTGAAGAGATATCTTATTTTTGAAGTGAAAAAAATATTTTTGATATTTTATTTTTAGAGGCTGCGTAGTGGATGCTTTAGCGGAGCTGCGTAGTGGATGCTTTAGCGTAGCTGTGTAGTGGATACTTTAGTGTAGCTGCGTAGTGGATGCTTTAGCGTAGCTGCGTAGTGGATGCTTCAGCGTAGTGGATGCTTTAGCGTAGCTGTGTAGTGGATGCTTCAGCGTAGTGGATGCTTTAGCGTAGTGGATGCTTTAGCGTAGCTGTGTAGTTCGCTACACCGATGGGTCTACCGCCTAACTAATACTGCCTTAACTATCATATTGCTCTCTCTTTTATTTTGGCTTAAAATTATAGAGACAGCAATAGCAACCCCAAAATCGATCTACTTAAGCAGTAGAAGGGTTCGCATACAATTTATGTACTAATTTCTTACATGCTCTCTTCATTTGCTTCCTGTTGCTTACCATCAGACTCATTTGCACTCGGCGATAAGCCCGCCACTCGTGACGCTAATTCATTTGTGTTTCACAGCAATATTTTTAAATGTTTGCGTCATAATGAAGAGTTTTCTATCAATTTTAAATCTAATAATCTACATGAAACTACCAGATGACTACATCATTAAAAATCAAGAAACAAAATATTAGCTGTCCCATGACAGCCAGCCAGATGTCCCAGAACTGTCTATAGAAGTGAAAACGTATAACTCAAAATTTGATAGCTTAGTTTGAACGCTAAGCGAGTAAAACCATAGAGGGCGTGGCCGTGAGCATGGTCATCTAAAAATGCTGACACATTTCTAGAGGGTCAATGGGAAATGCTGACGAATTTCTAAATGACCAATGGCCATGGTCCCGTGTTTCCCCAAAGATTTCTTATCATTCTCGAGCGTGGCGCTAGAATTCAATTCACAGCCCATAATAAAAAAGAATTTGTATTATTTTTGTTATGGAATCTGCTAGTGTATAGTGGGCTAGGTGCTTGTCCGCAAAAGTGCTTGTGTAAGTCGCGACCCTCTTATAACACCGAGATCATCGATATATAAACCATAATCATATGAATAAATTCATTAAAAAGTAGATATATTTTCAGTTTTTCGGCGAAAATTAAATTTCGGCGTTTGGAGATTGTCAGCGTCTTAATTAAAACACAAATGTTCATAAAAGTGCTCACCTCACCGGGCGGGTGATTGATCTACATAGTTAGACGTATTGCTGACAGTTTCAGCCCCAAAATAAGGTTTCATGGTCTGGTCGCGGATTACCGCGCGCTGCCGGTTTGTCTGGCTCTAGGATTAGGGCAAAGGTCAAGTGGCCCACAGAGGAAGTAATCAGAAGTGCCCGGTCAACTCGCAGTACTAACTCATTATTTTTAATACTAAATATTCATTGTGCTGTTATGTGTCAGGCATCAGGCACATGTCCTGATCGTCACTCTTTATTTAAAAAAATGTATTACATTTATTTACATAATTATTTTCGTTTTTGAAGTGAAAACTTCTTTAGCGCTCTACATAGGTACAGAATAAGTTTCCGTGGGCTGTGAATTGAGCTCAAGCGGCATGTTCGTAAATTAAAGAAATCTTCGGGTAAACTCGGGTTTCACAGTTTCCAAAGAGAACCATCAAATTCTTAGTTATTAGTTTTTCACCACGGGTTTTCACTTATATCGGCAGTCCCTATGGCACACCCCACTAAAACTCCATACAACCGCCGCTGTGGAGTTGCCTACTCTTCACACAACTACGCAGATGTCGTTCGTACACACGCGTGAATGTGTGCGTTAGCGCTAGGGCTACTGAATTGTTATAATGAATAGTTGTGCCCCTTGAGTTCACCTGGTGACGTAGTCTATAAACTTGCTAAAATGTTGAGTTACATAAATAGAATGGAGCCAAATTATACTATTCTAATTAAAAAGGGTGTTTGCACAGATTTCGAAATTGTTTCAGAAATCTGTGGGTGTTTGTATTGCCGCGTAAAATAAAACGAAACCGATGATAGATTAGATCAGGTACCTAGATATCTATTTCTGTTAGTAGGTACACATTCGCATTTTATTTTACACTTACCCATGAAGGTAACTTTATTCTGTCACTACAATTATTCCTCCAGGCATTATCAATCCGTGCTTGGGCACATAAGTTACTGGCTGTGTGAGTTACGAACTTTGAGTTAAAAACGACTTCGTTATTGTAAACAAATAAATATTGGAAGACAATTCACCCACAACAACATCTAACCTCAAACTAAGCAAAGCTTGTAATATTATAAAGCAACGTTATTGAAAAGTTTCTAATCTTACGTTATTTTATCGTTAGGAAATTAAATAAAGCTTTTAATCTTGTCCCTTTTAGTTGACGGACAGCCGTAAACAGCACAACAACCCACCATGATGATATTTCGTTAGGAATTAGATGTTCGATACCAGCCCTTCGTTGAGTGCTCCTAGCGTATCCGAAACGGCCTGAGGGGTGAGGAAGCTTGAAATTGGCGGGGGGTGGAGAGTGTCCGTTCTATCTATATTATCTATTCTATGCCTAAAGTAAGCATGGATACTGCGATGCAACTGCCTTAGAGAGACGATCTTCTTAGCATTCCATGGATTCACCGTGCGGGTGCCGGGTTCATCGTGTGGCAGAGAGAGAAAACTCGAGTAGATCCCGAGACTTGTGACTCGGGCGTAGGTTTGAGGGGTCCCTTTCTGACGTACATCAACACTCACCTTCACTACTCGTTTATCTCTCCCTGCCCAGTCAAATCTGATATAAGCCTACTAGTGCAGCTTTAGATAACATATCCGTTTTTTGTTAATTCGTTTAGGAGGTCGTAATACTTATTTTGTTTCATCTCGTGGTCTTTAGGTATACTACTTTCCCACTGTACAGTAAGTTCTACAAGGACTATGCGTTTCGTAGCTCTAGAAAAAAAGAAAATGTCCGGTCTGGAGTCTGGATGACGAAACAACCACATCATCTGGGATTTTGTAGTGCTTTTCATACGTGTCCATTAAAATAGTCCAATCAGGTGCTGTACTTAGGATTGAGTAAGGCTTGTTCCTGGAGTTTGAAGTTGAGCCTTCTTTTACAAAGTTAATTTGTCTTTTGTTTGTCGTCAATCCCTTTTGGGCTACTGAAAGGCTCATTCATGGCTTCACGTATGATTTCAAGTACTCTGTCATGGCGCCGTGAGAAATGACCCCCATTAAGGAGCACCTTGCATCCCACCAATATGTGCCTTGCTGTACATATCGCCTCTCCACAAGTATAGCAACATTTTTCAGAGGCTTTTCCCCACCTTACCAAATTACTCTGGTCAGGGAGGGTCATTTGGAAAATTACAATATTATAATACAATTATTAAATTTTCGCCGAAAAACTGTAAAAATACTTTTTAATGAATTTAAGCTCATATGATTATGGTTTATATATCGATGATCTCGGTGCTTTAAGAGGGTCGCGACTTACACAAGCACTTTTGCGGACAAGCACCTAGCCCACTATACACTAGCAGATTCCATTACAAAAATAATACAAATTCTTATATATTATAAAATACGAAACAAAACAAGGTTCATTCTAAAATAAAATAAAAATTTAACAACTAATTTTATTGTAATTTAAATAATTAAATTGACTTTTGACTATGACTACATGACTAGGCTGTGACTGTACTGACTGTACATCTATTCAAGAAATACCATTTCAAAGTAATGATATCAAATCGTCAAAACACACAAAAACCAAACAAAAAAAGATTTTACTTTTATCAAAACAGGTATTTACTTCGTGGTTTGAAACAAAGACGGTTTACTTTAAAAAGCGTGTTATCTTATCGTAATGTTATCCTTTGAAAACTAAGTAATTATTTCGTTACAATAAAAGCGTAAATCAAAGTCTAAAGCATCTGTCTACGTTGGATGTACCTATACTAAGTACAAGGACGTCGTCAAGTTTAGTAGGTTGCCCAAACTCCAAACAATATGTTTTACAAGAACAATAAACATCAAGCCGTGAGCACTTACAAACTATAAATCCCAAAACTTCCTTTACCTACTCGAACTAACTAAAGGCAAATATTGTAATAAAACATAGATTCTTGTACCGAGGCAACAAAACATTCGTTTCGTGGCAACGGATGCGAAATAACCTAAATCCGGAGCAAATACTAATGACTTTCCCTATAATCAAAAGCCAATCAAGGCCCTTCGAGAAATTTCTTGCCCGGTTCGGTTTAACCACAGATTACATTCGGTCAAACGATACATACAGCGCCATCTAGGTTGAAAGTAAGGAAGTATTCAAGTTACATTTTCATAGTACCTAGTTTAAGTTACTTTTTTGTAATTATTTTCCTGTGTTGTGATTTTTAGTTGTTTTTTTTTTAAATAAGGAGTGACAAGACGAGCTTCACATGTGCCTGATGGTAAGCAACATGCTAGCCACATAACAGCACAGTGACACGTAGCTATTCGAACACGAAGAGTCCAAATCATTACCTAGCACTGCACTGCACGCGTCACCCAGAGATCTAAGATGTTATTTATATCTTTAAGCCCTGTTTATTGTTTATTTTCTCTGGAAACATTGCCCTTCAGATCGTTCAGTTCAGTTATCTTAGAAAAGATTATCGTAACGCAATAATAATAATAGGCGTTTCCCAAGAAAGACAGGTTTGAGGATACTCTTTTATCCACCCACCTACCTGCAACATATCCAGTGTGGTGGATTAAGGCTTTTAATGTGTCCTCATGAGAGAAGGCCTTTAGACCCAGCAGTGGGAATGTAAGTGGGATGCTCGTGTACTATGTAATGTGTATTTACTTTTTTTTCCAAGGAATATGTCGTTCTCACTACTTTTAGATCACTCCTCGTATACGGGATATTCTACCAAATATGAAAGAAGCATTAAAATCCATCCATAATTTTATTAGCGAAGCGGTCTTATCGCGTAACATAGGTACATAAAAAAAACATACAACCTAATTGAGAACCTCTTCTTTTTTTGAAGTCGGTTTATAAAATACGAATTTACATATACGTACTCGTAACAGAGGTGCCATTGCATGCACTCCTCATTGTAATTTTTAGGAATAGAGAAGCTTACTTGCTTGCAAGACATTTTTTATCCTTTAACAGAGACAAAGGGCTTAGATGAATATTTGATTTCGGCTACCATCTGTTCTGATTACCCGGGATTTCTTCTCGCGTGTACTACGGAAGCTATATCATAACTATTGTCTTATATGTGGTTAGATGGCTGAATTAATACATTTATATTGTTAAATAAATAACTAGACATTCCCCTGGCACATCGTCATTTATCTCAAAGCTTGTACTATAGGAATCAGATAAGTGATAGGTAAAATAATAATGTAGGTACCTACATACTCATATAACTACATTATAAATATTAATCAAAATATAGAAGCACCCAGAATCCCAGACTCATTCCCACAGACACAGATCCATTCAACGAGGGAACGCACCGAGCGTCATGGGCACCTTTGCGCCGTAGATGGATTATTGAGGAGTGTTAAGAATTTGGGGATTAGTTTTATGGTGAAAATTGACAGACATTTTATTTTGACACGTAAATCAAACAAATAAAAATATAGTATTGAATAAAATAAAATTACTCTATATAAAGATATTTCCAGACCACTGTGATAGTCTAATAAATTCAATACTCAATCATTAAATTTTATTGCTAACATTATGGTACATTTGTTGGCCTTATTTATACATACAGTATGAAATAGTTTTCCGTAATGACCCGGGTTAAAAGTGATTCTAGGGTTCGCATCGAAACCCACAAGTCTAGATGTTGGTACCATCTTATTGAATGTCCGTATTGCGCAGTCTGGCCTCGACTTGTTCTCTAGTCTGCGCCACCATACTTTATTCTTCTGGCAAAAATCTTGAACTATGTATGAAGAAAATCTAGCCTGTTTTTGAACGCAATACGAAAGTACCGCTACGCAGGAATTAATAAGAAAAGTAAGCGAGACCTACCTATGTTGTACCGGTGACCGTGATCCTTCGAGGTTTACGTCAATTTGCCGGCTTAGAAATAGAAGTGAAAGGAATTCTTAAATCCCATAGAAGTTGTAAGCATACAGAAATTACAGAGCATAAAATTAAAACAATCTTATATCTTTGGGTGACGAGCGCGCTGCAGCAGGTGCAATTATAGGATTTGAACTCTTTGTGTTCCAATAGCTCGGTATCACTGTGCTGCTATGGGCAGGTTTGTTGTTTACCATCAGGGAGAAGTCCTACACGTCTCGTCAATGTATGTAAAATCCGAGCAAACTGGACGTCGCATGGATAGCTTTCTGAGGCCAATAGATACTCTAAAAATAGCAATGAACTACGTTACCACCATAAAAATAACGGACTTTATGCTTTATTATCACCATGCCTTTTTTCTATAGGACTACTCGTAGTTCAATAATGTGGCTTCGTTTCATGTTTAACATTCCAACGACTTGAACGAAGAGGTTTGATTCCTTTCATAATTAGAATAAATATAAACTGTGAAATACGTTGCCTGAGTGGATATTCCCTTGGGGATATAACCTGGCTGTTTCCCAATCTTGAGTGAATCGGTTTCTTCTAGGCAAGTACGATACATCGTAGACCGTATTTAGATGATGTTCAAGCAAAAGCCCATTAGGTATCGTAAAAAACGAATCTAGAACCACCTTTCTAATTCTCCTACTTTATTATAAGTAGATAAGTACACTCCGCGAGGCATAAGCTGAGCTTTGCATTTGTGTGAGTGTACATGGATAGTGTAGGTGTGACAACCGGCCTTAGGCGCGGCGCCATTCTGTCTCGCCGCGCTCCTGCCTGATTGGTGATCACTCACACTAATGCAAAGCTCAGCCTATACCTCGCGGACAAAATTTCAAGCTCCTGCCTGATTGGTGATCACTCACACTAATGCAAAGCTCAGCCTATACCTCGCGGACAAAATTTCCAGCTCCTGCCTGATTGGTGATCACTCACACTAATGCAAAGCTCAGCTTGTACCTCGCGGAGTGTAAGTATAACCTATTCCAGCACTTCAAATGGCATTCGTTATCAAATCAATCCAAATTCATTTTTTTCACTATTGTTGTTATTGGTTTTCAATGATTTTTAGTTGTATTGTGTTGATTTCAGTTCCGCTGCATACGAAAAGCAGGTGGGCAAGGCCGACGACATCACAAATCAAAGCATGGCAGAAAACAGGAGAGTTAGGCGGTAGACTTGCCGATTGCCGCCAAACAATCCTTTAGTGGTAGGACTCTTGGCAGAGTCCGCCTGGGGAAGTACCACACCTTTGCCAGTTATTCTACCGCCAAGCAGTAAAGTGCAAACATTACTGTGTTCCGGTTTGAAGGGCAATGTTTCCAGAGAAATTACAGGTCTTAGAGATATAACATCTTAGATCTCTGGGTGACGAGCGCAGTGCAGTGCTAGGTAATGATTTGGACCGTTTATATTCCAATAGTTACGTGTCACTGTGCTGTAATGTGGTAGGCATATTGCTTACCATCAGGTACATGTCCTGCACGTCTCGTCACTTTTTATTAAAAAAAAACACAGGAATGTTTAATGTTTCTATATTACAAACAAAAAATGGCCAGTTACAGGAACTGCGTATAGAAGTGAAACTCATAACTCAGAATTTGATAGCTTACTTTGGAAACTACGCGGATGAAACCGGAAGGCGTGACCATGAGAGTGGCCATAGAGAAATGCGCCAGCCAATGAGAAAGCTGACGCATTTCTAGATGACCAATGGCTATGGTCCCAAGTTTACCCGAAGATTTCTTATCATTCCCGAGCGTGACGCTAGAATTCAATTTACAGCCCACGAAACATCTGTTTGTGCTGCGCCAAAAGAACTTTTCACTTCAAAAAGCGGCATTCAAGAATCATTCTAAGTTATAATATTTCACTTTCCCTATCCCTATCCCTATCCCTATCACAGAATAACAATTATTAGATAGGTAGGTAAGTAGAAAAATAGACATATAGAAATAGGTACTCAATCCCTATGACTCACATAACATTTGATACCAGATTATGTAGGTACTTATTAACTTATTATATATTCCCCCCGGACGACACCGAAGCTGGACACGGAATGCTCGTAGTTCGAAAAAGCGACATCGTTTCATGGTTGATGTTCCAAAGACATAAACGAAGAGATTTGACTCCACGTTTGTGATAAGAACGTCTAGGCTGGGGAATACGTTGCCTGAGTGGGTTTTCCCCGATGGTTACAATCTTTGTGTCTTCAAATCGAGAGTGAATCGGTTTCTTCTAGGTAAACACGCTCCATCGTAGACCGCATCGTCGCTTAACATCAAGCGAGATGGAGGTCGAGTATGAGCCTATAAAAGGTAAAAAAAATAAAATAAAAAAAACGCATCGAAATCGCCCCATCCGATTGGGCTCTACGGTGCCACAGATACAGACACAGCCAGACATAGGGTAGACTGGGTACGGTTGTAACAATTTTGCGTTAATCGTTCGTACACGTGACATTTATGGTCCTAACAACATACTAAACGTTTGAAATACATCTGTAAACATTTGTCTTCAAAAAGACATAACAATCAGATAGTTAGAGCAAATAGTTTTCAGACAGTTACAACTAACTGAAATGTCGGCTACTGTTACAACTGACCCCCATACCAGGGGCGGTTGTAACAGTGATGGGGGTCAATTGTAACACACTCAAATAAAGCACAGTGCATGTGTTTCCATCACTTTTATTGCTTATAAATCACTATTGAGTACTTACAAGTTGGTTAAGGTTAATATGGCATCATTTGAAACATTTTAAACAGTATTTTCAATCAGTCTATGACATTTTGATTTTTGAGGTCACATCGTAGGTATTATCTATTTAATTTAATGAAAATATGAACAAAAACTAAAATTACAAACAAAATGTAATATTTTAAACATGCCATTATTTCCCATAACTATAATATTTTATCGGACTCACTGCAGTTATGACAGATGATATATTAATGTCTGTATCATCAATGTCTCACCAAAGACGACAGTTCCATAGTCAGTGTACCCATTGTTTATCTGATCTACTATCTGAGCAGGCTTCTAGGCACCAAGTAATATTACTCTTCTTCTTCTGATGATGCAGGTGATGTGTTAGCTTTCTTCTTTGCTTTACCTTTTTGAGATATAGTTAATACCATGGATATCTGCCGCTTGTCTCAAAGAAACTCCAGTTTTAACCTCATCGTAAGCATCCCTATATCGGAATATCTTGGTTTCACCTCTTGAAGTCTTTCTTACAGGTTTTCTAGGCATCTGCAATGTAAAATAAAAAATAATTAATGTTACAACCGTACCCACAAAAAAATGTTACAATTGTACCCACCCTACCCTTCTACCAATAAAACGATCTCAGTTACAATGCAAATTAACCTACAAAAATAGGATATCCTGTATTTGCAACTCTAAAGTCTATTAATCACATATAAAATACAAGCAAAGCTTAGAACACTATATTAACAATAACATTAAGAAAAGAAATCAATCAAAAATACTTACTTTTGCTTAACAAAACACAATAGGCCACTCTGCAAATTTATACAGCGCGCAGACTGAGACGCAACTAGGGATGTTAAAAAATAATCGATTTTTATTTTAATCGATTTTTATTTTATAATAATCGATTTTTTTGTGTCGATTTTTAAAGTTACAAAAATCGATTTTTTATAAATCGATTAAAAAATTACGCATTTAAATCGATTTTTGAATAACATGAAAAAGTTGATGAAAATTCTAGTTTTTGGGACAACGTAGTCGTTTAGTTATTTAATTCTCGTTTTAAGTATTTATTTTACTACTAGTGAACTGTAACATAAGACATTTGTGGTTTTGTGGCATTAGTTATTTGTAATTTTACTGTTATCTAAACTTGAAGAATAACGAAAGAGTATTATACTTATACGATATTATACTTTTTTGAGACCATACTACTTACATAGTTGTTCTGGATTTTTAAAGATCATTTTGAGTAGATATTTTATTTTAATACTAACTACTAATGTGATGTTAGTGGGTGGTAACTCTGCCTGCGAAGCAGAGGGTCGTGGGTTCGATTCTGTCGAGGGTTGTTGAATACAAATATTTGTAATATGTATGGGTGTTTCTATAAATAATAAGTATGTTTTTTACATCTACAAGTATATAAATATTATAAATTACGTTATTGGTATGCCATAGTTGCTAAATTACGACTAGTCTAGTCGGGATAACGGTGTCTGCCGATCCGGAGACCCCAGGTTCAAAACCACGGACACCACTGTCTTTTCGAAGTCATGTGCGTAATGCCGCTAGCTTAAAACGGTGAAGTCAACGTCAAACTTTCAAAGTCATATGTCATCCACCAGCCCGCACTGGGCCATCGTGGTAGATTATTGCCTTAACTCTCTCCTTGTAAGAGAAGGTCCGAGTCCCAGCAGTGGGAACATTTAGTGGGCTGTTGATGATGATGATGATGTCTGCCGTAGTACAAGCTTTGCCTAGTTTGGGGTCAGATGGTGATGTGTGTGAATTGTTCACCAGTTTTTATCTATTTATATCTAATTTTAATATGAAAAGGATTTACTTTTGACTAATACAAAAAAATCGATTTTTTTTCGCAAAAATCGAATATTTTTTTAAATATAATCGATTTTTAACAAATCGATTAATTTTGAATTAAGAAAAATCGATTTTTAATTAATCGATTATTTTCCATCAATCTAACATCCCTAGACGCAACACTGGTAATCATGTCCGGACACGTAAGCCGCGTGTCTTTCCCCTTGTACCCCTCCCTGCACGGCTAATAGTTCCGCCAATATTTCGATTGTTACAACCGTACCCCGTTACAACCGTACCCAGTCTACCCTACAAACAGACAAACAGATAGACAGACAGACAGACATCGACGTCAAACTTATAACACCCCTTTTTTTGGTCGGTTAAAAATATAAACCAGCCCCACACCAGCAATTGGTCTAATTTTCCAATAGCATAAATATTTTCACTGCTGTAACATTAGGACGAATGTAAAATGATTCCTAGCGCAAAAATGTTTCGCAATGACCTAATATTGCCTAAGTTATGTAGCGCCCAGGTCACCTACCTGCAGCTACATAGATCTAGGTACCGGAGTTCATCGACACTGCTGCTATGCGGATCGTCGGCCGATTTATAAATTTCGTTGAAATTGTGCCAGGGAATTTAAAACTATCCTGTAACTGAAATGCAGTTTTGACTGCGGTAAATTAGTTAATAACAGACTAATGTTGGGAAGGCTTATAGAGCACAGGCCCGTGAACAACATTTATGGGTCATATGATACCGCAGGAGAGCTATGTAGGATGATAGAAGGGTATAAAATAATAATATTCAGCACTATACCGGCATTTGAAAGCTGTCCAACTGAATGCAAATTGAAGAGGGGAGTTCCAACCCTCGCTCTGTCCTTTTTGTCGCATGGTTTTTATACGGCATTGCGAAGTAATGGATTAAAACAGGTATTGAAATTATAAAAATTGAAAATTTTAATTTTTTCAATGTAAATAATAAAAATAAAATTGAATAAATTATTTTTTAATTATTAGTTTTGTCGGAAAAAATCATGATTTTTCCGACGATGTTCAGGGTAAATTTGGTCATTTGATTATGTACGGTTAGTTCTTATTGGTTGATTATTGGTTCCATACAGTTTCAAAACCTGTTCTAATCCATTATTCCTCAACGCCGCGCCGTACAAAAATCATGCGACAAGAAGGAAAGAGCGAGGGACGCAACCCCCCCTCTTCAATTTACTTTCAGTTGGACAGCTTTCAAATTCCGGCATAGTGCTGAATCCCATCATTTTATACCCTTCTAACATCCTACATAGGTCTCCTGCTGTATCATATGACCCATAATATTTGTTCACGGGCCTGTAGTCTATTAGGATCCCTTGGACTCTTGGGATTGGAGGGCAACTACTTATAGTATACTATGATGAAATACCCAAAGTATGAATAAGGCGTTTACGGCGTCACCTGGCATTATGAAATGCAAATGATGTATCTATTGGTAACTAAAACACAGCTCATAGTGTATTTGAAAAGCTGAAAAGTACCAATTACTACAAACAGTTATCCGTCATCATAGTCCTTTGTAACCCCGACCATACAATAGATAATATAGATAGAACGGACACTCCCCACCCCCCGCTAATTTCAGGCTTCCTCACCCCTCAGGCCGTTTCGGATACGCTAGGAGCACTCAACGAAAGGCTGGTATCGAACATATAATTCCTAACGAAATATCATCATGGTGGGGTGTTGTGCTGTTTACGGCTCTCCGTCAACTAAACGGGACAAGATTAAAAGCTTTATTTAATTTCCCAAGGATAAAATAACGTAAGATTAGAAACTTTTAAATAACGTTGCTTTATAATAACGTAGGTAGTAATTTTTAACTCAAAGTTCGTAACTCAGACAGACAGTTTTGGGCACGGATTGATAATGCCTGGAGGAATAATTATAGTGACAGAATAAAGTTTCC
The DNA here is from genome assembly GCA_017562165.1 of Ectropis grisescens. Lineage (NCBI taxonomy): Eukaryota > Metazoa > Arthropoda > Insecta > Lepidoptera > Geometridae > Ectropis > Ectropis grisescens. The sequence continues at coordinate 24,615,722 of CM029787.1, read as the reverse complement.
TTCTTGGGTAAGTGTAAAATAAAATGTGAATGTGTACAGACCTACTAACAAAAATAGATATCTAGGTTCTAGGTACACTCCGCGAGGCATAAGCTGAGCTTTGCATTTGTGTGAGTGTACATGGATAGTGTAGGTGTGACAACCGGCCTTAGGCGCGGCGCCATTCTGTCTCACCGCGCTCCTGCCTGATTGGTGATCACTCACACTAATGCAAAGCTCAGCCTATACCTCGCGGACAAAATTTCAAGCTCCTGCCTGATTGGTGATCACTCACACTAACGCAAAGCTCAGCTTATACCTCGCGGAGTGTACCTAGAACCTAGATATCTATTTTTGTTAGTAGGTCTGTACACATTCACATTTTATTTTACACTTACCCAAGAAGGAAACTTTATTCTGTCACTATAATTATTCCTCCAGGCATTATCAATCCGTGCCCAAAACTGGCTGTCTGAGTTACGAACTTTGAGTTAAAAATTACTACCTACGTTATTATAAAGCAACGTTATTTAAAAGTTTCTAATCTTACGTTATTTTATCCTTGGGAAATTAAATAAAGCTTTTAATCTTGTCCCGTTTAGTTGACGGAGAGCCGTAAACAGCACAACACCCCACCATGATGATATTTCGTTAGGAATTATATGTTCGATACCAGCCTTTCGTTGAGTGCTCCTAGCGTATCCGAAACGGCCTGAGGGGTGAGGAAGCCTGAAATTAGCGGGGGGTTGGGAGTGTCCGTTCTATCTATATTATCTATTGTATGGTCGGGGTTACAAAGGACTATGATGACGGATAACTGTTTGTAGTAATTAGTACTTTTCAGCTTTTCAAATACACTATGAGCTGTGTTTTAGTTACCAATAGATACATCATTTGCATTTCATAATGCCAGGTGACGCCGTAAACGCCTTATTCATACTTTGGGTATTTCATCATAGTATACTATAAGTAGTTGCCCTCCAATCCCAAGAGTCCAAGGGATCCTAATAGACTACAGGCCCGTGAACAAATATTATGGGTCATATGATACAGCAGGAGACCTATGTAGGATGTTAGAAGGGTATAAAATGATGGGATTCAGCACTATGCCGGAATTTGAAAGCTGTCTTCTCTGAAAGCTTGACATGGATAGTGTAGGTGTGACAACCGGCCTTAGGCGCGGCGCCATTCTGTCTCGCCGCGCTCCTACCTGATTGGTGATCACTCACACTAATGCAAAGCTCAGCCTATACCTCGCGGACAAAATTTCAAGCTCCTGCCTGATTCGTGATCACTCACACTAACGCAAAGCTCAGCTTATACCTCGCGGAGTGTACCTATCGATCATCGGTTTGATTTTACGCGGCAATACATACACGCTTTTAATTAGAATAGTATAGTTTGGCACCATTCTATTTATGTAACTCAATACTGTAGCAAGTTTATAAACTACTTTACGTCACCAGGTGAACTCAACTATGCAATAAAATAATTCAGTAGCCCTAGCGCTAACGCACACATTCACGCATGTGTGTACGGATGATTAGGTTGCGTGTGCTCATGAGCATGACTGCGCAAGTGTGCGAGTATGTTTATTTTTCCAAAATCTCAATTGAAACTTCCAAACGACGCTTTTGGAAACATTTCGACAATACAAACGAAGACCGACGTTATCTGTTTTTTTTCTTAAAAGGCATCTTCTGCGATTTTAAGAGTTTAAAATAAATGAGCTACCTATTAAATCCTAAGCTAAAAATACATGTGCAGTCCCTCCTGATTGGCATTTTTTTTATGATGGGTAGCTCAGCTGGTTTTAAAATACTGTTTGCATGATCTAACTTCAGAAAATCTTTGTTTAAACCAGCACAATAATTTACTGTGCTACCAGCGAGAAATAAATAATATCGGGCCTTAGCTAAAAGATTTGAATCCTTGCCAGCTAAATAATTGAAAAAAGTTTTGGTTTTGACGGTTTGTCAATGATCTATGGTCGAAGTCAACAGTCAACCTGCCATTTTTGTCTAAAAGTCAAAAATAGAGAAAGATGTCAGAATTATTGTAATCAAATATCAAATCTACCTTTATTTTCTTTATAAAAAAACATTTTGTGTAAAGAAAAGTATATTTCTTTGTTATTATAATGTTATGGTAAAATTCACGTTAGCTTAATTTCAAGAGGAAAATACAGTGATTTTTGCCACATGTATGTCGCGCAGCAAGATCTACAGTCGTGATCTATCTAAATGCTGGGGCTCCATTGCCGTGCAAGATGTCTCACTTCGGCTCCGCATACAACAGAACAAAACGAAAGTGACTAGTTGATCGTGTTTTATTCCGTAGTTTAATTTGAACAATCAGTTTTCTGCTAAAATGGCGCAGACAGTGAGGCGTCCTATCGAAGGGCGATATCCTTCGTGCTATTTACCAAATAGACTAAAAGAGCGAAGAGCCAAGGCAAGACAACAGAGGTAAGGCAACGTTAATTATCACAATTATCATATCTTCAGGAAAACGTTTTAATTTTATACTCGGAAGTAATTCATACATCGCATGTTATATTGATTTTTTTGTGGTGCACAGCATTGTTCGCGGACGTAAACAAAGTTCTGTACACGTCGCGAGTCCGTGCTCCCAATATCTGTCCTCCGACGCTGTCCTGGCTAATGAGAGATTAGATTATGGATATTTCCATGTTGATAATAAAATAACTTGATTGTTGTTTAAGTAATTCTAAATTACAAAGTTTTAAGACATGTCATTTAGACAAAAAATCACTGGTTAAAATGCATGCTAATGTATTTTAAGGATCTCGTCGAACAGATTAAACAGTCGTTAAAACGAGTTATTCTGGTTGTTGATGTAGGTCATGAGATAGCTGTGTATGGAGGTCATTGCACCTTTTTTGTGACTTGCCAATATAACATTGTAGTAGTACCTAACAGATCAGTGATACAAAATCTCAACACCATCCACATATAAGATTGTGGGTTAGAACCTCAAATGTCACTCAAAGATCATTTTCCAAATCCAGATGAACAATGTTGTCATTAATCCTACTACTATTAAAAATACAAATGTTTGGATGTTTAGATATTTGAATGTTTCTTGTTCAATCACATCAGAATGGCTTAATGAATTGGGTTCAAATTTGAGACATGATTGACTCTGGAATAACAGAAATGCTACTTTTTATTGCAAGAAAATTGCTGGAATTCGAATTAAGGCAGTGAAATCGCAGGGTCCTGCTAGTATTAACATAAATGAACATACCATTTTCATGTTCTCATTGCTGGAAAAAGACTCCCAACTTGGAAAGAGAAAAGCCATAGTCTATCTACCACATCACCCAAATATACCAGTAATATTATAAATGCAAAAAATGTTGATGTTTGTTGCTCAATCATGTTCAAATGGATTTGGTTGACATTTAAAACACATGTAGATTATTATTCTCAGTACTAGCATGTAGGCTCCTTTAATCATGGGAAAATAATAGGAACAGGGAAGGAGCTGCTAGGAAACAAATAAATTTTGGTGGATATATCTCACACAACACAAAGCTTGTACTATTGTCATGAACAGCTATTATAAATGCTTATACATATATCATAAATAAGAGTTTCTATACACAGAGACACCCAGACAAAGAACAAAACACCGAGTTGTAAGCACTGAGTGACAATAGAACACAAACTCAGGCTGAAAGTTGAATTAGTTTATGTTACTGATATAGGTAGGCTGAACAAAAATAAAAAGTGAAAACACCGAGTTGTAAGCACTGAGTGACAACAGAACACAAACTCAGGCTGAAAGTTGAATTAGTTTACGTTACTGATATAGGTAGGCTGAACAAAAGTAAAAAGTGAAAACACCGAGTTGTAAGCACTGAGTGACAACAGAACACAAACTCAGGCTGAAAGTTGAATTAGTTTACGTTACTGATTTAGGTAGGCTGAACAAAAATAAAAAGTGAAAACACCGAGTTGTAAGCACTGAGTGACAACAGAACACAAACTCAGGCTGAAAGTTGAATTAGTTTACGTTACTGATATAGATAGGCTGAACAAAAATAAAAAGTGAAAACACCGAGTTGTAAGCACTGAGTGACAACAGAACACAAACTCAGGCTGAAAGTTGAATTAGTTTACGTTACTGATATAGGTAGGCTGAACAAAAATAAAAAGTGAAAACACCGAGTTGTAAGCACTGAGTGACAACAGAACACAAACTCAGGCTGAAAGTTGAATTAGTTTACGTTACTGATTTAGGTAGGCTGAACAAAAATAAAAAGTGAAAACACCGAGTTGTAAGCACTGAGTGACAACAGAACACAAACTCAGGCTGAAAGTTGAATTAGTTTACGTTACTGATATAGATAGGCTGAACAAAAATAAAAAGTGAAAACACCGAGTTGTAAGCACTGAGTGACAACAGAACACAAACTCAGGCTGAAAGTTGAATTAGTTTACGTTACTGATATAGGTAGGCTGAACAAAAATAAAAAGTGAAAACACCGAGTTGTAAGCACTGAGTGACAACAGAACACAAACTCAGGCTGAAAGTTGAATTAGTTTACGTTACTGATATAGGTAGGCTGAACAAAAATAAAAAGTGAAAACACCGAGTTGTAAGCACTGAGTGACAACAGAACACAAACTCAGGCTGAAAGTTGAATTAGTTTAAGTTATTGATATAGGTAGGCTGAACAAAAATAAAAAGTGTTAGTAATATATGCACGCAAGAAGTCAATTCCTGTTCTCTTTATTCCTCTTTCTAAGAAGTCTAAACTTCAACCATAAAATTGATAATATCTACAACACAAGAAGTATTGGTCTGCTCCGAATTAAATGACTTGTCTACCACCCGACAAAAAAAACACTCAAATATGAGCTTTATGTCATGCCAGTTAAGATACAGATTGTATTGTCAACACAAATTAACAGAGTTCTTGCTGACAGCCGCCTGCCAATAAAAGTGCATATTTGAGTGTATTTTATTTGTTGGGTGGGAACGGAATCGTAGAAACTGGGTATAGACCTTTAACCTGAAGTTAATGAAAATTTGCTGTCATAATTTTTCCTCCAAGAAAAGTATAACATAGATTACTTTATAATTTATATGATTACAGTGATTTCTTGTTACAATTCCAGATTAGAGCAGCAGCGGAAACAGGAAAAGCCAGAAGACTTTGTCTGCTACTCGGACAGTGACAGTGAGGAGGAGACCCCGGCTCAGCAGCACCGGATACTCTCCACCTCCTACAACTTCGTGGACTATGTGCGGTCCAGGGAAATACAAGCTCCAGAAGTAAGTAAATTAAATTTAAATTGAGGTTGGTTTTTATTTTTTTGATTATTGTGTATCAATCTTCATTCAATCCTTTTCTTTGGATGATGAGCCAGAATTCACAGTTGTGTGCTGAACGTGACTAAAGAAAAGAAGCCTTATGAAGTTGTGATGTGTCTTTTCCTCAGATCCGGACGGTGGACGAATCGTACGCCACCCGGCACATGCTGACGCACGACATGTTCCGGGAGACGCCCATCAACCTCGGCAACATGAACAAGGTGTTCTGCTCGCAGTGGCTCTCCGACCGGCAGGTCGTCTTTGGCACCAAGTGTAACAAGGTCGGTTCACTGAATGAATGACACCATACTAGCAAATTTCAAAGAAGCTAAATTACCACTAAGATCTGTACTATTCCGTAACTGGTTTTTAATTTTTTAAATGTTTATTAATTAATATGAAACACAATTTCCGAAGGATTTTTCGTTTGTTCTTTTGATGCTTTAATTTTATTTTTTTAGTAAGTTTTAGTAGCTCTGTGATATTTCCTACTACGTAGTTACTATAAGGTGGCTAAATGCTACTTTATTTTAAAAGTTTTTCTGTTTTTATTGTAATTGAAGTGAAATAAAAATGTTGTCTGTCTGTTTGTCAGTTGATGGTGTACGACGTGCGCACGCGCGCGCTGGACTCCATCCCGACGCTGCGCGCGCGCGCGGCCTGGCCCGCCGACCACCACCAGACCGGCATCCACGCGCTGCAGATCAACCCCTCCAGGCGAGTAACCGCCTCTCCACTGCATGCTCTCTCGTCCTATCTTAATGTATGGCGAGATGGCGGTCAAGTGTAAACCTATTCAAGTTAAAAAAACAAAAGAATTAAAGTCCAATGTCATAATATTTATTCCCAGTGACAAACATTTTGACTTAGACCGCATCGTCGCTTAGCTTCAGACGAGATATCGGTCAAGTATCCTACCTACTAATGTTATAAATAGTATAAATGGATCGATGTTTGTCACTCTTTCACGCAAAATCTACTGAACGGATGGGGCTGAAATTTGGAACATGGAAGAGAGAAGTCTGGAAGAACACATGGCTACTTTTTATCCCGAAAAAAAAACCGGTACAGGAACTAAAAACGGGTGAAACACCGGGGCACTGCTTGTAAACCAAATGTAAAATAACAAATGAAGTTCGGCCACACGTCGACCGGTCAGGTAATGAATATGATGTTGCAAGCTACATTCAAATTTTGTAACCTATTGTATATCATGGCATTATGTGTGTTTGTAATTTTACTTATGTTTGGAAAAAAATTAAAATATCTTTATTTTTGCAGGACGCTGCTAGCGACGGGCGCTCGGAACTCGTGCGACCTGGCCATATACAGCTTGCCTACCTTCGACCCGGTCTGCGTCGGGGAGGCGCACAAAGACTGGGTCAGTTAAAGTTGCCTTTTAAAGCAACTTCATGTATCTGTTAAACTGAACTTTTATAGAATCGCCTCAAACTTTTTCGTTTATCTAACGCATGTCGCGTGACAGTCGGCCGCTAAGTAGAGGTAAAGCGAAAGGCGCTCGACAGAGCAACCGAACCCAAGATGGCGGCAAACTAACTTACTCATTAAGTAACTGAACTTACTCACTTAAACCGAATATTTTTCCAAAAAATTGTAGTGAAATGTCTACAATGTCAAAAAACGCTTCACTTGTACCGTGGTTTCATAAAACCACACACAATTTTTTAATTATTTTTTTATGACATTACAATGTAATTGACCAACAATCAAAATCCAAACATTGTCATCTACATTCCTAGGATTTGATAGAACTAAAAATGTGTGTTAAATATTTTTCCATAATCCTGACGGACTTAATTAGAATGGTATATTTTTGATCCAATTGAATTGAGAATAGAAGTGATGGTGAAGTTACGAAGGTGCAGCACCAAGTCTTCAAAAACATAATGCGCACATATTACATTTAGAACTATTGTTTGTGTTCGTTTGCAAATATTCTGCCAAAGGATAACAAAGTTACTTATGTTGCTTACCATAAGGCAAACCCTGCTCGTCTTGTCACTCTATGCTATACAGCGTGGCGCTTTGGTGTCGACATTAAATGAACACACAGGTAGGGTTACTGACCAGTAATCATACAAACGATGTGAGAAAAATAAATTCGCTTATTTAAAAAAATAATATTTTCTAACAAACTAAATCATTGTATCAAGCACTCGAATCAAAATCACCCTTTGCACTAGATTCATTCAACGACGTCAGTTGTGTGCGTGATTTACTTTCGTACACATCGTTACGCAAACGTAAATCTGGCAACGTCGCAAAACCCCGCGCTGCGCGCCGCTTGCAGATAGGTAGGTATCTCCAAGCGGCGCGCGCGGCGTTGCACCTTAGTAGGTGCCGCCGCCGCGCCGGCCGAGAGGGGTAGGTACAAAGGCGCGATAATTCTGAACGGTCAAGTAGGTACGTCACGACAAAAGCTTCAATACCTGTTCATCACTAATAAATCGAATACCTACCATATGATAAAGATAAGAGATAAACAAAAAATATTGGCAGTCATAGGAACTGCCGATAGAAGTGAAAACTTATAACTCAGTATTTGATAGCTAACTTTGGAAACTGCGCGGGTGAAACCGGAGGGCCTGGCCATTACCATCTAGAAAATACATCAGCCAGTGGGAAATGCTAACGCATTTCTAGATAGCCAATGGCCATGGTCCCGAGTTTACCCGAAGAATTCTTATCATTTCCGAACATGACGCTAGAATTCAATTCACAGCCCATGAAAAATCTGTGTATGACACGCCGCGATTTCACTTCTAAAAGTAAATAGTTAAATGGATAGGTACCTAGGTGTCTATTGTAAATTTGGTGAAACATTACAAAATGATTGCTTTGTAGTAGGTAATACGAGTAAGATAGGTACGTGTTGTCAGAATCAAGGATAATTCGCATAAATAGCCCATCAAATGTTCCCACAGCTGGGACTCGGGGCCTTCTCTCGCAAGAAGAGAGTTAAAGCCATAATCCACCACCCTGGCAAAGTGCCAGTTGGTAGATGGCACTTTCCATTACTGGCACGTGACCTCGAAAGATTCTAGGTAGGTACATGTCGGTTTTCTCACGATGTTTTCCTTCATCGTTTTTAAGCTACTAGCATTACGCACATGACTTCGAAAAGACTGGTGCGCATGGGATTTGAACGCGGCGCGCCGGATCGGCAATCACCGTCCTCCCGGCTAGACCAGCCGTTACTTCAAGGCCACTTAGTATGTACTCGTACCAACAAAAAATATTACCTAGCGTGAAAGCTGCTGAACTAGTAGAGGTACCTACAATATTCTTTAAAAGTAAAACTAAAACATCTTCCAACGAATCGATTTTAATTTCGTAGAAAATTTAACCAGTAAACCCTTGATCAATGAACTCTTTCAGATAAATTCATCATTGTCAAAATCAAAATCAGATACTTATTGTTTTAAGTTAAATTATCTATCGCATAATAGCTAAATCACCTAAGTACTTATGGCGTAAGGCGCAATAAACATTAGTACGTAGGTACTTACAGCTTTTCGACTCGAAGCCGTAGTAACTATTTCTCGTCTGTGTCGCAGCGCAGCGTTGTGGAGCGGCAACGCTTCGTTTCCATAGCTACGCGCGCGCTCGCTCGCTTGACGAGCGGCGCGGCGCGGCGGCTTCTTTGAAATCGTAGGCGCATAACTAACAGAGCCACACTGTTTTGGTCTAAATTTTTAAATGCTCAACGTGACCACCTTCGCGAACACAAACTCTTAAACGGCGTTCAATGTTTGAACGGACGCTTGCTGTGGGATTTGTAGGGCATCGCCTAGTATTCCCATATCTTTCGCGATACCTACATTCTTATCGCAAGTGCGGCATTTTGATGGGCTTCTCCGTAAAGTAAAATCATGTCAGCATACTCAGCAGCAGTGTAATACTGTGTGTTCGACATCTTTACTTAAATAAACACTCACAACACAAAAAGTAAGTAACAACAAGTCGTCGTTATCGCTTTGACACTGAATCAAAATAACTTACACTAAATAAACAACAAAAAAATAACACGTAGGACACGTACTTAAGCGTCTTTTCGCGAATAATTAAATTATCTAGTTAAGGGTTTACAGTAAAAGTTATAGCGCGAGAAATGTGTCAAGGACTTGACAACTTCGCAGCCCGGCTAGCACTAGCACAAAACTAGTGGAGTTTAAAAGAAAAAGACAAAAGACTAACATTAGAGGAGTACCTACAGTCATTTATTCGTTTCCGGCTCCATTTCATTCGCACACAAACGCGTGTTTTGCATGTTGTATGACTACTTGTCTCATTTTATTGTATTTACCTTTCGCCTGATTTTCATTCATGAAACGCGTGGATATGTGGCCTGCGACCTAATTACCTCTGACTCAAATTTTTTGATACAGGTTGCTCTGATTTGGTGTTTTTGAAAATTGCGAATAACTCAGTAAATAAAAACGAAACATGAAATTTAATTTTACAGAATGTCTGAAAATATGATATGTGATATGTGGTTTCATTTAATGTCGGCACCAAAGCGCCACGCTGTATAATAAAAAAAAAATAGAGAAACAAATTATTCGAAAACATTACCGTGTTTTAAGGCTTGCTAGCGCCATCTAGTATTGTCCGAGATGAACTAGCAAATTAGAAATATACGTAATAATGGTTCGTAAGTCCAAAACAAATAAAATAAAAACAAATCGTATGTGGTGTTGTGTGCACAGATCCTGGACATGTGCTGGCTGGACGACGAGTTCCTGGTGACGGGGTCCCGGGACTCCAAGCTGGCGCTGTGGCGCGCGCCCGCCGCCGCCTCGCGCCCGCCGCACCTCGACTACCAGCCCCCGCTCGCGCTGAAGGACTGCCGCTCCGGTAACCACCCCCGACACCCCCACAGGAACCTGATCTGTCGCTGGCTAACTTGGGCGATCAGCCTTCCAGTGACTATCGCTCCGGGAACTACCTCCCAACTTAACAGGAATCTGATCATAGTGACTCCAATGTGACGTTTCACCTCGACTACCACCCTTGGCCTGAAGAACTGCCAGTTATGAAGACTTCAATCTGGTCCCTCACTTACCTTACCAGCTTCTTTAAGGAACTGACGCTCTGGACTACCTCCCACCTCCCACCCCTTAACAGGAGCCAAATCACAGCGACTCCAATCTGGCGTCTCATCTCCCCGTCCCCGTCGCACTAAAGAACTTGCTCCGGCTACTAACCTCTTCGCCCGGTCTCCTGAAGGTGCTTCAAGAAAAGACGGTTTCTTCTTTGGGGGCTTAAAGTTTACTTTGTAATCTTTCGTTTGTGTTGTGGCTATTAAGAAAGAGATTTTTTATTTTATCTCAACAAATAAGACCATATTTCATATGCCAATATCTTTCAGAAAGAAACAAAGTGTTTACAACATCATGGGCAGTTATCTACGGACATGGATTACCGTTTAAATTGTAATTGTGTCGTAGGAGTGAAAGTGCGCGCGCTGACGTTCAACTCGAAGTGGCGCGAGATCGCGGCTCTCACCTGAACGGCTACATCCACGTGTTCAACGCGGAGACCTTCCGCCAGACCCTGAGCCGCAAGCTGCCGTCTTGCCAGGACCTGGTCTGCCTCGCCACACAGGTGACTGACTGTATAGACCTTAGATAAAGAATAACAGATCACATTTTTCCGCACGTTTCCTTTGTACCAAGCGTAAGCATATGCAAAAAAACATTAAAAAAAAGAAGTGTGGCACTCGGGGACTGCCGCGTTAAAGCTATTGCATGTTGCATGCATTTTTATCAACATAAGCAATAGGGGTGTTAAATTTTTTTTCGGAATTGCTTTTATTTTGAATAGTGACATTTGTTTACCTTAAAAAATATCACGGGAAATCCGTTAAGTCGGCAACACTGCTCAAAGCATTTAGTCTGTAAAGCTAATACAAATAAGATTCAAAGTTGAATGACCGAGTGGGCGAGGACGGCGTTTCGGTCTTCCATCCCTCTTTCTTGTGAACATAAGAAAGAGATGCACGATCACTAAAATTCGGTTCCCAAGCCCGCGATAAAAGCTATGCAATAGCTTAAAAATTAAAGGTATTTCGCCATTTTTTGGTGGCGGCCATCTTGGATAAACCTTCTTCTTGAATCACTCTATCTATTAAAAAACCTGCAACAAATTCTGTTTGGTGGTTTTAAAGATATCATAAGCATATATAGGGACGGACAGACACGGGAATTGATTTTGTTTTATTCTATGTAGTGATGTCGGATAATTGCAACCCCATGATAATATTATAATACGAATATATTCTGTTCCAGGAGAGCGGTATCTACGCCATCGGCTGCAAGTCGTACACGCTGCTGCTGGACTGTCGCACGCTGCAGTCCGTGAAGAAGATCACCTCGCGGTACAACGGCTGCGGCATCCGGTCCGCCAGCTTCCGGGGAGACATGCTCACCATCGGCACGGGGCTCGGTACGTGTCACTACATACTGCGGCATCCGGTCCGCCAGCTTCCGGGGAGACATGCTCACCATCGGCACGGGGCTCGGTACGTGTCACTACATACTGCGGCATCCGGTCCGCCAGCTTCCGGGGAGACATGCTCACCATCGGCACGGGGCTCGGTACGTGTCACTACATACTGCGGCATCCGGTCCGCCAGCTTCCGGGGAGACATGCTCACCATCGGCACGGGGCTCGGTACGTGTCACTACATACTGCGGCATCCGGTCCGCCAGCTTCGGGGAGACATGCTCACCATCGGCACGGGGCTCGGTACGTGTCACTACATACTGCGGCATCCGGTCCGCCAGCTTCCGGGAGACATGCTCACCATCGGCACGGGGCTCGGTACGTGTCACTACATACTGCGGCATCCGGTCCGCCAGCTTCCGGGAGACATGCTCACCATCGGCACGGGGCTCGGTACGTGTCACTACACTGCGGCATCCGGTCCGCCAGCTTCCGGGGAGACATGCTCACCATCATCGGCACGGGGCTCGGTACGTGTCACTACATACTGCGGCATCCGGTCCGCCAGCTTCCGGGGAGACATGCTCACCATCGGCACGGGGCTCGGTACGTGTCACTGTACATACTGCGGCATCCGGTCCGCCAGCTTCCGGGGAGACATGCTCACCATCGGCACGGGGCTGTACATGTCACTACATGCTACCATCGGCGGCATCCGGTCCGCCAGCTTCCGGGGAGACATGCTCACCATCGGCACGGGGCTCGGTACGTGTCACTGTACATACTGCGGCATCCGGTCCGCCAGCTTCCGGGGAGACATGCTCACCATCGGCACGGGGCTCGGTACGTGTCACTACATACTGCGGCATCCGGTCCGCCAGCTTCCGGGAGACATGCTCACCATCGGCACGGGGCTCGGTACGTGTCACTACATACTGCAGCATCCGGTCCGCCAGCTTCCGGGAGACATGCTCACCATCGGCACGGGGGGCTCAGTACGTGTCACTCACACTACTGCGGCATCCGGTCCGCCAGCTTCCGGGGAGACATGCTCACCATCGGCACGGGGCTCGGTACGTGTCACTACATACTGCGGCATCCGGTCCGCCAGCTTCCGGGGAGACATGCTCACCATCGGCACGCTCGGTACGTGCTCGGTACGTGTCACTACATACTGCGGCATCCGGTCCGCCAGCTTCCGGGGGGAGACATGCTCACCATCGGCACGGGGCTCGGTACGTGTCACTACATACTGCGGCATCCGGTCCGCCAGCTTCCGGGGAGACATGCTCACCATCGGCACGGGGCTCGGTACGTGTCACTACATACTGCGGCATCCGGTCCGCCAGCTTCCGGGAGACATGCTCACCATCGGCACGGGGCTCGGTACGTGTCACTACATACTGCGGCATCCGGTCCGCCAGCTTCCGGGGAGACATGCTCACCATCGGCACGGGGCTCGGTACGTGTCACTACATACTGCGGCATCCGGTCCGCCAGCTTCCGGGGAGACATGCTCACCATCGGCACGGGGCTCGGTACGTGTCACTGTACATACTGCGGCATCCGGTCCGCCAGCTTCCGGGGAGACATGCTCACCATCGGCACGGGGCTCGGTACGTGTCACTACATACTGCGGCATCCGGTCCGCCAGCTTCCGGGAGACATGCTCACCATCGGCACGGGGCTCGGTACGTGTCACTGTACATACTGCGGCATCCGGTCCGCCAGCTTCCGGGAGACATGCTCACCATCGGCACGGGGCTCGGTACGTGTCACTACATACTGCGGCATCCGGTCCGCCAGCTTCCGGGGAGACATGCTCACCATCGGCACGGGGCTCGGTACGTGTCACTACATACTGCGGCATCCGGTCCGCCAGCTTCCGGGAGACATGCTCACCATCGGCACGGGGCTCGGTACGTGTCACTACATACTGCGGCATCCGGTCCGCCAGCTTCCGGGGAGACATGCTCACCATCGGCACGGGGCTCGGTACGTGTCACTACATACTGCGGCATCCGGTCCGCCAGCTTCGGGGAGACATGCTCACCATCGGCACGGGGCTCGGTACGTGTCACTACATACTGCGGCATCCGGTCCGCCAGCTTCGGGGAGACATGCTCACCATCGGCACGGGGCTCGGTACGTGTCACTACATACTGCGGCATCCGGTCCGCCAGCTTCCGGGAGACATGCTCACCATCGGCACGGGGCTCGGTACGTGTCACTACATACTGCGGCATCCGGTCCGCCAGCTTCCGGGAGACATGCTCACCATCGGCACGGGGCTCGGTACGTGTCACTACATACTGCGGCATCCGGTCCGCCAGCTTCCGGGGAGACATGCTCACCATCGGCACGGGGCTCGGTACGTGTCACTGTACATACTGCGGCATCCGGTCCGCCAGCTTCCGCTCACCATCGGCACGGGGCTCGGTACGTGTTACATACTGCGGCATCCGGTCCGCCAGCTTCCGGGGAGACATGCTCACCATCGGCACGGGGCTCACGTGTCACTGTACATACTCGGCATCCGGTCCGCCAGCTTGGGGAGACATGCTCACCATCGGCACGGGGCTCGGTACGTGTCACTGTACATACTGCGGCATCCGGTCCGCCAGCTTGGGAGACATGCTCACCATCGGCACGGGGCTCGGTACGTGTCACTGTACATACTGCGGCATCCGGTCCGCCATCCGGGAGACATGCTCACCATCGGCACGGGGCTCGGTACGTGTCACTGTACATACTGCGGCATCCGGTCCGCCAGCTTCCGGGGAGACATGCTCACCATCGGCACGGGGCTCGGTACGTGTCACTACATACTGCGGCATCCGGTCCGCCAGCTTCCGGGGAGACATGCTCACCATCGGCACGGGCTCGGTACGTGTCACTACATGCGGCATCCGGTCCGCCAGCTTCCGGGAGACATGCTCACCATCGGCACGGGGCTCGGTACGTGTCACTACATACTGCGGCATCCGGTCCGCCAGCTTCCGGGGAGACATGCTCACCATCGGCACGGGGCTCGGTACGTGTCACTACATACTGCGGCATCCGGTCCGCCAGCTTCCGGGGAGACATGCTCACCATCGGCACGGGGCTCGGTACGTGTCACTGTACATACTGCGGCATCCGGTCCGCCAGCTTCCGGGAGACATGCTCACCATCGGCACGGGCCTCGGTACGTGTCACTGTACATACTGCGGCATCCGGTCCGCCAGCTTCCGGGGAGACATGCTCACCATCGGCACGGGGCTCGGTCACTGTACATACTGCGGCATCCGTGTCACGGGGCTCGGTACGTGTCACTGTACTGCGGCATCCGGTCCGCCAGCTTCCGGGGAGACATGCTCACCATCGGCACGGGGCTCGGTACGTGTCACTACATACTGCGGCATCCGGTCCGCCAGCTTCCGGGGAGACATGCTCACCATCGGCACGGGGCTCGGTACGTGTCACTACATACTGCGGCATCCGGTCCGCCAGCCTGGGGAGACATGCTCACCATCGGCACGGGGCGTCACTACATACTGCGGCATCCGTGTCACATACATACTGCGGCATCCGGTCCGCCAGCTTCCGGGGAGACATGCTCACGCAGAGGACTGTGACAATTAAAAAATGCTTCAAAGGCCAAAGTTCTTGGTCGCGAGTTCACCCGAAGATTTCTTATCATTTCCGAGCGTGACGCTAGAATTAAATCAACGAAAAACCTGTCTGTGGTGCGGCAAAAGAAGTTTTCTCTTCAATGAATAATAGTTGGTGTTGTGTGTCAGGCCTGCTGATGTTCTACGACCTGCGCGCGGGCAAGTACCTGGAGAGCAACATCCACGCCTCCAAGACCGTCACCCTGAAGGCCTCCAAGGGATACGTGGTGAGTCAATCATAATATCCTTATTTGCGTAAATTGGTACAAAAGCATCTTAAAACAAGTTTGAAAATGCTCCACAGTCAACCTTTCAGTATTTATTTGTTCAATGAACACACAAAACAGTATGTAATAAACACAAACTATAACATAAGAGTACTGTACAGAACTGTATTACATTTATATAGAGAGTACACTCCGCGAGGTATAAGCTGAGCTTTGCATTAGTGTGAGTGATCACCAATCAGGCAGGAGCGCGGCGAGACAGAATGGCGCCGCGCCTAAGGCCGGTTGTCACACCTACACTATCCATGTACACTCACACAAATGCAAAGCTCAGCTTATGCCTTGCGGAGTGTATTATACTATAGAGTGATCTGTACCTACTCACTAATCTATAGATCGTAAGTTCGATTTCCACCCGAGTTTATTAATTTTCATCTAGCAGGGCCCTTCGTTTTTCCCCGCACATTTCCATTCCCGTCATTTCGGTATAGTATGCAAATTTGAATTGTAGGTACGACAACACATATTCAAAATACATATTAATTAAATAATATTCAATATACATTGTGTCGTTATCAATCAATAACTACATGCACTGGAAATAAAGGGGCCTATGCATGGGCTGATTTCATTACTTAACTACATAACACTGTGTATTCATCATCATCATCAGCCCGTGTTCATCCACTGCTGGACATAGGCCTCTCCTATAACACGCCAATCAGCCTGATCCTCGGTCTTACGCTTCCAACCGCCACCAGCTGTCTTTCGTATATCGTCACTCCATCTAGTCTCAGGGCGTTCTACACTACGTTTACCGATTCGCGGTCTCCACTCCAGAACCCGTCTACCCCAACGGGTCTGCGACAGATGTGACCGGCCCATTGCCACTTCAGTCTGCTAATACGCTGAGCTATGTCGGTGACTTTAGTTCTCTGACGAATTACTTCATTGCGGATGCAATCCCTCAGAAAAACTGCAAGCATATCCCTTTCCATAGCTCGCTGAGCAACTTTGAGCTTTCGGACCATTTTGACTGTCAGTGTCCACGTTTCAGCACCGTAGGTCATAACGGGTAGGACGCTCTGGTTGTATACTTTTGTTTTGAGACTTTGTGGGATGGGTGACGAGAAGACTCGACTCGTGTATTCATCACTCACTGCATATTTCATAAAAATAAATAATCTAGACCCTTCAATGTCAGAGTGAAGAGATATATCAGTTAGGTCAGCGTGCATCGTCTTGGACTGTAGGTAATCAATCAAACTCTGACCTAAATATAATAAAAATAAAAACTAAAATAAAATGTACGCTTTTGAGTCTTTACTTAGTTTTTTAACTTCTATAAGTAGTCTTATTATTTCATGTTACTTCAATATCTAACACTTGACCACCATTTCGCTTGATGTTAATTGTCGATGCGGTCTACGATGCGCGCTTGTCTAGTAAAAACCGATTCAGATATCATGCCTTCAAGTCACGCCTCGAATTTAAAGCCTCCTACTAACCCACGGAATAAAATTATACAATGTATGCATCGTCCTCAGTTCCCGGACGAGGAAGCGGAAGGTTTCAACCACGTGAAGCACGTGCCGGCCATCTACACGCACTGCTACGACGCGTCGGGAACGCGCGTGTTCGCCGCGGGCGGACCGCTCCCCGCGCCCCTCGTAGGCAACTACGCGGGCCTGTGGCAGTGACGGTAACACCGCGTGCTCGGCACGTTCCTTCAACCTACGTAGAGTTCCACAGTTTATATACCCTGCCACGACGTATGAGATCAGTTAACACGGTGCCACGACGCGTCGAGGTAGTGCTACGATTGTTAAGACTACATTTGTGAAGCTACCCACATTAAACGACGCTATGAGATCATGATATAGCGTCTTTTGTGTCCTCATGCTAACGAGACGCCACGACGCGTCGAGCTAGTGCTACGATTGCCAGGACTACTTTCGTGAAGCTACACTTGTTTCTACGATGCGAAGAAATTATACTACGGTCAACGTAAGCTTGATGTAGCGTGTCATTCGTGTCCTCATGCTACGAGATGTCACGACTCATCGCGCTACGGCTACGTCCGCGGCTACGATGCGTCAAGTCATATTATCCTCATGCTACATTCAATGCCACGACGCGTCGCGCCAGTGCTACGATCTACCTCTGCGTCATGGCCGCAACCTATTCATACTGGGACTTTAAGGTGAACACCAATATACAAACTACGAATTTCGGCAGTGTAGATGATGTAGTGACAAGAACATTTAAATATTTAGCTTAGCTCAATATTTTAAAGCCGATATACATTTCAGTTAATTAAAGCAGACTGAAGTATGTAAACTTTAAATGTGATTTGTTTGATTTGGTTGAAAGAATTTAACATTCTTAGTTTATCTGCTCCCAGGTGGTTGAAAGGAAGTGTGGTACTTTTCGTACTTGTATTCGTATCTTTCAACCGTATTGTATTATTTTGATAGAACCACGTAATGTCGGCTTTGTTCATCTTTATTTTATTTTGATGTTGTAGTAGAATCGGTAGATGATGACTGTGTCGAAAATATCCCGTTCTAATTAATCCGTCAGGTAGATTGTGTAAAAATATGGGACACGTATTTTTGGAGTGAAGAGTTTCTTTTGGCGCGGTAGACGGATTTTTCGTGGATTGAATTCTAGCGTCACGCTCGGGAATGATAAGAGATTTTCGGGTTAACTCGCGACCATGGTTATTGGCCAACTAGAAACGCTTCAGTATTTCCCATGAGCTATTTAGAAACGCGTTCAGCATTTCTAGATGGCCATGCTCATGGCCACGCCCTCCGGTTTCACCCGCGAAGTTTTCAAAGTAAGCTATCAAATTCTCAGTTATAAATTTTCATTTCTATCGGCAGTTTCTATGACTGCAATTTTTTTTGTTTTATCAAACTATTAATAATCTACAAAGATATTATTTATCAAACTTTTGGAAAGGAGGGTTGTGACGTCACGTCTTCGTAAAACAATTACAACGAAGTGACGTCTCTCGGAACTTCTAAGGACTGCATCTTCGCCATTTTGTCTCTGTGAAACACAAAATAAATGACAATGAAAAAAATACATGTACAATATTTTTTTTAAACGTATCCCCTGACGGACGAATTGGTATTCATAGTCATCGTTGCTATTAGTTATCCGTAATTAAGAAACTACCGTAAATGTATTTAAGTTAAGCGTTCGTAGTAAGTTGTACTGTACATTTGAGTGATCTAACTTAGTTTAGTGTATACGTCGCGCTCGCTCGAGTGACGTGCTTTTACTATAAGTTATCGAATTTCGAACTAATAATAACAACTTTCACTTCTGATCGTGTAAACAAAGATGGCGTCGATCTAAGATATCTTGTCAAATACAGTTCCCAATTTCACCGTAGGTGGCGCCACTGTCTTATTTTGTTAGAGAAATTTCACAAAAACCAACAGTAGTGTCACACTTGACAATATTTAGAACTATCTTTAACAAGTTTTTTTGCGTCTGGGAAACTCTGGGGAACTTCATACTATTTAAAAAACATAGAAACAGTTTGTTCCTCTCATCGAAACAGTTTGTATACAATTACTCTCAAGAACTAATAATAACAACTTTCACTTGATCGTGTAAACAAAGATGGCGTCGATCTAAGATATCTTGTCAAATACAGTTCCCACTCACT
The DNA here is from genome assembly GCA_017562165.1 of Ectropis grisescens. NCBI lineage: Eukaryota > Metazoa > Arthropoda > Insecta > Lepidoptera > Geometridae > Ectropis > Ectropis grisescens. Next base: position 24,596,364 of record CM029787.1, on the reverse strand, counting down.
GTAGGTGGCGCCACTGTCTTATTTTGTTAGAGAAATTTCACAAAACCAACAGTAGTGTCACACTTGACAATATTTAGAACTATCTTTAACAAGTTTTTTTTATGTCAAGTTTGTTCCTCTCATCGAAACAGTTTGTATACAATTACTCTCAAGAGCTCAAGATAAAATAAGGTTTTATATTTCATCTTGAGCTCTTGAGTAATTGTAAAATCCATTTTGTATTATGTAAACGTACATAAATAATATTTGGCTGTGGTTTAATCCGTGACGTAATAAGATGCTCAAATTTTCCTATCTAAACTCGTTTGTTTTGGATTCAAACTCTGCATTAACCGTCATTCTCAACCTTTTATCACATATTATTAACACATTTCAAAAATATTCTAATATCCTTCATATCTATCATTCAATTTATTTGAAATATTGTGTATATATTTTTTTCTCGGACACAAAAGCTAATTGAGGCCTGTTTCAGTTACTAAATTACTAAAAGCATTACACTAAAAGTAGCAGCTAGGTTTTTTAAACTACCTCTTACAATGAATTCCTGGTCCGCCATTTTTGTTTACATAGTTTGTAAAAAATCTATTATATACTACCATAACTAGTTTTTTTTGTTTTTTTGTGTATTTATACCCAATCTATGAACGAAATAATGTGAATACGCACAAATAGCCCCCCACCACCATTGCGAACATCCAGACATAAAATTAGATAGTATTTGTATATATTTTTTAATAATCACACCGTTCGGAATCAGAACGTTGAAATGTGGTTTTAGTTTGTTTAATTGTGAGCTGAGCTATTTCGCTGAGGCTTTAAATGACTTAGATCTCTGGGTGACGAGCTAAGTGCAGTGCTAGGTAATGATTTGGACTTTTCATGTTCCAATAGCTGCGTGTCACTGTGCTGTTACGTGGCAGGCATGTTGCTTACCATCAAGCACATGTCTTGCTCGTCTCGTCACACTAAGCTATAAAAAAAAACTGACCACACTTAACGCGATACTGGGAACAAAAATTCCGCTCTGGGAAAAATTCACAACGCTAACCGAACAATTCAAATTCGGAATGACAACAGTTTGTTTCTGTCATTCTAAACAGATAAAAGGACCGAGACATTTGATTCTGTGTCGAGATCGGTCTGCGTTGTGAATCAGATATTGCGATTCTAATAAATGTATCATATTCTAACCGCTTGATACACCGATGTGTTAGTACCCAAAAACTTGGTTGATGACGAAAACAAACAAACTTAACGTTGCGGGTGCGGCGGTTGCCCGGGTTTTGGCGGGGATTTTTTTTTTCGTGTTTTTATTTGGGAAGGTATACCGATAAATTTGTGTTTAATGGCGTCTTCTTAAACCGGTCCTTATTTTGATATAACCCACATTAAAATTAGAGTTCATTCAATACATAGAGAAAACGTAATATTAAAAAATAACAAAAATTTTGGTATTGAAATAATTTTTTTAAAAGTAATTTGTCCTATCGAATGCAGTTTTTTTGGTGTTTCGAATTTGTGATTTTGTATACAACACATTTAATCCATAAAACCACTGTCTCCATTATAAATTATTAATGTAATAGTTGTTAGACTACTTGAGAAATCCCGAAATTTTTTACTCAAGTGTCAAAAACGTTAGTTTACATTTTATGTACATTTATCATAAATAAACGATACCGCTAAAAGCGTCTTGAAACGCTCTTGAGAGTAAATGGCTCAAACGGATACAAGTAAGGCGGCACTTCATATGCCGAAGCATAAACACCGCACTTATGTAACCTGACATCCGTTTTCCCGCCAAATCTGTAAACGCGAAGAGCGGGCGGTGTATCAACCAGCTAATTGTTGTGGGAATTAAGCTCTCTGTGAACCACGTTTCAATGCCTTAAGCGAACCGTCGGCACCCACGCATGCTAAAGCCACATTGCGCGTTCCTTTAATATATATCATTAATGATGAACATACTTGTTCGCGCGTGAATCGATAAAAACAAAATTAAGATGCATTCCTCTTAGAAGTGGACAGAACATCCACTGCCAATTTAAATAATTGATAATTTTAAAAATATAGGTTCCATTACAAATCCAATCAATAAAAAAAGATATTATGAGAAAATAATAACTGTGTTCTGTGTGCAATAAAATATATTTAGGATATTCAATTAATGGAACGTCATTAAACGCCAAATCAGAATATCTTTGGATATTATTTGGATTGGTTAACATCGATTCTGTGTAAATAAGTATGGTCAACCCCTTATTCACAACCTTATTCAAAATTAGCACATGCGAGAAAAAACGAACCTTGTAGACTCGCCATAGTTTTAAATTAGTTTAATGGAATGTTTTACATTTTAGCATAAATTGTACATTTCGTATGCATAGTATAAATAACGGTGTGTTTTTACTATTTCTTACTAAATGCCTAAATACATAACTGATAAAAATAATTATAAAAAGACTTAAGTATATTCGTTGTTTCATTGTACTTTTATTACATGACCTTTTGCCTAGATAATGATCAAATAGGAAGGATGACTGGGTTAAAAATATACCATCCTAATGTACTAAATAGTCCGTGAGGTGGATTATGCAAAAATATACGACACGTTTTTACTTCTGGGTGAAGTTGGGAGGGGTGGTGACGTCACGTCTTCGTACAATGAAGTGACGTCATTCGAAACTTCGGGGGGGGGTGCATCGGTGTATCTACTCATGACCATCATGCGCAGGAGGGACATAACGGGTTATGTCCCTCTGACTTCTTTTGCCCTCGAGTATCCAGCTCCCCGAACTGCACATGAGGAAGAAAGAATTCATGATAATATTATTGGATGGGATATTACGACGATGACTTGAAATACGTGATCAATTTACACACAATTTTCACACTGTTAATATACTTATCTGTTGTGTTATAATATTCTATGTTTATATCTTATTTATCTACTGTTTTAACGCATGTTAGTTTTAAGTTCAGATATGTTGGCCTAAGTTACTTTATGTATTATCACTAATGTAATGTGATTATGATCAAACCACTGAATTTAAATAATTGTTGTTTCTAGGCCCACATAGTTTGGAATGTAATACAGTTCTGTACAGTATACTCTTATGTTATAGTTTATATTTATTACATTCTGTTTTGTGTGCTCATTGAATTAATAAATAAATAAATTTGGCGCCCCCTGAGGCACAGGCCCCGGTACAGTATTTTTTAACAATCTGACTTACTAATTCGTTATTTTAAGTAATCTCGCCTATTAGAGATTTACTACGATAACATGGCCCGCCCCTTCAAATTACTGTTTAAATGTGTGTAGTCACATCCTTACGAAAGAGTTTGAATGTAGGTGTAATTATTCGTCTGCAGTAGCAGTACGCACACATGCGTGGTGGTGCGTTGTACATACTTTCACCAATACTTTCAAACGTTTTGAATTCTGGAAGGGCGGGTCATGTTATCGTAGTAAATCTCTACAGCTTGCCCGCAAGGGCGCCGACATCGTCGGTCGGGTGCCAGACTTGTTCTACCTTCTAACTAAATCGGGTTTGCTATTACTGTATAGGTGTATATTTTCAAGAAAAGAGCAGCATCCACTATTAATCTATGAAAATAGTGTTTATTGAACGCTAAGACAGTGTTCCGTAGGTGATAGTCCCTGGAGTCTGTCGCCAAGTCACTGCCGGAGAACCCCGTAGGCGTTTTAGTCGGTAGGGTGATATTCTGGGTGATGTCGAGCCATTACGTTCGCCAAGTATACGATGGTATTTTTTGCGCAAAAGTATTTAAATCGGAAATACATACGGAACATTGTAGCCTTCGTCACGAAGTAACTATTTTCTTATCTGTGCCTACGTTCAGTTCTTACGACGTAATTGACTAACAGACGACCAAATTTTCACATTTGTGATATTAGTAGTATTATTTATCGTAGTGGAACTAAGGAACAGTCCATTATTTGACACTATACAATATGCTTGTGATTTTAGCGTTGCCTCGGTAAGTTGAAAATAACTATGTAGTCTCATTCTGCATCCTATTATAAATGCGAAAGTTTAGATGTTTGTTGCTCAATCACGTCGGAACTAATAGAATTGAAATTTGTAATATATGAATATTGTAATAGAACACAGAATATAGTAGGTACCTATGTTATAAAACATAGTCTACTTTTTTTCGCGGCGAAAATACGGGTAAAACCGGGGGCGCCGCTGGTAATTAAATAAAATCAACCATATTTCTATCAAAAACATATTTATTTAAAAGCTCTCATAAATGCAGTTTACAATCATGAAATCGTTTTAGAAGCGATTCGCAAAGAAGTCCATTCTATACGTAAAATACTATCAAAGAGCAGATGGAAAATTATCAAATCAAGATTTACACAAATATGATGCTCTCAAAAGTTACTAAACCTATCTTTCACTCACTCAGTGATACTCAATTTTGCGCATTTGTACAAGTATCTTAATAAACAAAGACAGCACTATTAGGTTGTTTATCTTGCGGATGGCGAACTTATAACAAAGGCACTTTCAGTTATAACTTTACTCAGTTTTTGACGTTTAAAATTGCTTCCATGGGAAGCAAGTTAAAAAAAAAAACAAAATCAGGGGGCTACAGTTTGGTGTTGTTGCTTCATATCTATTGTCTCTATCTTAAATAGTTACGGCATTAAATAGCAAAAGAAACATCAAGTTTAGTGTGGAATGTGACACATCGCGCGGTGGAAGGATAAGCACCGACATTGTGTACGTATTCACGCACAACATGGCCATGACACAGGCACGCCCATTTTTAAGGCCTATTCAAACCTGAGCAGTATTCGCTGTCGCCTGCGGTAGAGAAAACGGAGTAAGGTAAGCGATAACATCACTGTTCGCACCAAAGCGGATTTCGCCACGCGATAGCAGAACGTTTCGCCAAACAAGCAAAAAAAGCGCTTCGCTCTAGCCGCGGAACTTCTTTCAAAATATTTTGTATGCCCCAAAAATAGTATTTATACAAGGTATTCTGTATTTACCTCTACCCACAGCGGTAGAGAATACCGCTCCGGTTTGAACAGGGCCTTTATTCGTCGACCAGGGTCCAGGCGCGGTCCCAGCCTCGAATTTTGGAGGGGGTCACGAGTACGCAGTCTCAGGTTTGGGGGGGTCACTAGTAGGAATACAATAAATCGAGTACAAAATACTTAATACTTGACTTGATATTTTAGATTTTTAGTTTAACGTATACGATTTTGGGGGGGGTCATGCCCGTGACCCCCCCGCCTCGGACCGCGCATGCCCAGGTCGGACGTCCGCTTGCGCGGTTTAGCCACATTTCGTGTTTTACTTATATTCCAAGAGCTTGCAGTAGTGTTTTCAAGACGCGATGCAATCAATTGTAATAATTTATCAATTATATAAAAATCAATTACCATAGATGGCGCCAATGTCTCACTTTGTTTGAGAAATTTGACAAATTGAAACATTGGTGGAAAACTTAGGGAAGTTGAAACTATCTTTGGAAGGTGTTACATTTGCATCTAGTAAACGCCTCATCGCAGACCGTGTTAACTTTGTTAATTCTATTGAAATCCCACAAAATGTTTTCTGTACGTAGACATTGGAATTTTTACAGATAAGTACATTGAGGAGCGTGACCAAAAAACATTGCCAACACATCCACATTTGTATGCCTTTCAGGGCAAAATGACAATGAGTCTTGAGCAAATGAATACTGGCGCTCATGTTTTAGTCATTATGTTACAGTAGAACTGACTATTGATATGACAATAGATTTAAATGAATCCAATCTTGGTCAAAGACATGAAAGAGAGAAATTTCTCAGTCAATTATACTCAGACTCCAATAGTTTCTGAAGATAAATGATGACATAATTTGTGGGGAGCTTCTAGCGATGTCTTCGCAGTGGGAGGCACCCAGCCTACAGGAACAGCGGAGCCTTCTGCATGTAAATACCGGTCCCACTGCGATCTGAAATCACACCTTATGTTCACTTTGATGCCAAATAATCACTTCATTATTCAATATAAGATATAAGTAAACAGAATGTGATATTTTACTTATTTATTACTATAACAGGCTGATACAGCAAAAAAAAAAGTTCAATAATGTATTAAAGATCACAATCTATCTGATATCAATGAAACTATTAAGAAAGATTGAGTATTAGAAAGAGTTGAAAAGGACAACACTACTCATGATCATGAACGGTGTTCAAAGCTGAAAAAGATACTATATGGAGCCACCACAATAGCAATCCATCTCAATGATGTATTCATGATTATCTGTTAAGACTCTTTGCAGCCTACCTGAGAAGTATCACACCTTTACCAGCTATTCTACCATCATTGTGTTCTGGTCTGAAGGGCAATGTTTCCAGAGAAATCGGAGGGCATAGAGATAATTCATCTCTTTGCACAGTGCAGTCTTACATAATGATTTGGACTCTTCATGATCATTAGCTGTATGACATTGTGTATTATGAGCAGGCATGTTGCTTATCACCAGGCTCCTGCTCATCCCGACACTATCCTAAAAGAACTAAAATAAAAATTCTGCAAGTGTTACCTGACAGCAACAAATCCATCAACATTTTTAAAGTCCACCTGCGGCAGTTTTCCTCCAAATAGAACCTCCTTCCACTGGTCCAGGCTCTCTTTGACCTCAGCCTCTGCGCCACTCCCAGAGGCCACCTCTTCTGAAGCTTGCTGCAATTTAGCTCGAAGTTCACTCTCTTCTTTCTCATACATGGTGAGGCGTTTCGACCACATTGATTTCAGTTTCTCTAGAAAGTCACACATAAAATAATTACTGTATTATTTGTATGTATGAATTTCTATCCTACTAATATCATAAATGCGAAAGTTTTGATGTTGGTGGGTCAATCATGTCATAACGGCTCAACTGATCAGGTTGACATTTAGAAGCACAGTTAGATTATTGCCTAGAATAACACATAACATACACATAAGCAGCCCAGTGAATGTTCCCACTGCTGAGAGTTGCAAGGAGAGATTGAAGTCTCTTCTCGAAGAGAAGACTCATTCTTCTCTTGACCACAGAGGTTGTATCACAGCCGAAACATCAAGGTAATGAAATAATAATTTAGATATGATTTAAGTTCTGTGTTATGTTTAACAAACAATAAACATCAGTCTGCCCTGACTTCGCTTCTGGTACATAATATGTAGCATATAGCACTTGGGGACCACAAAAATATCCAACTGTGAAAGAATTTTTGGAATCAGTCCAGTAGTTCCTGCGATTAACCCATTCAAAACCCTCTTCAGTTTTATAATATTAGCATAGATATCCTAATTCTTTTTTTGAATTCTACAAAGTAAAGATACAAACTCACCAATATTCATTTCAAATAGTTCTGCTTCCTTTTGTGACAAATTCTCTCCTCTACCTTTGGCTGTATTCATCCTTGCCTTCCGCAGCTTGATCAGGGCATCAAGTTTTACCATGTATTTCTTAGCATCTTGCTTCTTGCGCATGGTTTCTTTAAGAACTATATCAGCTTGGAGTTTGGATTCTTCTTCCTGTTGGATTTTTTGTTTTAAGAATTTTTTTTTTAATAAAGAGTGAAGAGACGATCAGGGCATGTGCCTGATGGTAAGGAACATGCCTGACACATAACAGCACAGTGACACGCAGCTATTGGAACATGAAGAGTCCAAATCGTTACCTAGCACTGCACTGCACTCGTCACCCAGAGATTTAAGATCTTTTATCTCTAAGCCCTGTAATTTCTCTGGAAACATTGCCCTTCAAACCGGAACACAGTAATGTTTGCACATGACTGCTTGGCGGTAGAATAACTGGCAAAGGTGTGGTACTTCCCCAGGCGGACTCTGCCAAGAGTCCTACCACTACAAAATTAGTACCTGACATGTATTTTCTACTAGTCTCAACATTTCTATGTGCAAAGTACTAACAGTGATTTTACCCACATATCAGTTCCAGTAATTTCCATTACTGAGTTCTAAAGTTGTTCTGATTATACAAACATTTTTAACACTTAAATATTATAAGATACAGTTACATATTTTATTCAGTTTAATATACACACCTGTCTCACTTTATTGATGTCATCCTGAAATTTCTTCAAATATTCATCAATTTGCCGCGACTTCTCTTCTCGTTGTTTCCTCATCTCATTTTTTTGCTTTCTCTTCTCGAGGCGTTGCCTTTTCTGACGAGCTCTTTTTGAGGATCTCTTTGCTAATAACTTCCTTAGTACGTCTGTATTCAAATTATTTATATTTGATAGTGAATTGGAAATAATCCCTTTTGTTCTTCAATTTGTTTAAAATGTGAGCTCCATTCTTCATCGGAGAGATTGTTTGAATTTTCCGATAGTAATTTTCGTTTTAATTTTACTTCATTTAAGGCTAAAGCTAGGCTGCGCAACTGGGAATGGACATTAGAGATAGATATTGAGTTTACTGCTTTTGTAGGCTGGACATTGGGTATTTTGCATTCAAATTGTTTGATGATTTCCTCATCAGTTATTGTCTTCCAGTTGGGTTGTGCAGTTTGAACAAAATACTGCGAAGGTGGTGGAGGTGCTGTGAACATTGCAGGATTTTGGAATGTAGTCCCGTGAGATTTATAATAATAATTACTGTTGTAAGACATGATTATGATATATTAATATTAGGAATAGTATACAAAAGCTATATTATGAAGCAACAGACTCGGGGAGCTGGAGTTCTGCCTCTTTAAGCACTAGCTCTGCTGCCACGTATTCCTCAGTTTCTTTTAGATCTTGTTCAGTTTCCAACACACTTTTTAGGTCAGCAAATGCTTTCTGCAATCTGAAACAATATTCAGAATGATATATAATGAACTCTGGCAATTAAAATTTATTCAGACTAAAGAGTTTACTGGTTTACATTTTATCTTATATCTTTACATAGCTGGTTAATAGTAATAAATAGTTGCCAGCTTTCACTGAATATTAATCACACGGAGATGGCCAATGAAACTGCGAAGCTGTTCGTGTTCAGAAACACTTGACTTCCAGATGGAGTAGTACTTATGGGAATAACAATGGGTCCTTTAGCTAAGAACTTTAACAACACAGACTTGTGACATCATTCCTAATGACTCACCACGAAATACAGCATGAATCTATACTTGGAAATGAAACAAAGAACTTTGCCGCTTGCATTAACCTCAAACATCTGTGAATGTACAAGGCATTTGCCGTTCAAATACAACAAGAACGTACTATAAAAATATTTTAATAAGATGTTGTATTTCTAAATTATACTTTGTGCTAGAAACCGACCTTCTCTGGCAGTCTGGGACCATCATCAGCGACTCCTGGAGTACCTCCTCCTGTTTCCTTATATTGTGTTCGTCTTGACCTTCGTCTTTAATTTTCTGTATCCTATTCTTCTGTTGCTCAGCTTCCTTCTCGTAAACCACTTTTTCCTTAGCAATCCGCTTTACGACGCCGGTTTTTATTTTTATTTGACGAATTCTAGGATCTGCCATTGTTGAAATTTTCTGGTTTATTACTATTTACTAGAGGTGGGAGGCTATGAGATATACTATTGAAATCATTCGATTCTGAGAATGTCTCGAGATATTTCGATTATAACAGTTAGTAGTTACTAATATGTAGTTAGGCAGGCACACGCGGTCGCGAAGCGACTCGATTCACTCACAGCAGCACAGCACAGTGCGTGGGGTGTGGAGGGGGACAACACGATGCGGTCTCTCACGGGGACGCGGGGTCTATAAAGCGGGAGAGCGAAAGGAGTTACCTAAAACTTAAAAGTCTAAAACAATCTATCAATCTAAAAATCGGTAAGCTTACCGTTAACTAAATACATTATAACAGTAAAAAGTGTCACGTTTCACTCCACCGTAATAAAAACAAACCAAACAAAGCCAATACAACTAATCTAATACAAGTCTACTACTAACTTAAGTCACGGAATAACTGTCGTAGACTTCATAAAACACGATTAGTAGTACTAATTAGGAACATGATTCGATTATGAAAACATATTTTTAGTTACTAATTATTACAAAATCGATTTTCAACATTAGTAATCCAAAATAAATTGATACCATTTATTCTAACGTAACGTAGGGATCAATCTGAATACCGACCAAATTCCAAAAGAACATCCTGTTGAAACACAAGACAGTGGAAGACCAAAGAAGCCAAAAATAAAAAAGAAGCAGAAGTAACGCAGGGACCACCGCTACTATTTACTAACATGAACACGAATAGGGATGGGCATGCTCGATATTGTAAGGTCGAAGACATCGATATTTTAAGTTCGATAACATCGACACATCGAAGTTTATGAGATGATTGTTTAGGGATTAAAAGATAAAACCTCGAATCACCGAAACGTCTATTATCCATCAGAGCGCCATCTAGTGTGCAGAGGTATGTAAGTAATCTGACTAATCTGTGAGTATGCATCTAGTATTAGCAATGTCAACTTCAACTTTTTCTTTTGGCTTCCATTCGGTAATGTCACCGTAATTTCGCCAATGTCCTTAGCAATGTCTATTAAAAGATTAATTATTTTTTACTACATAACACTGAAGTAGCGATCAGACGACACGATTCATCGGGCCGATGAATTGGCTCGATACTAAATAGCCATAATGTCATGATGGCCAGGCCACGCACTTTCAGCATTCCCCATTGGCTGACGCATTTCTAGATGGACAATGACTATTGTCCGGAGTTTACCCGAAGATTTCTTATCATTCCCGATCGTGACGCTAGAATTCAGTTCACAGGCCACGAAAAATCTATCTGTGCAGCGCCAAAAGAAGTTAGTTTTCACTTCAAAAACCCGGTAGCTGAGTTAAAACAAGACCTATTACTTTTATAGAAGGCGCTAGAATCTACCCACCAAACTAAGAGAGTAGTGTTCAAGTATTTGTGTTGAGCGACAACCACAGATACGAGTATACTGCTGCTGTTACCCAAAGCGGGCCAACTTCTGTACCAACAACGGAACAGACTAAAGGCAATACCTACACCTGTCTGAGGTATGAGTTACCAACATCGATGTTTTTTCTTATATCGAACATCCCTAAGGTTAATAATGGTGACGGTGCATATGAGACGTATAAACACTGGAGACTGGAGAATGGAGAGGTAACGAGAGTAACTGTATACTTACCCAGTAAGTATAAAAAAAAAAGAAGTGTGGCACTCGGGGACTGCCGCGGTAAAGCTATTGCATGTTGTATGCATTTTTATCAATATAAGCAATAGGGATGTTAACATTTTTTCGGAATTGCTTTTATTTTGAAGGGTGACATTTGTTTACCATAAAAAAATGCAGAGAAGTATACAATCTAGTCAGTCTTCGAAAGCTAAGAGCATTTAGTCTGTAAAGCTTATACAAATAAGATTCAAAGTCGAATGGCCGAGTGGGGAGGACGGCGTTACGGTCTTCCATCCCTCTTTCTTGTGAACATAAGAAAGATATGCACGATCACTAAAATTCGGTCCCCAGGCCTGCGATAAAAGCTATGCAATAGCTTAAAAATGAATTCCGCAAAACCAAAAATGGAACAATGTTGAACGGGATTTTTTTGCTCGTAGTACACACAGAGTGATGGAACGATCAAGACATGTGCCTGATGATAAGCAGCATGCCAACGCATACATCACCACCACACTAGAGTTTTGAAACATGAAGACTTTTTTAATCATTACCTATAGGTACCTACCTACATAGAGCTACACTGACTTCTTAGCCCAAAGATACATTTAAGATCATTTGTCTCTTTCCCCGTAAATGTTGTCCTTCAAACCGAAACACAGTAATGATTGCACATTACCGTTTAGCGGTTGAAAAACTGCATTGAAGTTACCAAGATTGTTACCATCAAATATCGAAAATACAAAAATACGTAGACTATTTTTTAACGCGCGGGAAAACAACTGAAACGGGTACTACGCGGGTAAAACCGTGAGGCGCTACGAGTAAAGTATTTTTTACTCGATTTATTATATTTCTACTGGTGATCCCCCCCCAAAATCTGAGGCTTTGTACTTGTGACCCTCTCCAAAATTCGAGGCTGGGACCGCGCCTGACTCTTTAGAGAACATCCAACATGAAAATATGTCACTTCGAGCTAGATTAAATTAGCCTCAGATTCCTGAAAGCTGGCAGGAAATTTTGTTTGGGGCTACATGAAAACTTGTCACATAGCTCTCCTATTAATACCCCAACACGGAGATGTAGACCTAGCTGGGTAGCTGGTGAGTAGCGCGGCGAAATGAATCACTAAATTTAGATCACCTGACAGATATACAGCTCCACCAAAATGTTCTATCTCTTTAAGAGTCCCTATTTGTAATCTAATCCCTGTTTTAGCGCTAATCACAATTATAATATCAAGATTTAAAACGCTTCTCCTGAAAAATTGCATTTCGCATAAGTAGGTATGTAACTATGTCGCACCTCAGTGCGTTATGAAGACACCTTATTGAGGCCCTCTCCGACCCCAACAACAAAAACAGAAAAGAGAATAGACTAAATATACTAAACTTAATGAGCAAACCAGATTTTCACACCGGAAGTCGCGTACTGACCTTAGAATAGATAATATTGACTTCAATGCGACATACGTAGTATATTACATTCTCTTTGGTGCGACATAAATTCAAACTCGCGCGCAACTGGCTGGTCTTGTCGGTCTAGTTGGGACAACGGCGACTGCCGATCCAGAGACTCCCAGGTTAAAAAACCACGCGCACCAGTCTTTTTGAAGTCATGTGCGTAATGCCGCCAGCTTAAAACGGCCAAGGAAAACATCATCAGGAAACCGACATCTATCAAGAATCTTTCGAAGTCATGTGTGATCCACCAACTCGCACTGGGTCAGCGTGGTGGATTATGGCCTTGACTCTCTCCTTGCGAGAGAAGGCCCCGAGTCCCAGCAGTGGGAACATTTAGTGGGGTGTTTATGCATCACTGGTACAAGACTAGGGTTTAAGTGAAGCTTCAAGCTTTTAAATCTAGGTAAGGGTTTTGTCGTCAAAGTAACAGGAATACGCATAAAAAATCACGGTTGTGGCATGGTTTGTTTTTTTACCGAAAACCTTAGCTCTTGCGGTTTAAAAGATACAAGCCAAAATGACCCAAACATGATTGACAATAAGTCCCTATTTCTTGTGGAATCCTAAAACATACTTCAGCATTATATTGGTTTAGTAGTATTGACAAGAGACAAGATTAGCCTTCAGAATTCGTAGAATCTGCATCACCATTCATTTCGGTCGGCGAGAATCTTGACTAAACAGAAGCCAACTAGTAATACGACAGTGACGCCCCAGAGAAACCACCAGGTGTGATGGTGTGACTCGATATATGTTCCTAAAGTAGCCACGACGTACCTGAGATTAACAAAAAACAAACTACTCGATGTATCTTATCGATATCTATAAGGAGCCAATGCGATCGAGCTGATAAGCCGAGATATACTCCTCGGCAACTCTCAGGGTGCCTGTCTAAGACTTACAACGCTGTCTTGGGGGACTTATGCAATCTGGGTATACAGGCTGCTTTTATTTTCATATTTGCGATTCTGCTGTGTTGTTCTAACTGAATATTAACGTCTGATCCACTCCCAACTTAGCTTCTTTCTAAACTGCAATAACCTTCTTAATCCCTTGCAATCTGGTTTCCGTCCCGGCCATAGTACTACTACTGCTCTTGTTAAGATATCTGATGATATTAGGCTGGGAATGGACAACAGAAAGCTTACTGTCCTCACCCTGCTCGATTTCAGCAATGCTTTTAACACTGTTGATTTCGATATTCTCCTGGCATTGCTACGTTCGATTAACATATCTCCAACGGCAATTGATTGGTTTCGTAGTTACCTGCAGGGTCGCCGGCAGCGTGTTCATATAGAAGATAGCTTTTCTTCTTGGTGTGAAACGCGTTCGGGTGTCCCTCAGGGTGGCGTTCTTTCTCCTATACTTTTTTGCTTTATTCATAAATTCAGTCACATCTCTCATTTCTTCTTCCTACCACCTCTATGCTGACGATCTCCAAGTTTATGCACAAGCCTCACTTGACAATCTAGATGATGCTATTAAGTTGGTAAACGATGATTTGCGCCGCATTGAAAATGGAGTAGGTCTTTCGGTCTCACTGTCAATCCCTCGAAAACTCAGGCCATAATTATTGGAAGCTCGCGGCTTATATCAAGAGTCGATTATGGCACTACTACTAAAGTTCTATTCGGTGGCGTGACAGTACCATTTAGCGCAGAAGTTAAAAATCTTGGCATTATTTTCGATAGTTGTTTTACTTGGGATCCACAAATTCGATCAATAAAACGCAAAATATATGCCTCAGCAGCATCACTTCGAAGAATTCGAAACTTTTTGCCTACAGCCACCAAAGTTGCATTAGTACAATCCCTCCTTCTTCCCATCCTTGACTACGCTGACGTCTGCTACCTGGACCTTAGACGGGACCAATTCGATATGCTCGAGCGTCTTCAAAACTTTTGTATTAGGCTTATTTTCGGTCTCCGAAAATATGACCATGTTTCTCTTTTCCGATCTAAGCTCGAGTGGCTCCCTATCAGTTTACGTCGGGATACTCACATCCTATCACTTTTATATAACACACTTTTCACCCCCTCTTCCCCTCCGTATTTAAGCTCCCGTTTCACATTTCTTTGCGACACTCATTCAATAAATCTTAGGTCGTCTACAAATCTCCTATTATCTACCTCAGCTCATACAAGCTCCTTTTACGGTTCGTCGTTCTGCGTGCAGGCTGTGGCCTTATGGAATGCTCTTCCTGCGGCCATTAGACGTGCGCAGAGCGTCGCTTCGTTCAGGACTCTGATTCGGCAGCATTTTCTGACAAAAGTTGTTCACTGATTTATGTTTATTTTTCTTGGATTTTTGTGTTTCTTATTGTATACATACATTATTTTTATATATATATATGTATTTGTATGTGTATTTATATATTTAAACTTATTTATTTATTGTACACCTATTATATGTATTTTGTTCTATTATATTTAATTTATATATAATTAATACACGTGTTTATTTATATTGTTAGTTGCACCACTGCCCAAAATCTTACAAATCTTGTTTCTTTGTAAATCAAAGGTTATCTGGAAGAGATCGCTTTTAGCGATAAGATCGCCTTTGTGCCCATTATGTGTTTGTTATTTTATTTGTTACTTATTGTCAACTTTGTTTGTGGTGCCAATAAAGTGTTTTTGTATTGTATTGTATTGTATTGTAATATTTCGAGTAGTAACTATCAGTAGTCCGGTTGTTCGGTTAACCGAACTACTGAAACTTTTTAGTGTATGTAGTTCGGTTGCACGTCATCACCGAACTGTTGAAACTGCGGAGTGTCAGTAGTCCGGTTGTTAGATTGGTTGACCGAACTACTACACGATCTAATACTACCTTACCTTTTCTTCTATCAGATTTCTCATATCTCAAAGAAGCGACATCGTTTTATGGTTGCTGTTCCAAAAAAAAAGAACGAAGAGATTTGACTCGACGTTCGATTCGGCGTTTCGGCTGCGTTATAACCGCCGCGCCGGTGTCACTCACGTGGTAAGAGTGATACTCATGAAACTAGTAGTATTATTATAATGGCAGTATTCGCGAAAGAACCGCTGACAATTGACTAAAGACAATTTATTAAACTGGATTATGCGTCCATATGTGTTCATACTTGTTTGATACTTTATATGTGACATAGATGGCGCTAGTTGTATACTAAAACACGCTAACGATGTTGCACCTATATTTTCTATGAACAAATTGTGAGATGTTAACATGACTGGATTTACATAATATAGTGTTGCCATTTATAACCATACTTGTTTTATTTGCACACTACGAAGTTTTTTGGGATTTGTACATGGTCCTTCGAAAGCCGGTAAGGCATTGAAGTAGACCTGCGTCCACCCTACACAAGTCGGACAGTGGTACGCTATCGCTGTTCAGTGCCCTGGTGAAAAGGCACCTACGGAGTGGGAGTGTCGTGCATCTGCTGCAGCGTCAGCTTGGCAGCGGGGGGAGCACCCCCTGGGACATCCAATCATCGTGATCCAGGCAGCCGTGGTAACAAGAGGAGCATCCTATTCAACGTCGTGTCGTAGCGAAAGTTCTTGTGAGTCTATAGTGACGTATCTTGAAGACAAAACTGTGAGTACGAATTTGAACCTTGTTTATTACTAGTTTCAAACTTAGAAGAAATAGTGAGTGATCATTGACTTAGAAAAAATTCTAAAAGTAATGCATGGACTTAGAATAATTTTAAGAAAAGTGAAGTGACGGGGAATCCATGCCTGTTTTCGGATAGAAATTACAAACACTTAGAAAATTTTGTGAAACTGTTTCTTGGACTTGTGATTTTTGGTTGTGTTTTACTTTGTTACTTTGTGCGACGGATATTTTAGAATTGTTTATATTTTACACTTGTATGTTTACTTAAGTTTGTTGTATCATTTAATTTTTGTTTTCATTATGGCTGATAAGTATTTAAAACTTCAAGAAGATATAAAATGTAAGATTAATAATACTAGAGTTAACTTCAAAAAGACACCTAAAGAACGTATTACGTTGGGTTATATTGAGACTCGGTTAGAGGCTATAGATCAGCATTGGTCAACGTTTGAAAGTAATCATCAAAAAAATTGTATCCGCTTTAGATGCCAAGGAATTGGAGCAGACTGAATACTTTGTAAATGATACTTATTCTGCAGTAGAAGAAACATACATAGATTACAAGGCTTTATTAAGGGATGTTCTTTTCAAAGTTAAGCAATCGCTTCAGCCACCTCCTAAAGCTATCAGTCATACTGAGAGAGAACCATTGAGCAGTAGCAATGTAAAGCTACCAAAGATAACCATACCGATGTTTTCCGGTAATTACTCTGAGTGGAGCAGCTTTCGTGATTTATTTGTTTCTTTAATTCACAATAACTCAAGTATTGATAACGTGCAGAAATTGCACTACCTCAAGGGTTCACTCACAGGTGAAGCAGAAATGTTACTAAGACATTTTCCATGTACTTCTGATAATTACTATGTATGTTGGAATCAATTAGAAGGCAGATACAATAACAAAAAATATCTTGGAAATTGTATTTTAAGACGTTTGACAGGCCAAAAGAATTTGACATCGGAATCGTCCAATGCTATTAAACAGTTGCTAGACACAACTAAAGAATGTATGTTAGCATTAGAAAATTTAGGTTTAGACGTAAACTCATGGGATATAATTGTGATTTTCCTTATTAGTCAGAAACTAGATCCGGAAAGTCGGAAACAGTGGGAGCAGAAAGTTTGTGAATCAAGTAGAGAGTTACCGAGTTTAAAAGAGTTTGAAGATTTTTTACAAATTAGATTTCGTTCGTTAGAATTTCTAAATCTAAAGACTCCAAAGGAAGATAAGGTTTCTTGCCATCATGCCGCTACTACTGTTTCATGCCTATTTTGTACAGAAAATCACAAACTGTTCAATTGTAAAAAGTTTGGCAAAGATGATGTTACCACACGCCGTAGTTTTGTCCAAACTCGCAATTTATGTTTTAATTGTATGTCTCCCAACCACTTAGTTTATTCGTGCAATTCGTCTACTCGATGCCGTTTTTGTAAGAAAAAACATCACACGTTACTTCATCTAAAAAACTTCAAATCGGTTGCTGGCGATGCCACAACTGACCAGCCTGCAGAGAGTCATGTTGTAGCAACAGTAACTGAAACAACATCGTCTTTCTCTGAGGCCGAGAGTGTAGATTCAGAATCAGAATCACATATTGTTTCGTGCTTCTTAAATACAAGCAGTCAAGTACTGTTGCCAACAGCAATTGTACAAGTACCTTCAAATAAAACTAGATCTGCTTACGTGTTTAGATCTTTGTTAGATCAAGGGTCTCAAGCTTCCTATATCACCGAAGCGGCAGTTCAGTTTCTCGGTCTTAAGAAAATACCAAGCACAAGCTTTGTCACAGGTTTAGGCGGCGACCAAGGTTCGACTTTATCGTCGAATAATTCAGTATTGGTAAAAGTTAAATCTCGTCTAGACCCCAGTTTTACGTTAACCGTTAAGGCTCATGTTTTAAGTAAGCTCACCAGTTTTCTTCCAAATAAGAAAGTAATGGCTCACGTTTTTCCAGCTCTTTCGTCAACGGAATTAGCAGATCCATCATTTGGCACACCCAACACAATAGATCTACTCCTGGGTGCTGAGGTGTACAGCCAAATATTATTAGATGGTTTGATCAGGGACCCGCCGGGATCGGTGATTGCTCAAAACACTCGATTCGGTTGGATCCTCTCTGGCAAAATACAGGATCAGCCTAACAAACAAGACGATAGATACCATAACGTCATAGTAAGCATGCATTCAATGCGCTTACATAAGTGACAATGATAAATTAAAGAGTTTCCGGTAAGTTGAAGCGAACCCTCACGTTAGCAGCAAACATTTGACTCACGAGGAAGCAAGGTTTGAAGCGTTGTTTGCCCAAACAACTACCAGAGATAAGTTTGTTCGTTTTATCATTAGACTACCATAGTACATAAATGTATTTAATCCTATACATATATGAATATGCTTCTTTAGGTCATGCGCAAAGAGAAGAAATGTCTGAAAATAACAAGTTTGATATTTTGTATGTATTTATATGTATATGATTTAGATCTTGCTCAAGCACCGATAAAGGGCCTTTAAACAAAGATTCAATGGTAGGCCGCAATCTCCAGCTCGAACTCAGGGACATAGTAGTGCATTGTCTTTGCAATTAACAATGTCTTCGTTAAGTGTTATTGGAAAGATGTACAGGCAAGTTAATATTGCGAAGGAGGACGCAGACTTTCCGCTCATTTTATAGCGTGATAGTCCAGATGCTGAGTCACAGCATCACCGACTCTTAAGAGTAACATTTGGAACCTCCTCAGCCCAATAATTAACCGCTCGAGCTCTGCAGAAACTGGCACACACTGAAGGTGCTCGGCTTCCCTTGGCCTCCACCGGAATCATTATAACTTCTACGCAGATGACTTCATGTCCGGATGTCATTCGATTGTCGAAGATGTCAAAATTAATTTATAAGTTGAGATCTGGTGGTCTGGACAAACGCTAGAACCAAACCATCTGTTTGGAGTAGTTAATTATTTCTAAACATCCCGGTTTGGACAACCTTACCCGTGTGGTTACACTTAAATCTAAGGAAAATGTTACTAAAAGACCAGTGTCAAGGCTTATTATTTTGCCGTTGGCCGGCAACTAATGATAGATAAACATTTAATTTTTTATTTGTATTATTCTTTCTTGTCCGGTTTGTTGAATCCTTGTGTTTTGTTTACTGGACATGGTCCATGGCGGCCGGTATGTTCATACTTGTTTGATACTTTATATGTGACATAGATGGCGCTAGTTGTATACTAAAACACGCTAACGATGTTGCACCTATATTTTCTATGAACAAATTGTGAGATGTTAACATGACTGGATTTACATAATATAGTGTTGCCATTTATAACCATACTTGTTTTATTTGCACACTACGAAGTTTTTTGGGATTTGTACAATATGTATAAATGTATGCAAAAAAAATACCACAAAACTGGCTAAGTCCGAGTCGAACACAAAAATTACAACACAGGCACTACATGGGCTTCGAGCTGTAATCCGTATCATGCACAAACGAAATTTTTAAAGAATTTGTAATTGAGCCTTAATCTGGCGAGGACCTGTTAAAGATAGTTTAAAATTTCACTATTGGTGGCTGGTGCCATTAATGTATAAAAATAATGCGCCATATTTAATTTTGTTAGAGAAATTTTACAGTCACAGGGACAGTCTAATAGAACAAGGCGTAGAGCAAAAATACGTTTCTATTCTGAAAGCAATTTATACTAAGTGTCAAGCAAAAATCAAAACAGAGAGCATCGGGCCACCGTTTCCGATAAAACGTGGCGTTAAACAGGGCGACCCAATCTCACCTAAGCTATTTACAGCAATTCTAGAGTCGGTGTTTAGAAAACTAGATTGGTCAGACCACGGACTGAACATAAACGGTGAACGGTTGACACATCTTCGCTTTGCAGATGACATTGTCATTGTGGCAGAAAACGCTGACAGTCTACAGTACATGCTTGAAACTCTAGATTCTGCAAGTAGAAATGTCGGTCTTGAAATGAACCAATCAAAAACAAAAATAATGACAAACGGAACACCAAAGCCTATCAAACTTAATAATAAGGAAATAGAGTATGTGAGCGAATATATATATCTTGGTCATTTGATAACATTATCAGCAGCCAGCAACGAAGTTGACCGCACAATTGCTATAGCATGGAGGAAATACTGGGCAAATAAAGATGTGTTTAAAGGTAAAATTCCAATACACCTTAAAAAACGGCTCTTCGACAATACCATCGTACCGTCCTTGCTCTACGGTTGTCAAGCGTGGGCGCTCACAAATAAAATTGTTAAAAAAATAGCTGTATTTCAGAGAGCAGTAGAGCGGTCGATGCTGGGCTTGACACTAAATGACCGTATCAGAAATGATGTTATTAGACAGAGGACCAATGTGTTGGACGCAGTGACGATGCTCTGTAGGCTCAAGTGGAAGTGGGCTGACCACGTTGCACGCGCTAGAGACGGCAGGTGGAGCGAGCGCATCATACATTGGCGACCCAGAGACACCACGCGGGACAGGGGACGACCGCGGAGAAGATGGTGTGACGGCGTCATGGAAGTCGCGGGTGTGACCTGGACTCGCCTGGCACTGGACAGAGCGACATGGCAAAAAATGGAGGAGGCCTTCACCCATAATTGGGTGCCTAGGAAACAAGTTATGTCATAAGGATTTAAAAATATAAGATGATCTGTAATATTCCAAGGCAAATAAAGGCTATTTTATTTTATAGAGAAATTTTCCAAAATTGAACAGTAACGATACCTACATTCGGCTAAAATTAGAACTATCTTTGATAGCTCTATTTGGGTCCTGAAATACATATAAACAGCCCACAAAAATATTCCCACTGATAGGAACTCGGGGCTTTCTCTCGTAAGGAGTCTAGCCCATAATCCACCACGCTGGCCCGGTGCGGGTTGGTGGATGACACATGACCTCGAAATATTCTAGGTACATGTGGGTTTCCCCGTGATGTTTTCCTTCGCCGTTTTGAAGTTAGCGGCATTACGCACATGACTTCGAAAAGACAGTGGTGCGGATGGGATTTGCAATCGGGTGCTTCGGAGGCAGTCGCGGTTCTCCCGACTAGACACGCCGTAACTTGCTTGGGTCTTGTCGTAAAGAACACTTGGTGTGAGAGTCTCGCACTTGACCGACTTGGTGCTGTCTTATGCTTCTACTATTATTCCGACACCCTGTACAAAATGACTCCCCGAAACTCCATACGGGGGATTTGACCGAGAGATTAATCTGACACACAGAAGAAGATAAACGATAGTAGAGATAATATAACTTGAGACTCGCAGCCCACACCCGCAGTGTGTGCTCTCAGGATGAAGTGGCTGGTGCTGTTGGCAGGTAGGACGGGGTCTGTGGGTCCAGGGGTCTATGGGTCTAGTAGTAAATGTGTCCAGGGGTCTACGTGTCCAGAAGTCTACGGTTGCAGCGGGCAAGGAGACTATTTTTATTGAATTAGCCACTCAACCGACACCGGTATTCCTGACTTTTATCATTTGGGTTCTTTTTAACCCCCGACTAAAGAAAGGGGTGTTATAAGTTTGACGTCGATGTCTGTCTGTCTGTCTGTCTGTCTATCTGTCTGTCTGTCTGTCTGTCTGTCTGTCTGTCTGTCTGTCTGTCTGTCTGTCTGTCTGTCTGTCTGTCTGTGTGTGTGTCTGTCTGTGGCACCGTAGAGCTCAACCGGATAGGCCAATTTCGATGCGGTTTTTTTATTTGAAAGTTAATACCCGTGCGGATGTTCTTAGCTATGTTTGGTTAATATAAATTCAAGATGGCCGCCGCCACAAAATGGCGGACAAAATATTTCTTCACAACCTACCTCAATATGGGTATCAAATGAAAGGGCTTGACTAGTAGAGTATATTGCACTATGACAAATTTCAAATCCAAGATGGCCGCTTCCACAAAATGGCGAAATACATTTATTTTTTCAAAACTCCTTTAATATGGGTATCAAATGAAAGGGCTTGACTAGTAGAATGTTGTACGGATTACAAATCTGAGGTAGTCGGGGGTTAGTCAAAATTTTTAATTTTGTTCTTGTTTACATAGAATAGGAGAATAGGGGGAGTAGGGAGGTCCAAGAGTCTGAGGGGACATGGATTGTTTTTATTGTAAGCATTACACAGGGGCCTAGATTTGGGCACATATTGTAAGCTTTACACGGGGGCATAGATTTTTCTATGTATAGGGCTTAATCATGATTCATATTAATATTTAATTACCGACCTCGACGTTTCAGCGGCGTTACATCCGCAATCGTCGCGAGAAGACGACGTGATAAATAAGTGACGATCGTGATTAAATCCTGTACCTATAATTTTTTACAATGATGGTTTAAGTTTACAGTTACAAAATTAAATTAAAGGGCGTGGTTTTCTTTACATAGGTAGACAAACGCGTAGAGTTAAAGTGATGCGGTTTATGATAATATGAGTGGCCTTATGGCTAATGGGTTACATTCGATTCCCAAGACAAACATAAATGTTTGTCTATCATAACCATTCATCATAATAGAAATATGATGAATGGTTATTCCACACCTTTGCCAGTTATTCTACCGCCAAGCAGTAATGTGCAAACATTACTGTGTTCCGGTTTGAAGGGCAATGTTTCCAGAGAAATTACAGGGCTTAGAGATATAAGATCTTAGATCTCTGGGTGACGAGCGCAGTGCAGTGCTAGGTAATAATTTGGACTCTTCATGTTCCAATAGCTGCGTGTCACTGTGCTGTTATGTGTCAGGCATGTTGCTTACCATCAGGCACATGTCCTGATCGTCTCGTCACACTTTATTTAAAAAAAAAAATGCTTAGAACTTCCTCCTTTTTTGAAGTCGATTAAAAAGTGTATTTTCCTGAGGTACGTCGCATCTTTCAGCGCGTCCTGTGTAATATTTTCAATATGAGTTTTAACCTCAAGAAGTTAAAGTTACAATTTGTGTGTCGCTAGGTATCTCGTGCGCGCTGTGCGCCGTCCCCCCGCTCGGCGGAGAAGCGCGACCTCGTGCTGGACGACCATGAAGCAGGCGGATTCCTGCTCTCTGTCGTTGGTTGTAAGGAATATATTTATTTGACCACTTTCCTACATATTTTTTACAAGCGTCAATCTATTTATATAAAAATGGATCTTCAAAATCTCATAACTTGAATTATTGCACCAAATTTGATAGTTCTTTATTTTATGAATGTTTATTGTCGGGACAAGGTTTGTATAACAGAATTTTTTTAAATATTGATGAAAAATAAGTATGGTGGGACGAAGGTCGTCGGGTCAGCTATTTTTGATATAAACAAGAATGTTTGTGTATTGAAAACAGCGTCAGGCGCGGAGCTCCTCGGTCACATCGGCCGCAAGGTCACCGCCGAGGACCTGGAGTCGGATGTGACCTTCGACGTGAACTCTGCTTACGATGAGGCCAGCGGCGGGTACAAGCTCACCATCAGCTGGGACGGGCCTGCCGATAAGATCTTCGAAGATTGCTTCGATTTTGGTGAGTTATAACATATTAGGTATATTACTTTTGACATAGCTTTTGAAAACTGACGAAAACAAATACACAATAAGACATTTTTGTAACTTCCTTTTTTCCTATCTGACTGTTCGCTACCTGAATGGGGGTTTTCCCGATGTTTTTGCCAGGTACGCAGGCTTCGTTTATGTATCGTCTTTAACTTCATCCGGTAGTTCAACAGAATAATAGAAAATGCCTGAAAGAGGATACCAATAAACAAATAAATACAAAAATGCTGACTACAAAGATAAACAGATCAAACGCATACGTTACATAATAACAATTCCTCTACAGGTGACAAACAATGGTACGGTGGTCCGGAACAAAAGCGTCAGTACTGGCCCATCCAGAACGGTCACCTTAGCAAATACTCGATCATATCGAAGGAAGACGACAACGCAGCCGTGTCAGAGCGGTACTGGCTGAACTCAGCAGGACAGTACATCTACATCCAACCGGAGGCACCTCTCTTCGTCGACCACCACAACGTCGAAAACAACCACATCTGCTTCATCGCTGAAGTCGCGGACCCCTACTCCACGAGACGCACCCACAACGTCCTGAAATACGATATCTGGTTCTTCGAAAACGCCAAAGTGGCTCAGCAGCACGCCATTGACACTTACCTCGGCAAACCATCGGGTATCCCAGACTACAGAATGATCCAGTACCCCGTTTGGTCCACCTGGGCGAGATATTCCAGAGAAATTGACCAGGACAGTCTGTGGGCTTTCGCAAACGAGATTAAGGACTCTGGATTCCCAAACGCCCAGTTTGAAATTGATGATCTTTGGGAGATCTGCTACGGGTCGCTGACGGTTGATGAGAGGAAACTCCCTGACTTGAAGCAGCTGGTGCAGGATATTAAGGGTTTGGGCTTCAGGGTCACAATTTGGATGCACCCGTTCATCAACAAAGATTGCGAACCCTGGTACTCTTACGCTTTGGAGAACGGGTAAGAATAAACTGATGTACATAATTTTATCACGGCAAATGGCACGTCAGCAGCTTTATTAATACGGCAATCTTCACAGATACCTGGTACTGAATGAAGAAGGCAGTCCCGACTCAACCTGGTGGAACAACAACGGATCTCTCCCCGGGTACATCGACTTCACGAACCCCGCCGCGTCTGCCTGGTACACCGACCGTGCGCGCGCGCTCATCGACGCTTACGATATCGATTCCATCAAGTTTGATGCTGGAGAGTCCAGCTGGTCTCCGCAGGTTGGCTTCTAATGTTTATTTTATCAGATACTCACAATCCACGACATACGACACTAAGGAGGGCCGGTCCTAACTTCTGTTTTTTACCAATTTTTATGACAGTGCTGGATGCTGGAGAATCTAAGCTGTTGTGAACAAATCATTGTTTTAACCGCACTTGTAATTCTTCAAAAATCGATAATTCGTGATTCTGGTGGTAATAGTAGGCTTGGGATGGTCATGAATTTATTAGAATAGCCTTTTCTTTATATTGAGAAAGCGCAAATTCCTAATTGAAATGACGCAAAGCGCACTGAATCTCATTTTAACTCGCTGACATCTTGTTTACTTAGATTGACGAGTAACTTTATGACCTTGAGCCACTTTAATATTTTGACGTCTGGAAGGCACAACTCAAATGTACCACTTTTTGCATTTCTAATTCAACACTTTCCAATACGTTAAGAGTTGATATTTTTTTTTACAAATTGAACGTCTACTCTCAGAATTGTGTGGGATAAAACATCGTGGAACTGCACATTACTACAATGAAGTAACACATGATATAATTGCATTATTTTAGATCCCAGTTCAGGACGGAGATATTGACCTCCATCCCGGACACATCGTGCAATCCTACGTGAGGGCCGTCGCTGAGTTTGGGCCTATGATTGAGATCAGATCTGGAATGAGGTAGGTGCTTAATTCAAAGTTAGAAACAATTCTATGTAAATGCACTTAGATAGTTTAATTCATATCATTGCATTTATTAATCTTCGGACTGACGTTAATTAATTACAATCTATACTAATCTACTTCTACACTTAATATTGTAAAGATGAAGAAGTTTTTTGTTCGAACGCGCTAACCTCAGAAACTATTGGGCCGATTACAAAAATTCTTACTCCATTGGATAAGTATATTTATGTGATTATTGAGTGCCATCTCTATATACAGTCTGACTGGTGAGATACTATCGATATTTTAGGAATGTACTCGGTCCGCGATTCTGGTTCTAATTATGTAATAAAATAAGGTACTTAAATTTTGGCCAAATATCTCAAGAAATAAATAAAGTATGGACACGTTTTCGATATTGATAACGTGTAGCTTATTAACGTAACGCAGGCGGCTCGCATCAAAGTAGCACCCAGGCCAGCGGCGTCTCTTTGTCGCGGCGGCCAGTGGCCGGCGAGTAGGGATGGGCAAATGAACAAAATATATCGATATTAATAGTATCGATACTTACCAAATGTATCGATATATATTTTAAAAAAATATCGATATTTCGATATATCGATTTTTTTTCAAGAGAAGGTTACTTAAATATTAAGCACTTTTTTAATTAGATAAATGAAAATACATAATATCTGGCATATTATTGACGTGACAACGACTAATAAATCGATGAACGCCGGCTGCGTGCACGAAAAAGTGTCCCATTACGCTCATTGTACGCTTGCACCGCATCTATCAGTGTTTTGTTATACGTTGTCGTTCGTAAACTAACCGACTTTACAGACAACCAATTTTATTATTTATTCATAATTCGTACATGTTTTAATGTTCAAAATTAACCATCACTGAAACCAGTATTCGTCTATGTTATGTAGGTGCATGAGTGCGCATTTACGCACCGTGTTGTCACAAGCTCCGCTCCAACCTACATATACAATAGTCTGATATAGACATCAGCAGCAATCTTTCTTTAAAGTGCCTACCTGTCAATCTGCTCCTATTATCCGGCACTGTTAAATTAACGACTGAAGCTACCCTTTCGGATATTAGAGCGATTTCCAAAAGAACCGGAGTAAAAATTTGGCAATTCACCCAATAATCAATTGGATTTTATTTAACTTTTATAGGTTTACACTTGACCGCCATCTCGCCTGATGTTAAACGATGATGCGGTCTACGATGGAGCGTGTTTATCTAGAAGAAACCGATTCACTTTCGATTTGAAGACACAAAGATTGTAACTATCGGGAAAAACTCTCAGGCAACGTATTCCACTGCCTTGACGTTCTTATCACAAAAGTAGAGTCAAATCTCTTCGTTCGTGTCTTTGGGACACCAACCATGAAACGAAGTCGCTTTTTCGAGCTACGAGCATTACGATAGACAAGAACAAAATTAAAAATTTTGATTAACCCCTGACTACCTCGGATCTCGGATTATCTGTATAAGGTTCTACTAGTCAAGCCCTTTCATTTGATGCTCATAATAAGGGAGTTGTGAAAAAAGAAATGTATTTCGCCATTTTGTTGTAGCGGCCATGTTGGATTTAAATTTGTCCTAGTGCTCTACTAGTCAAGCCCTTTTATTTGATACCCATACTGAGGTAGTAGTGAAAAAAATAATACAATTTGGCATTTTGTGGTGGCGGCCATCTTGGATTTGAAATTTGTTATAATGTATAGTATTCTGCTAGTCAAGCCCTTTCATTTGATACCCATATTGATGTAGGTTGTGAAGAAATATTTTGTCCGCCATTTTGTGGAGGCGGCCATTTTGAATCGATATTAACAAAACATAGCTAAGAACATCCACACGGATATTAACCTTCAAATAAAAATAACCGCATCGAAATCGGCCCATTCGTTTGAGCTCTACGGTGCCACAGACAGACAGACAGACAGACAGACAGACATCGACGTCAAACTTATAACACCCCTTTTCGGGGTCGGGGTCGGGGGTTAAAAAAATCGTGGAAATCAGTCGCACACTCTCCGATGTGTATCCGATCTGACTTCTTCTCAAAAAGTGGTTGGTCCAGACACTAGTTAAGCTTATTGGGGACAGATCCAGAGCTCGGAATCTCTGGCGTAGCTGTTTTCAGATTTAAAAGCTGCTCATGTCTGCACCATATATTTTTACGTTTTATTTATTTTGCTTTTGCTGATGTTGCTCGGTCAGACCTCACATCTGGAGAACGATGTCCTGAATAAATTTGACGCTGAAGAATATTCTGAGCGAATATAGTTGCTTGTGTTTCATATAGCATTTAAATACTGCAATTGGAGAATTAAAGTGTATATATGCTTGAAAATTCGAGGCAAAACATATCGTTTTCGATATCCGAAAATAAATATCGAAAATCGATATATCGGAAATAAAAAAATCGACGATAAATATCGATTATTTTCGAAAATAAAATCGATATTTCGATATATCGATTTTTTTTGCCCAAGCCTACCGGCGAGTGTTGCCGCCTAAAGCCCTCTCCCGCCCGCCCCCAACCCCGCTACCTGTTGCATAATACATTGTTCGTTAGTCCATGCGTAAGCGCTGTGAAGTGTGTATGTCCGCTTCCTGCTTCCGTGTCCGTCTCGCGATCGCGCCCTCGCTCCCGTGTCTTGTGAACATATTGTGAACTTTATCAATAATGACTTACCAATACACAAACTCTGAGTACTTAGATATGGTTCGTGCGTACGCGCGTGCTAATGATAGCCTGCCAGGTGCTATAAATTTGTATAGGGAGATGTTTCCCAACCGCCGAATACCTACAGCCAGCGTAATTTTGAACGCAAATCAAAGGTTACGAGATTTTGGGCAGTTCACTGTTCCAGTCCATGCTCAAGGACGAGGGGAGTGGCGTACCCGTCTCGCTACATGAAGACATTCTCGAGTACTTCGAGAACCATCCACAAACAAGTACTCGAAATGCTGCACGAAGATTTGGCGTATCCCAGTGGACTGTGTGGAATCAACTCCACAGAGATGGTTCACACCCTTATCATTTCCGACCAGTCCAAGAGCTCGGTGTCAACGATTACGAGCCACGAATTAATTTTTGTCGGTGGTTTTTGCAAAATACCGATAAAAACATCGATTATTTACAGATTTAAGACGAAGCCACGTTTACTAAACTCGGTATTTTTAACGTACACAACGAACATTGGTGGAGTCATTCGAATCCGTACGTTACGCGACAGGACGCTTTTCAACACAGATTTAGTGTAAATGTGTGGGCCGGTGTACTAAATAATTGTTTATTAGGCCCGTATTTCATTGAAGAAAGACTTAATGGTGCGTCATACATAAACATTTTAAATAAAGTGATGGACGAAATGCTCGATGATGTACCCTTGAGTTACCTTCGAAACTTGTTTTACCAACACGACGGAGCGCCCGCCCATTATCAGACGCAAGTACGTACTTTCCTAAACACTAATTTCGGAGACTGCTGGATAGGTCGCGGAGGGCCTGTGCCATGGCCCGCTCGTTCTCCCGATCTCACCCCACTGGACTTTTATTTATGGGGTGAAGTAAAACGTTTAGTGTACGCTACTGAGTATGCTAACAGGGAAGAACTGAAGATGAAAATCAGTAGCGCTTTTGAAACTGTTAAAAGTGATCCGTTTGTCCTAAATCGTGTGAAAGACAATATGCGCAAACGTGCCGAACTTTGCATCACACGAGGAGGGGCACATTTTGAACAATTATTAAGGTTAGTGTAATTAGGTAGTTTAATTAAGTTCAATCATTGTTGTAAATAGGTAGTTTAATTAGGATCAATCATTGTAAATAAGTATGATCCATTTTTTAAATACGCCTAAAATTTGTTTTATGTCTTTTACTTGAATCGTTCTGCTATATCCAGGACCCAGGACCTGCCAGTGTTCATCCGCATGGTGGACAAGGACACGCTGTGGGACTTCGACAACGGACTCGCCACTCTCGTTACTACGCTACTGCAGATGAACTTGCAAGGTGAGAATATTATGGTGGTTTCCGTCATTTAAGTCGAATCCCAGAAACTTTCAATACAGGTATTAATATAACACTTAGTAGAATTTATTGGAGATTAAGTCGAAACTGCATGGCGAGTGGAGGCTGAGCAGTCACTAAGTAGAGACAGACTGGAGACTGAGCAAACTGAGCAGAGAGTGTGTAGACTAAACAGATACAGGCTGAGCAGACTAACTGAGGATAGAACAGGCAAATTAAAAAAAACATAGTAAAACGAAAGACTAAAGAGGCTAACTGGAGACTGAGTAGACTCAGCAGACCGAATATATACTGAATAGAAACTGACAGGAATCACTGTAGACTAAGCAGTTACTGAGTAGAATCCTAACATGGACTGAGCGGAGTCTGACTGGACAGAAATAGAGTAAAACTGGAGCGGATACTTTTTTATCGACTTAAGATTGACTTGACCACCACCTACCTCCTCTAATGTTAAGCAACGTTGAGGGCTGATTAGATACTATATAAAAAGTTAAAACTGAGGCTGAGTGCAAAGTGTAGAGTAGACACAAAAAATATTGAAAGGAAATTAATTAGAAACCATCAACTTGCACTAATCTTCTCGTGACTACTGCAGTTTTAACGTTGCCGAAAGGTCGAAGTAATTAAATAGTAGTTTAGATCTTGATTAAGTCTTATGTTATGTTTATAAAATAAATCCCATTGCAGGCTACACCCTGGTGCTGCCCGACATGATCGGCGGGAACGGGTACAACGAGAAGCCGAGCAAGGAGCTGTTCGTCCGCTGGCTGCAAGCTAACGTCTTCATGCCCACGCTGCAGTACTCCTTCGTGCCCTGGGATCATGACGATGAGGTACGTCTGCTGATTCTTCTTTTTCTCTTAGTCCAGGACGAGGGAGACTTTCCGGTGGATGGTGCTCCATATGATCTACTTATAACACTTACAAAATATTTGTATTATAAGATAGGAAAAGGGTTCACCGTGTATTCCTATAAGGACCTGCATGATAAAAGCCTAATCATTATTTTCTTCTAGCCTTTTCCCCATTAAGTGAGCTTGACACTGCGCGTTTTTCTCTGCTACTTCAATATTTCATCCATCATCTCTTCACTCGCTTATTTTGCAATCCTATCAAAACCTATCAAATCTCACACCTTTTTTGGGTCCCTATCTTATTTTGACACAGTCAGGTCAGACCGTTATAGTTCTTTCTGACGTACGTAATTTTACGGTATAGTCATAGTCATTGTATTTTAATGACAACAATATATTATGCCCATAATAATGGTATATTTCCTGAAGTTCTTAAACAGGACAGATTAATACCAATTTTTAAGAAGGTGATTCCGCCGATATTAATAACTCCAGACCTATTTGTGTTTACTACCTGCATTGTCAAAACTATTCCAAACTATATGTATTTAAGTCTAGAATAATTGAAGTTTTTAAAGTAAATAATTTGTTTAAAGTACATCATCATCATTTGGATTTAGTAAAGATCGGTCGACTGTAATGGCAATAAAAAGGTGGTTTATTTGTTAGTTTAAATGAAGCATGATTTGTTAGTTTTAAAATTGCGCTTTTACGGGTTTTGTGAGCCTGAATTAAAAAATATGGAATCTTACCTTAGTAATACGCAATCAGTATGTATAAACAAAATTTCGTCTCGTCCTGGTGGAATCTTAATGGGAGTCCCACAGGGATCGATTTTGGACCCTCTTTTGTTATTGTTTTATTTCAACGACTTATCTAGTTATATGCCAAAGTGGATGGACATAAGTCTATTTGCAGACGATACTCATGTAGTGATTAGAGATAAAGACTACCAAAAGTTAAACGATAAGATAAGTGTTGCTATGAAATTGCTTCAAGAAGGGTTCAGCTGAAACGGAATCATTTTGAATTCCGATAAAAATCATGGAATACTAGTCAAAATTGGGTGTTTATGTTAATTCATCTAGCAAAAGCAATGTTTTTTTGGGGTACACAATACACAACACAATTTCCCATAATAGTCACATTAATAATATTTGTAGAAAATTTTCAAGCGGAAATTAAGCTCTATTATAACTTAGAGCACTTGTAGATAAAAAACTCTCATATCCATGTATTATGCTTACGTGCATTCAAATGTCAGATATGCTGTTACGGTTTGGGGGGTTGCTATAAGTATCATAGACTACAGACCCGTGAACAAAATTTATGGGTCAAATGAACTACCAGGAGATCTATATAGGATGATAGAAGGGTATAAAGTAATAAGATTAAGCACTATGGCGTCACTTGAATGCTGTCCAACTGAGTGCAGGCTTAGAACATAGAACATAGTTTCATTATCTCTCCTACCTAATCCATTATTCCGCAATGCTGTACAAAAATCATGAGACAAGGAGAAATTATCGAGATTTGGAACCCCCTATCTTCACCTGCACTTAGTTGGACAGCTTTCAAGTGACGGCATAGTGTGCAATCTTATTATTTTATACCCTCCTATCATCCTACATAGGTCTCCTGGTGGTTCATTTGACCCATATATTTTGTTCACGGGCCTGTAGTCTACCATTTAAGTTTTAAAATGTCTAACCGAGCCATTCGTATTATAAACGGGTTGAAGAAGCGTATTTCGGCAAAACAAAATTTAGACTTAATAAAATAATGACAATGTTTTATTGGAAATACACGAAGATAGTTTGCCAAAAAATAAAGACAGGCATAAATTGAACTTACGAAACAATGAAAAGCTGTGGAATCCGAGAACTAGACTAACTAAAGTTGAAAGACAAGGTTGTCTTATAAAAATTCAGATACAGCATAACAAGACTAAGGAATTTAGGAATAGGATAATCTTTGTGAACAATTATACAAACTTAGTGAATTTATCTCAATGAGTCTATCTGAATCTTCATTTTTGTATAATGGACAAACGGAAAAGTATTGTTAAATTTATATTGACTAATGAATTATTTTTTATTGATGATATTGTGATGAATTGCTTGTAATGTATAGTTACTTATGGCCGATAAACGATTTATGATTTAAGATTTTTTCCTATCTAAAAGTCGAGCACTTTTAACTTTTAACGCGGTTAAGGAAGTTTTCACTTCAAAACGCTTATCTATCCTATACTTCATAATCGATAAACAGTTAACACCTAGTAATACTAAAACCCATATTATAAGTACATATTTTTGGAATAAAGATGTTCCGGCCAATAAATGCTCGTCGTGACGACATTCGTGTTGTCTCACTCTTTTTTAAGCCGTTCGCACATTTGCAGAAGTGAGACCAAACAATAGCCATTATTAATTTGAATTATTGTAATCATACTAAATCGAACCCAATACAATCTTATCTATATACACTGGATTAAGCAATCTCCAAACAATTACAAGCAAATTGTGAAAGTGTAAGTCATAACAATGAAGCAAGATTTAAAAATAACTCATGAATAGTGTTTTGCCTATGAGCGTGTTTTAAGGACGGCTTAAGAAGGCTCCTCTTATTTTATTATCGCTAAAAAGTAGCAATGTATTATTGGGAAACTACGTCAAGTCTTCTCATCACCCATCCCACAGAGTCTCAAAACAAAAATGTATAACCAGTGGGTCGCACCCGTTACCTATGACCCAAGACAAATCTGATCTGATAGGTCATAACCTATGACCTACGGTGCTGAAACGTGGACAGTGGACACTGTCATTCAGAATGGTCTGAAAGTCAAAGTCGCTCAGCGAGCTATGGAAAAGGCTATGCTTGGGGTTTCTCTGAGCTATTGCATGCGCAATGAAGTAATTCGTTAGAGAACTAAAGTCACTGACATAGCTCAGCGTACTTATAAGC
Organism: Ectropis grisescens; assembly: GCA_017562165.1. Classification (NCBI taxonomy): domain Eukaryota; kingdom Metazoa; phylum Arthropoda; class Insecta; order Lepidoptera; family Geometridae; genus Ectropis; species Ectropis grisescens. The sequence goes on along the minus strand of CM029787.1, from coordinate 24,562,840 downwards.
AAACTGAAGTGGCAGTGGACCGGCCACATGTGTCGCGCAAACCTGATAACTGTTGGGGTAGACGGGCTCTGGAGTGAACTAAGTAAAAGCCTTATTACACATGGCTAAATTTAGACGAATGAATTCAGAATCTAATCTAGAAGCAAGGTTAGTCGTCTGAATTCAGACACAAGTTTAGAAGCAAAACTCCTCGCTTCTGGATTTAGTGTGCTTAGCATACTTAATGCCATTACACTTCAATCAATTCAGTAGCGTCTAAATTTAGCCAAGTGTATTGTATGTTGTGAAATAACAAACACTGCGCCACGCAGCGCTAGATACTGACATTGTACGAATAGGTGTAGCGGTCGGAACACAGGTGTCATCATCATCATCATCAGCCGCAAGACTGCTGAATAGTGCTGTGACTAATATATTCATAATAGGTACACGGGTGATATTTCATATTAGCTATTATGAACTTTATCATATTTTGTTATTCAGTAATAGCCAAATAATATAATAAATAAGGGATTTCAGTGACAATTCTAAGCCTTATGCACAGTATTAAGGCAATTTTTTGATCGCTACATGTATCAAATTGAATGAAATAATATTTATATCGTAAGCTATTATTAACGAGCCCCTTATATTATTATATTAATAGATATTATTCCAGTAACGGCTAAATATTGTGTAGGTATCCAGGAATATAAACGGTGACTATTATTTTACTGTTACCCAGTAACAGGTATGACAGCCTATTATTCTCAAAGCGTTTTATTCGACAATAGGAATATGAATATCTCAACCTAATATAACACCACTACTGCTGAACATAGGCCTCCCCTTAGATTTTCACAATGAACGCTCCTGCGCAACTAATATAGGTGTAGGTCGTAGGTGGTGCTACACAGGTGAAGCATGAATGAATTCAAGAGGTAATTTTTTACAAATAAAATATCATATTTAGGAAAATACAAAAACCTGGAAAATAAGTTTCTAGGACCTTCAAAAATGGCGAAATTTCAATACAATCTTTCAACCCCCTTCACTATATTCTTAACAATATTTCAACCCATTTTTCACTTTAACAAGTAGCCTGTTCTTCCTCAGGCTCTACTTTGTCCCAAATTTCATTTAAATCGTTTCAGTGGTTTAGTTGTGAAAACGTAACAGACAGAAAGAGTTACTTTTGAATTTTATGATATCAGTAAGAATGTTTGGCTTCCGGACAATTTATAATGAAGATAATAAAATTATGACACGAACTTATCTCAAATAAATCGCAAGATTTACGTGCCTAATAACTCGGATAAGATATTTCCAATTGTATGTTATTCGATTATGCCTAATCGCTCAAAGTACCAAATCAAATAGGTAAATATTTATTTTATCGACAATAATCTACGGATTAGATAGAATAAAAATTACCCTTCGGAATACCCCCTATACTTTCAATGTAATATCTCAGACAACTACATAGTTCGATACAGACGAATAAAATATCAAATAAAAAAGTTATCAAAGATAACATTTGGTCACTGTGTCTGGATGTAAATAGTTATGACTCAGTGGAATATTGCACAATGGTTTATTTGTATCTTCACTACAGTACTGTAGCCGTGCCGGTGTCAGAGGGTGTCGCCCGGTGCACTTTCAATAAATCTGCGCCAGTGCACTAGAATACATATAATATTTATTAGGTACTAGCTGTACCCTACCACGCTGCGCTGTGGGACGTTGTGATGCAAAAATTAGACAAAAATCATCCTTGATGCGGATTATATCATTGTAAAATTTCAGCTCGATCGGTGCAGAACTTTTTGAGTTTTTGAAGCGAACACAAACCAACATAACGTTTTTATACATAGAGATTATGGACTCGACTCAGTCCCGCCAAAAACATAGTGACTAAAAAAAAAAAACTTGGTAGTCCATAAGTTAGGTAAAAAAAAAATGTGCACGTATTTTTTAATTTGTTTCACAAACACAAAATAGACAGAAACACTTTATTGAACATACCAAATAAAAATAATTTACCAATAACGAAAATAGAACCAAGAAGTTTCGAATGACTTCATCATACTATTTTAACGAAGACGTGACCCAGCCCTCACCCCAAATCGAAGCAACCTCGTGATTCTGGCAGTTATACGTACTCGAGAAACGTGGGATTGTTGTCTATAAAGTATTTCAAATAACAGTTAATTGGTTTTTCATTGATACCAAACAATACAATTCAAATCATTTATATAAGTTTTAAACTATCTTAATGAAATTCACATTGATGTTAAATAACGGTTTGTTCGATTTTTTATCAATTGCATAACAAAAAATATCAGTGTATCAGCTTAGCGTAGCTTGTGGAGCAAGCGCCGAGAAGCCGTCGCTTCAGACGAGACTTAAAAGGAGCCAAACTTGGAGTTTCAGTTATGATTATTCCTATCTGCCAACATAGGCGGTGCCGTAAAACGCTTTTCTGCACCCTGTCTGAGCTACGTCATTTTTAGGTTTTTTAACAGATATCATAAGTACCTACCCTAGTAGCTTAGCTAGAGCAATACTATATATATGCAATTATGCAACTTTACACACAAAAACGCTCGAACACTGGAAAAAAAAATGAGCGCATTGTTTTGTCTAAATTAGCAGACATTTTTGTTGGTACTGGTAGGTAAGTATATGTTGAAATCGAGCACTTAGGTCACAGCGGGCACTTATCAGAAGCCAAACGAAAATGTAATAGTCCTGGCTGGCCAGGCCATTTATGCACCCTCCAGAGTCTACGCCTTGAGCCTGGGCACTGGTGGCACTGCATCCCATGACATGTGTATTGTGTAAGCATTCTTGACTTCTTCAGTACGTAGCGATGCTGAAGACAATCTTCCTTTTGCGTCACATCAAATGCAACTGCATAATGTTGCAGGCTGTGGAAATCTGCCGTAAGTACACGGAGCTGCACGCGCAGTATGCTGACGAGATAGTAGCCGCCATGCAGGCGTCGGTGGACCGCGGCACGCCCGTCAACCCGCCCATCTGGTGGCTGGACCCTGAGGACGAGACTGCACTCGCTGTCTGGGACGGTAAGTGCAAAAGCGACCATCGTTTCAAAGACTCAATCGAAGCGGACTGACTCCACTCCTGTGATACCATCTAAACTGAGGAATACATTGCTTGAGTGGCAATTCCCTGATGGATGAAATCTATGTCTTCAAGTCGACAGCAATGGATAAGTTTCTTCTAATTGAGTGCACTCCGTCGTTGACAGGGTCGTCTCAAAATAGCGAGTTTCCCAGGTACATCCAAGTTGTTTTTATACCCAGCGAAGGTCGTAATACTTACTATGACTAGGTACGACATTATGGCAATTCAAGTGAAACAACAAGAAGACCAGGCTGTGACTTTGTTTTTTATTACACTTCGTAAGAAGTAAGAACTTTCTAATCGTTCATCTGGTTTCAACTCCAGAATTCCTGCTCGGTGAGAAAACGCTGGTGGCCCCCGTTCTGGAGCAAGGAGCCGTCTCCCGCGACATCTACCTGCCCCGAGGGGAGTGGGTGGGCGCCGCTGGGGAAGCCTACTCCGGCCCAATCTGGCTGAAGGACTACCCTGCACCTTTAGACACTCTCCCTTACTTCACTCTCCAGGACTAAAATACCCCTGACTAAATATTTCACTCTACAACCCATATTTGCCTGTATGAACTATATTTAACTCTACTCCATATTTGACTGTACTTCAATCCATATTACACTCTACAAGCCATATTGACTTCGTATTGACACCATATAGTTCAGATATCGACCAAAATAAAAATGGCGTATGTCCACATAGAAGCTAGATTAAACTTACACGAAATCATACAGGTGTTGGTATAAGACATAATTTATCATAATTCCTGCTGAAGGGGAAAAGCCTCTATTTTGTATCTACCCTGGGCTTCTATGAGTGCAAAACGTGGGATTTTTTTAAATTGTATGCTTTTGACTAGTACTTCATTCCATTACTTTACCAAATTATTTGGCTTCAGCAATAGGTATGCCTTATTTTATTAATTTAACTACAGATTGTCAACTACTTAGGTATAGGATTATTATGTACATCAAAGTATTTATTACTTATTACCTACAAGACTTTTCCTTTTTGAAACAAATCTCCTTTATAGATTTTTGAAAGTTCAATAAACAAGTTAATAATTTAGCGAAATTTGAACTATATGAAAATCTGAATTGGGTCGTAATTATTAAATCAGAACTTATAAAAGTTTAAATTTTATTACACTTTTAGGGTACAATACTAAACTAAGTTATTTAATCATTCACATGATAATAATAAGAGGAATGTCTGTTATTTATTGGCGTGTTAATAAATTGTTGACCTTTTCTGTGTTTTTTTTTCATTAGATTTTATTTCAAGCCATTATGGCCGCTCACTAGGTTACTACACTATTATTATTAAGATTAACTAAACTATTAAGATTAACACTGTTTAACCTAAGAGTTCCGGTTGCATATATATAAATATATATAATATATATATACTACTCTGTGTAAAAAGTATCGGGAATATGTCAATAAAAAGACCCGTGTGAAAGAGGTCGTTCTATTTTTTTTACTGCATGTTGTGTACTACTTAGTCTGTGATAGCACTGTACTGATTTAGCGCGCAAAGTTTGAGCGGGATCTGTCATTCAATTTGTTTTAAACTACGCTTTTTGTTGGTCATAGTTTTGAGTTATCGGCGATTTTTAACCGACTTCCAAAAAAAGGAGGAGGTTATCAATTCGACCCCTATTTTTTTTTTTTTTTTTTTTTATGTATGTTACCTGATTTCTCGAGAACCTCTGAACCGATTTTAAAATTTCTTTTTGTGTTCGGATGGGTATGCTTCCCGAATGGTCCCATATAAATCTTTTTGAAATCGGTCAAGTAGTTTTTGAAATATGAACCAAAAACTGAAAAATTGCGTATCTGGATGACGTTGTAGATTTCACAAAAGTTATGAATCTCGACCCTGTCAATACAAAATTGTGTAAATGCTTTAATAAAAACTTGTTTTTAACCCCCGACCAAAAAAGGGGTGTTATAAGTGACGTCGATGTCTGTCTGTGTGTCTGTCTATCTGCTGTGGCACCGTAGTAGAACAGATGGGCCGATTTCGATGCGGTTTCTTTTATTTCAAGGTTAATACCATAGCAGATGTTCTTAGCTATGTCTGGTTAATGTCGATTCAAGATGGCCGCCTCCACAAAATGGCGGACAAAATATTTTCACAACCTACTTCAATTTGGGTATCAAATGAAAGGGCTTGACTAGTAGAGTACTATGTACTATAACAAATTTCAAATCCAAAATGGCCACCACGACAAAATGGCGAATTATATTATATTTTCATTACTACCTCAATTTGGGTATCAAACAAAAGAGCTTAACTAGTAGAATACTTTTCACTGTGAAAAAATTCAAATCCAAGATGGCCGCTTCCACAAAATGACGAAATACATTTCTTTTTTCACAACTCCCTTTATATGGGTATCAAATGAAAGGGCTTGACTAGTAGAATGTTGTACAGATAACAAATCCAAGGTAGTCGGGGTTTAATCAAAATTTTTAATTTTGTTCTTGTACACTAAAAAGAGTAAAATAAACAATTTTCGTACAAAAAATTAAACCGACTTCAAAACCACAAATAGGCACTCAAAAGCGAAAAATAAACTAAAATCATTATTATAAGCGCTACTCACTCATCTATTTGAAGTCGGTGCCACTCAGGTCAAAAATATAGTAGATTGATGCTATGTAGGCACAGGTAAGTAGTATCTATCCTATACCTGTTAGATTTAGCTGGCACCGACTTCAAATAGATGAGTGAGTAGCGCTTATAATAATGATTTTAGTTTATTTTTCGCTTTTGAGTGCCTATTTGTGGTTTTGAAGTCGGTTTAATTTTTTGTACGAAAATTGTTTATTACAATGGAAAATATTGTTGAACAAAGAGTGTGCCTTAATTTTGTGTTTCGAATGATATTTCATGTGGTGAATCACTACAAATGTTGCGAAACACCTACGGCGAATCGTGTATATCGAAAACAAGGGCTTATGAATGGTATAAGGCTTTTTAAAGTAGGCCGAGAAGTAGTAGTAGACTTGCCTCGTTCTGGTAGACCTTCAACCGCTACGACCAAAGGAAACATCGGCAGAATCAAGAAGCTACTGCTCGAAAATCGACGTATGAGTCTGAGAGAGTTGGCTAGTGAGGTGAACATATCTTTTAAGTCCACAACATTGTCATTGACATTTTAAGCATGAAACGCGTCGCCGCTCGACTAGTTCCAAAAGAGCTCAATTTTGTTCAAAAAGCGCAGCGAAAGCATGTCGCTGAAGACATGGTTTCCCGAGCTTCTACGGATCCGACCTTTATGAAACGTATAATAACTGGCGACGAGACATGGGTTTATGAGTACGAAATGCAAACAAGCCAACAGTCAGTTCAGAATGGCGTCTCGAACACGAGCCGAAACCCAAAAAACCGCGGCAAAGTCGCTCCAAAATCAATGTGATGCTGACAGTTTTTTTTGACTACCGTGGTGTGGTTCACTCCGAATTCCTTCCAGAGCGAGAAACAGTGAATAAAGAATATTATTTAGGTGTCATGAAGCATTTTCGTGAGAGTATCCGCCGAAAACGTCCAGATTTGTGGCAATACAACTCATGGATGCTGCACCATGATAATGCACCATCACACACAGCCATTATAGTGAAAGAGTTTTTAGCGAAAAATTCAACAAAAGTTCTCGAGCAAGCACCGTATTCACCTGATATGGCTCCGTCTGACTTTTTTTATTTCCCAAGTTAAAATTACCACTTCGAGGAAAACGTTTTGAGTCGATAGAAGCCTTAAAAGAAAATTCGCTGAATGAGCTAAAGGCCATACCGCAAATAGCCTATGAAAAATGTATGGAAGACTGGGTGAAGCGTTGGAGATGTTGTATTGCAAGCGATGGGACCTACTTTGAAGGCGATAAAACAAATTTAGATGAATAATTTGTATTTTTTGTTTTATTGACAAATTCCCGATATTTAGTACACAGAATGTATAAGTATATAATACGTACTATAACACTGAAGTGAAAACTTCTTTCGACGCACCACCCGCAATTTTTCGTCGGCTGTGAATGAAAATTGTTAACACGTTCGGAAGTGAAAGATTCGTTCGCGAGAGCTGATGCCGTCACTATGTATACTATATATATTATTTTATTTTATTTTTAACTGTTAAAATTATGCAATGGTTTTCACTAGTTTTTCCTTATTTTAGTTTCAGGCACATTTTTTATTACTCGTAGTTGCCGTTGCCACTAGGTATTTTATTATTCTGTTTGCTAGATATCCAAAAGAAAATGAAGCTTGAAAAAAGGACTGTATCAAAATAATTGAACATTGTTTTCGTGAAAACAAATAAAATCTGTGTCATTTGCAGTACGCATTTCGAAATTAATGACATATATGACAATGCCTAAATGCTCTAACGTTGTGGACCAATAATTTTAACAAAAAAGAACCGACTTTCAACAGAAAACTTATAAAGTAAAAAAGTTTTCCTCGATTTCTCTAGGATGTCATCATCAGATCCTGGTTTCCTTATCATGGTACCACCCTCGGAATATCTTCTTTACAACAAAAAAAAGAATCATCAAAATCGGTTCATAAACGACGAAGTTATCCGCGAACACACATAAAAAAAATATACGGTCGAATTGAGAAACCTCTTTTTTTGAAGTCGGTAAAAAAAAATATAAGAAATCAGTTTCTTGTATTTTATAAACTATTTTTTACAAAAAATTAAACCGACTTCAACACCACAAATAGGCACTCAAAAGCGAAAAATAATTTAATATAGGTAATTATTATAACCGCTACTCACTCATCCATATGAAGTCGGTGCCAGGCTAGTTAAAAAGTTAGTAGATATACTATGTACGAGGTAGTAAGTAGTAGGCATAGGTAAGTAGTATCTATCTACTACCTGTTAGATTTGGCTGGCACCGACTTCATATAGATGAGTGAGTAGCGGTTATAATAATTACCTATATTAAATTATTTTTCGCTTTTGAGTGCCTATTTGTGGTGTTGAAGTCGGTTTAATTTTTTGTAAAAAATAGTTTATTTTACCCTTTTTAGTGCTAAACAAGTTTTCACTAATGCATTTACACGATTTCGTGTTGAGATCTCAATACATGAATTAAACCCAAACACTGGGTAGTTCCTGTAAGCCGTTAAGAAATTCCCTTGACTGTCCTTTATCTTCATCATCAGACCACTAATGACAGTCACAACACATCTATGTAAAAAGTTCTCATCAATACAAATTCATCGAGCCCAAACACAAGGTAACTACTATGTACCGTCGAGGAGTTCCCTCGGCCGTCTTCCCGCTCCCTCATCAGATCGACTCCAGACCATCTTTAAACTATACTGCTTTAAAATGCTCAAGCAAAAACTTAAGTAACGCACTAGTCATCTTTACAATTTTCGAAAGTTATCCTCGATTTCTCTAGGATACCATCATCAGATCCTGGTTTCCTTATCATGGTACCACCCTTGGAATATCTCCTTTACAACAAAAAAAGAATCATCAAAATCGGTTCATAAACGACGAAGTTATCCGCGAACACACAAAAAAAAAAAAAAAAAAAAAAAGGAACATACATACGGTCGAATTGAGAAACCTCCTTTTTTGAAGTCGGTTAAAAACCAACAAAATGGTTAAGAAATGAAATAGTTCTATTGATTACTTGTGTTTTTGTGGTGCAAATTTGGCTAAGATGGCAACCCAGATTTATTCAAACATAAGTACTTAAATAGCCGCTACCATTTTGGGTACCTCAGTTTTGTCAAGACAAAAAACTGTGCGATAAGTACATGCATATGCTTTTTAATCAGTGTTCCATCAAGATACCGTAATATTATAATAATACCGTGACCAAGGTAAATGATAAATTAGTGGACCATTCACACACAACACCATCTGACCCCAAACTAAGCAAAGCTTGTACTATGGCGGCCAGATAGCTGATATAATACTTATATAGTTTTAAATACATACTTTTTATACATAGAAACACCCAGACACAGTACAAACATTTGAATTCATCCCACAAATATGTTGCACTGGGTGGGAATCGAACCCACGACCCTCGGCTTCGTAGGTAGAGCTACTACCCACTAAGCCACGAGGCATGGCATCCCTGGATTGGGTGCATGCCTCGCCTCGAGAAGAACAGTTTGCACTGGAAACCTGTGCGCGATTGGAGGACACCTGCCCTGACTTGGTCACGAACTTGGGAAGGAAATTAGTTTTTCTTTTTTTTTATTTGAATTTAGCAACTCCACAGACTCCGGGGTCCATGACCTTTGTCATTTGTTTTCTTTTTTTTTTTCTCTTTACATGAATCTTGGATTAGGAAAACAAAAGAAAAAAAAATTAGGCCTATTTTATTTTCTAAATCGCCTCCTCCCGGCTCAGCGCCTCCACCACGACTGCATTTCTGTCTTTGATGGCCATCTGCAAATCGAACTCTCGAGGAAATTAATTTAAGAGGCTAGTCTGGCATTTTAAGCTTTTGTGTATTATTTATTATCTTACGTTAAGCGATACATGTAAGTTTGAAATTAATATATTAACTAAAACTGTCTAAGCTTTGATACGTCTCTTTTCTTTCCGCTTGATATAATAGAGATAGCAATAGCAAAGCCATAGCTGATTTAGTAAGGCGGTAGAGAGGCCGGCTTCCTTCTACTATTTCAACCTACCCTGGACTTCTACAAATAAATCAAAACCAAAATCCGCCAAATCAGTCCAGCCTTTCTCGAGTTCTAGCGAAAGTAACGAACAGCAATTTTTTTTTGCTAAGTTGATATAACGCGTGCACGTTACAAGGCAGTACTGCTTCTTACCACAGAGTACTTTTACTTTTTTACAGTTAAGTCATAGAATAGATAATATAGATAGAACGGACACTCCCCAACCCCCGCCAATTTCAAGCTTCCTCGCCCCTCAGGCCGTTTCGGATACGCTAGGAGCACTCAACGAAGGGCTGGTATCGAACATCTAATTCCTTACGAAATATCATCATAGTGGGTTGCTGTGCTGTTTACGGCTGCCCGTCAAATAAACGGGACAAGAATAAAAGCTTTATTTAATTTCCTAAGGATAAAATAACGTAAGATTAGAAACTTTTAAATAACGTTGCTTTATAATAACGTAGTAATGTTTAACTCAAAGTTCGTAACTTACACACATTGAGATAATATTATTTACGTAGTAATAATTTCTCAAAGCTTACACAGCTAATTTTGGGCACGGATTGATAATGCTTGGAGGAATAATTATAGTGACAATAAAGTTTCCTTCTTGGTAAGTGTAAAATAATATGCGAATGTGTACCTACTAACAAAACTAGATATCTAGGTACCTAGCGATCATCGGTTTCGTTTGATTTTACGCGGCAATACATACACCATTTTTTTTTTTTTTAATTAGAATAGTATAATTTGGCACCATTCTATTTATGTAACTCAACATTACAGCAAGTTTATAAACTACTTTACGTCACCAGGTGAACTCAAGGGGCACAACTATTCAATCAAACAATTCAGTAGCCCTAGCTCTAACGCACACATTCACGCGTGTGTACGAACGACATCTGCGTAGTTGTGTGAAGAATAGGTAGCTCCACAGCGGCGTTTGTATGGAATTTTAGTGGAGTGTCCGGGGTGTGGTTAAGTGCGAGTTGAGTCCCACGAATCTGTGCCCAAGGGCAGATCCACGGGGGCCAGGGGGTCTACCGTCCAATGAAAACTGTCTTAGCTTTGATGTCTATGATATCTATATATGATGCCCTCTCTTTTCTTTTTGCTTGAATAGATAAAGACAGCAATAGCAACGCTAAAGCCGATTTACCTAGTTAGGCGGTAGAAGAGCCGGACCTAGTTGGACCACTAACCACTTGTCGCACGATCCTGTGACTTATCCACGATCATGTAATGTCTATGACTATGACTTAGATCTCTGGGTGACGAGCGCAGTGCAATGCTAGGTAATGATTTGGACTCTTCATGTTCCAATAGCTGCGTATCACTGAACGGTTTTGTGGCAGGCATTTTGCTTACCATCAGGCACATGTCCTGCACGTCTCGTCACTTTTTATTTAAAAAATAATAATTTTATAGGTTTTAATATAAAGTAACCCATGCGTCATGAGTAAAGTTTTGGAATACTGCAATAAGCTGATTCTATATATTTCTTAAAATATTGGAGAATCAAGACCACGCGCTAGCCAAGTGCGGATTGGCGGATGTCAAATCTCCTCGAACAGTGGATTTCTTGAATGTTTTCCACATTTTTTTAAGTTTATGGAAAGTTGCTTAAAATTATACATTTTAATTGGTGTGTGCCGAAAATGTACCTAACTATGTATTCTGTTTTCTCGCTTTACTCCACCTATAAAGCAAATAGGGGAGCAAGTCCACGACAATACTCTTGCATAAAAAAAGGCGACAGACATGAACTTGGAAATCATAGACCGATCAGCTTAATGTCTAATATTTAAAAAGTGTTTTCAAAGGTAATTCTCAATCGTCTTACACCAACGCTTGATGAAAGCCAACCACAAGAGCAAGCGGGATTTCGTAAAAGCTTTTCGACCACTGACCATATTCAGGTGGTTTCGCAGATAGTGAGCAAGTGTAAAGAGTATAGTAGAATTATATATATCGGTTTCATAGATTTAAAAAAAGCGTTTGATTCACTCGAGCATAATGTTATATGGCAAGCACTGAAGCAGCAAGGGATACATGAGGGTTACATTAAAATTATTCATAACATATACTCTCAAAGTTCTTCCAAAATCAGACTGGAGAAGGAAGGATGGAGAAGGAAGGTCAGGATTTTCTAATTAGAAAAGGTGTTCGCCAGGGAGATCCTATGTCACCGAAAATCTTTTGCTCAGTATTGGAAATGATATTTAGTAAAATAGACTGGCAGAAGAGTGGAATCACAGTCAATTGACAATATCTGAGCCATCTGAGGTTCGCTGATGATATAGTGATTTTCGCGGATTCCTCAGAACAGTTAGAACAAATGCTAAATGAACTTGCATCCGAGAGTAAAAAGGTGGGTCTTAGTCTCAATGCTTCAAAAACTAAAATAATGACGAACGGAACTCAGGATCCCGTAACAAATAATAAAGAAAATATAGAATACGTATCTGAATACACTACTTATCTTGGACAATCCATTGCTTTTGAAGACCTAACTGCAAAAGAAATAGAACGAAGAATTGCAATAGCGTGGAAAAAAATATTGGAGTTTAAAAGAAATAATGAAAAACAAAGATATTAATATTGCTATCAAGACGAAATTGTACAATATAGCTATTTTGCCGTCCCTCATATATGGTTGCCAAACATAGGCTCTAAGATCAGAGGATGAGCAGAAACTAGCGGTGTGTCAAAGGACAATGGAACGAAGTATGATGGGTATAAGACTGTCGGACCGAATAACCAACAGAATGATCAGAGACGAAACAAAAGTAAGATATATAACAGAAACGATAAGAACATTGAAATGGAATTGGGCTGGTCACATTTGTAGAATGAGTAACGAAAGATGGACAAAGAAAGTAACGGAATGGATACCAAGAGGAGACAAAAGGAAAAAAGGACGACCTAACCGACGCTGGGAAGATGTATTTACACAGAGGCAGGGGACAGAATGGATGAGAATAGCACGAGATAGGAAAATATGGAAAGAACTGGGGGAGGCCTATGCCAAAGAGGCAACATCTGCACACGAGATACCTAATAAGCATTGACATCCAATACTTCATTAACATATTATACCTGAAATGAAACAATAATAATTAATTTACTAATTTGACATACATTTTGTATAATAAAAAAAAAACTATCTATTTTGATGTGTATTAACTTTTGTCATACGAAATTGTAATAAATAAGAATAATAATAACTGTTGATACAGTTATTATTATTCTTATACTAATGAAGCTGATAATATTATAGATAGCTAAGTGTAGTTGAATAAAGGCTTTTTAACCCCCGACCAAAAAAAGGGGTGTTATCAGTTTGACGTCGATGTCTGTTTGTGTGTGTGTCTGTCTGTGGCACCGTAGAGCTCAAACGGATGAGCTGATTTCGATGCGGTTTTTTTGTTTGAAAGTTAATATCCGTGCGGATGTTCTTAGCTATGTTTGGTTAATATAAATTCAAGATGGCCGCCACCACAAAATGGCGGACAAAATATTTTTTTTTTCACCACTAGCTCATTATGGGTATCAAATGAAAGGGCTTGACTAGTAGAATATATTGCACTATGACAAATTTCAAATCCAAGATGGCCGCTTCCACAAAATGGCGAAATACATTTCTTTTTGTGTTATTCATATTTAACTCCCTTAATATGGGTATCAAATGAAAGGGCTTGACTAGTAGTACGGATAACAAATCTGAGGTAGTCGGGGGCTAGTCAAAATTTTTAATTTTGTTCTTGTTTATTTTTATTTTATTATTAAGCAAATAATACCACTGAAACTACCTTGAAAATAGCTTAAAAGTGCAACTTGGCTTCCATGGTAATCGAATACTCTTGCCTCTGGGCTATCAGAGCTTATCGCTGACTAGATGTCCGCCCCGGCTTCGCCCGTACGCCGGTACATTATATAGCACTCATCGGGATCCCGTACATATCCAACGGTGAAAGAATGACTGGTACAATAATTCCTGAGAATATCGCTTTCCAAAAAAACCAAACAAAAAATAAAAACCAAACTTCGCCAAACTTTCTACCAAATTTCGCAAACAAAAAACCTCTTTAGCTACCGGCTACGCCACCTGTCGGAAATTGGTCGTACCAACTCAGATTTAAAAACAAATTTGATTAGCAAATGTTTATAATCAATGACGCAATCTTGAACACATGCTATCATGTCAAAGCACAGTACGAAAACTTTCAAAAAGGAATATTATTTCCAGTTTTTGTTACATTCTTGATTCATGCTCCGCTTCTATTAAGTAATAGTAGCGTTATGTTCTATAGCCTATATCCTTCTTCGATAAATGGACTATCTAATAGAAAAAAAAAACTTTCCATTCGGACCAGTACTTCCCGAGATCCTAGCGTTCAAACAAACAAACTCTTTAGCTTTATAATATTAGTATAGATTAAAATATTTCGATTACCTTGATTTAATCTTGACAGATTCAGAGGGCTGACGATATATTATCGCCCGATATGATAGCAGGGTGTATGTACACCTATTATAATCTGTGATTGTGGGACACTCCCGCCGGTGTGTAACTTCTACTGACAAGGTTTGACAAGTCGATAATTTTAGCTGACTTACCTATTCGAGAAATTATTATCTAACTTCGTAATAAACATAAATATTTTTACACAATTTTCTTTCGATATGTCTTTCGAAACTTTTAGTGATATCTTCACGCCTTTTCTGTCAATACTTTTTAGTTCTCGTAGCTATAAATATAATGAAATAGTAGGTAATATAGTTAAAGCAAGACAGGCTTAAAATAAATATGTATTGTCATCGACACGAAGAATGTACTGAGTGTCCTACAAGATACCCAGAGTGGTTGTTCCATGATGGATATATGGGTTGACCTACATAGCTTTTTATCTGCCGCGCTGATTTGTGAATCTAAACCTTCCATAACCCAAACGCATACACAGAAAATCATTTAAATCGATCCAGCCGTTTAGAAAGATTTCAGTGCCATACTGCACGTAAAGTAGAATTAGATATATTTACTAGCTGCCCGTCCCGACTTCGTTTAATATAACCTAGATGCCGACAATGGCGCCATCTGATGGGCTGGTTTGTTAATCTAAACCACCCAGGTAGTTCTTACCTGTAAGAACGATGGATGGACTATTATGAAGTTTAGCTCATCCTGGCTTTGGCAGATAAATGTTAGGTACTGAAGGAGTGTGAAATGCCAATCTACATTTTTGCTAAACTATATAGTCTTTTTTGGTATTATGGCTTAACATTGATAGATTGATATTAAATGAAAGGCCTTAACTACTATGTACATAGATTACTATATGTACTATTGAGAATATCATCCAGATAAGGGGCACGCCCATCTATGAAAAAAAAGAAGTGTGGCACTCGGAGACTGCCGCGGTAAAGCTATTGCATGTTGCATGCATTTTTATGTTAACAATTTTTCGGAATTGCTTTTTATTTTGAAGAGTGACATTTGTTTACCATAAAAAATATCACGGGAAATCTGTTAAGTTGGCAACACTGCTAAGAGCATTTAGTCTGTAAAGCTAATACAAACAAGATTCAAAGTCGAATGACCGATTGGAGAGGACGGCGTTACGGTCTTCCGTCCCTCTTTCTTGTGAACATAAGAAAGAGATGCACGATCACTAAAATTCGGTCTCCAGGCCCGCGATAAAAGCTATGCTTAAAAAGATGGGCTGACGACCTAAAAGGTACAGCAGGAGACTATTGGCACAATTTAGAAAGTGACAGAGAAAATTGGAAGCAACTGGAGGAGGCTTTCACCCGAGGAGGGGTCCAATCGGTCCATACCCTTTTAGAACACTAACGTAGATTTAAGAACAATAGAGTTAAATCATAATATGATATTAAATTTATATGGACATATCAATTAAGATACTTATTTAAGGGTACTGGGAAATAAAGGCATTTTTATTTTATTTTTTAAGCCGGGGCCAAGCACGGCGTGATGCAACAAGTGTGGTTTGGTGAGAGTAAGGGCCGGTTTGATGGCGTCTGAATTTGGACGTGTTAGGGACACTTAATAATTTATTTTTACTATTGCAGCATTTGTGTGGTTGTTAATAATATTTTTTGATTAGACAATTTAGATTTATTGAAAACTCAGTGGGTTTTATTAATTGATGTTATGCTACGACGCGGTCTACAATGGAACGTGCCTAGTGCTTACCTTTTTTTTCCTTTTTAAATAAATAGTGACGAGACGAGCAGGGCATGTGCCTGATGGTAAGCAACATGCCTGCTACATAACAGCACAGTAACATGCAGCTATTGGAACATGAAGAGTCCAAATCATTACCTAGCACTGCACTGCGCTCGTCGCCCAGAGATCTAAGATTTTATATTTCTAAGCCCTGTAATTTCTCTGGAAACATTGCCCTTCAAACCGGAACACGGTAATATTTGCACATTACTGCTTGGCGGTAGAATAACTGACAAAGGTGTGGTACTTCCCCAGGCGGACTCTGCTAGGAGTCCTACCACTACTTACACAGAAGAAACCGATCCACTCTCCATTTGAAGATACCAAGACAAAATTGTACCTAACTATCGGGAAAACCCAATCAAGCAACACGTTCCACAAGCTAGACGTTCTTATCACAAAAGCAGAGTCAAACGTTTACGTTCAAGTCTTTGGAACATCAACCATGAAATGGTGCGAGCTACGAAAAGTCCGATAGAAAAACGGGCAAGGTGGTATTAGTTCATGTAGATCAGTTGCACACTATCCGAAGTGACAAATCCGAAGAAACAAAAGCCATTAGTTTTAGTGAGTCAGAGCTTCCCTGTAAACGATATTTGAAGTAGTTTTATTTTGTGGCAGCAAAATAAATTGATTTTCAGGAGCTCCGACACGTGATAGGCCAACATACAGTTGGCCATGAGTGAAACATTCTTTTCGTAGGTCGATCCCTAATAATTCGAAGGTTTGGCCCTGGGACTTGTTAATGGTTAACGCGAAAGATGATTTCACCGGAAACTGAAGTCGTTTAAAAGGGATTGGCAGATCAGTTGGAATCATCGGTATCCTCGGTATATGAGCTAGTTGACCAGCTGCTGGGCCAGTGATAAAATTTTGTTCAGCAAGCCGCTGCGAACGCTCGATACTTGACTCTCTGGCACGCGATTGCGACGCGTATTCTCTCCGACTTGCAAGGCGATTTTCAGTTTCTGATGAAGATTCCTCATTACGCCGTATTTTTATTGCCCTCGCCTGGGAACTATGTTTAGAAAGTTGAGATCTTGATCTCAACTTCCCCCCCCCCGTACCCCAGTGTCGCTTACATGGAGCCTACATCGCATGCTGGCTAGCTGAGCGCGGTGAGCGACAACCACGCGACTTTTTAGTAAGGATTCCTATTTTTTTTTTTTTAATATAATATAGCCTATGTTACTCGGGGATAATGTAGCTTTCCAAAGGTGAAAGAATTTTTGAAATCGGTCCAGTAGTTTCGGAGCCTATTCATTACAAATAAACAAACAAACAAATCTTTCCTCTTTATAATATTATAATATTATATATATATATATATATATATATATATATATATATATATATATATATATATATATATATATATATATAAGTATAGATAAAAATAGTCGTTTGGTCTGTATAGTGCTTCAAAGGATCATATATACATACATAGACTGATAAACACATTACCACTCCTTTGCATTGCGCAGTCGGATAAAAGAGCGTTGCAGTGTCGTATAAAACTTCGTATATAGACATGACATAGTTTTACCCGAATATTCGTGGTTTTACCTCTTCGTAATGTTATGTTTGTGAAACAAAAGAACACGTGCACCATATCTTTTAATCAAACTGACAGACTCATTGGGTTTTTTAGTAACCATGCCTATTACGAGATAATATCGTACCTTATATCTAGCGCGAGAGCCAGTGGACAGCAAACTAAGGTATTGAGAGAGAGTATGATCGAACGTTTGAACTTGGCCCTTGAGGAAGTCTCTGAATGGGGCGAAACCAATCTGGCCAAGTTTAACGAGGGAAAGACGCAGGCGTGTCTGTGCTCCGCAAAAAGGAGTCCATTTCAACAGATTCCTACTTTTCGAGGTGTATCCGTGCCGGTTACTGATCATATTGAGCATTTGGGCGTTACCTTGACTTCTACGCTCAACTTTGGCTCGTACATCGATTGCAAGGCAAAATTAGCTGCTAAAAAACCTCTCAAAGGTGCGAAAGTACTTCAAATCTGAACAATTGCTTTTGTTATACCAAGCACAGATTCGCTCTTGTATGGAGTACTGTTCGTTCCCTTGGGATGGATCGGCTAAGTATCAGCTTGAGACTCTGGAATCGATCGAGAGGCGTGCCAAAGGGCTCATAGGCAAAGACATTCTAGTGCGAAAAAGACTTCAAAGTCTTGAACATCGCCGCAAAATTGCTAGCTTATCAGTTTTTATCGGATACACTTCGGAGAGTGTGCATCTGATTTGCATGATCTTATACCACCTTGCCTTTTTTTTCTATCGTACTTCTCGTAATTCGAAGAAGCGGCACCGTTTCATGGTCATTCGTTTCATATTCCAAAGACACGGACAAAGAGGTTTGACTCTACGTTTGTGATAAGAACGTCTAGGCTGTGGAATGAGTTGTCTGAGTGGGTTTTTCCCGGTAGTTATAATCTTGGTGTCTTCAAATCGAAAGTGAATCGGTTTCTTCTAGGTAAACACGCTCCATCGTAGACCGCATCGTCGCTTAACATCAGACGAGATGGCGGCCAAGTGTAAACCTATAAAAGTTAAAAAAAATATATGTGCATAACACCTAATTTCACAGACCAATACAGATCATGCTTATAGTCTAAGATCCCGCTATACAACGACCTTCACCGAGCTGCTTATTGGATGAAAAGTGTTTTATATGTAACTAGCGGCCCGCCCCGGCTTCGCCCGTGGTACATATTTATAACCTACAGCATTCAAGGATTACGTACATATGAAAGAACGGTCAACGATTTTTTTAAATCGATCCAGTAGTTCCCGAGATTAGCGTGTTCAAACTATATATATGCTATAGGCTACTTTTGATCCCCAAATTATCGTGCTGTTTACTGGGTCAAAAGTGACACCTGTAGACAACTGGCGGGGATACCTAATTATATGACGATTGATCAGTTATCGACTGGGGATGAAAAATGATTAAATTACTAAAATGGCTATTAAAAAATAGGGGTTGATCGTAGAAGGGTGAAAATTAAGGATTGTATGTATTTTTGTATGTTGTATCATAAAAAAATAGAAATTAAAAATTTTGTCTAAAAAATTAAAAAATAAATTTAGGGGTGGACTACCCCTAACATTTAGGGGGATGAAAAATAGATGTTGGCCGATTCTCAGACCTACTCAATATGCTCACAAAATTTCATGAGAATCGGTCGAGCCGTTTCGGAGGAGTATGGCAACTAAAACTGTGACACGAGAATTTTATATATTAGATTTAATATGTCAACAAATATATTGCAAATGGGTTGCCTAAAAAATTTCAGTCCAGAATATGATTAATTGACAATTAATTTTTTTTTTAATGTTTCACTTAAATTGATTGTATTTTAGAAAAAAACTAAATAACATACCTTATTATTTTGGCTTTACACAGTGCTTACGAAATCTCATGCAAATATTTTCAAACAATAAAAAGTTTCAAACAAACTTTCATCCCTTATTTCACCCCTTTGGAGGATGAGTTTTAAAAAATACTGTAATACATAATTCATTATTTTGATCATGCTCAATTCGTGCGAAATTTTATGCGAATACCTTAAAGGAATAAAATGTTTCATACAAACTTCCATCCCGTTTTTTACACCCTTAGGGGTTGAATTTCGTAATGATATTTCGTAAGCACTGAGTAAAGCCAAAATAATAAGTTATGTTATATATTTTTTCTAAAATTTATTCAATTTAAGTGAAGTATTTAAAAAAATATTTTTTTAATTTTTAATTAATCATATTCTGGACTGAGTTTTTTTAGGCAACCTATTTGCAATATATTTGTTGACATATTAAATTACATATAAAACACTTTTCATCCAATAAACAGCTCGGTGAAGGTCGTTGTATAGCGGGATCTCCTACTATTAAGAAAATATTTTAGTATTGGCTGTAGTAGTACCAGTTGGTAGGGCGAGCCCCCGATATTTAAATGCAGATTCATGCTTCGTGTTCAAAGGTAAATCCTGGAGTTACACCTCGGGTATGCTCGCTTATCGTGTAGTAATGTAGTAGATTAGAATTATTTAGCGAGTGTACCTACAAGTAATAATAATGTGGTGTAAGTCCTTTCATGACTCATATATCTTTCTTGAGTAGGGCTGCCACAAAGGGGTTTGCGTACATTGGTATGGCCATTATTCGACAGCCAACCTAATTGTTCAATGGATCCCGACTGTTCAGTTGATATGTTTCTATATTAGAATATATATTTTATATTTTGCCATAGTATTAAATCAATAACATAGTATAGAATTCTAGACCACCAGATATCTAAGTTTTTTTTTAACCTTTTATAGGCTCACACTTGACCGCCATCTCGCCTGATGCTAAGCGACGATGCGGTCCACGACGGAGCGTGTTTACCTAGAAGAAACCGATTCACTCTCGATTTGAAGACACAAAAATTGTAACCATCGGGGAAATCCCACTCAGGCAACGTATTCCACAGCCTAGAGGTTCTTATCACAAACGTAGAGTCAAATCTCTTCGTTCGTGTCTTTGGAACATCAACCATGAAACGATGTCGCTTTTTCGAGCTACGAGCAAGTGCTTGTTTTATTCTTTTCAGTTGTTTTTTAGGATGTAAGTACATAGTTAGGTTCACTTTTATTATGCAGTCGGGTGTTTTGAGTTTTTTTATTATAGATTTTTTTATTTTATACATTTTAGTTAAGAACAATGTTATTATGCTCAACAAATAAGGCGTTTTCCCAGGCGAAAAAATACTTGTCAAAGATAGTTCTAAATATTGCCAAGTGTGGCATCACTGTTGGTTTTTGTGAAATTTCTCTAACAAAATAAAACAGTGGCGCCACCTACGGTGAAATTGGGAACAGTCTTTGACAGGTATTTTTGCCTCTTGAAAACGCCTCATTATGCATCTTTTGGCTTTGACCCAATGTCTTCGTTTCTATTGATATGATATGTAGATATTTTTACTACAATGTCATGTAATTTGTAAGTTTCTGTACAATTATAGATTTTCGACTGAAGTTGAGTACTAAATCAGTTGAAGTTGGAGATAGACGACCGAGGCGGAGTAATCCGAGAGCGGTACCGTGTTCTCACCATCAGCGGCAGAGTTGAAACCCCAGGAGGTTTCAATAGATAGAGGCACCATATCCATACATGTAATAGAGTGCAACATAAACCGGCCGTGTTCCTCGGAGCGGCAGGGTATGCGTAAATTTTTAAATTTCCTCCACGTCCAAAAACAGGTAGTCCAACACACTTATACTTTAGTATATATGTCCATATACACACGTACAGCTAGTTATTCGAAGTTTTCTACTACCTAAAAACCTATAAATCTGAGAAAGGTTGTTACGCAACTTTAAATCGATACACATCCTAAACGGTCAGGCAAATCGAAAAACATCGAGAGAAAATTAAAAATTATTTTTAAATAACTATTCAACGATACACATCTTGACATAGTTTGTTGGCTTTATATTTTTTTTAATTTGGGCAATATGGCGTCCGGTGGCCGCCATATTGAATTTACACTAAAGTCATATCTTTATTGTCACTCCTGAGACAGAATCGATTGATGTGTGACAAGAGGAATCGAGCTGGGCCGATTTTTATGACTCATACGTTTGGTCTGTATTGTGCTTCAAAGGATCATACATATGTACCTATACATAGACTGATAAACACATTACCAATCCTTTGCGTCGCGCAGTCGGACAAAAAAATCGACTTTAATTTAAATAACCTGTAATAAAATACTAGTATAAATAAATTATTATTTATCTTCCTAAATTGCCATTTTATCAGTTATGAGTTGTGACGTAATGAGACAGCCCTGAGAGTATGCACCGCGTACCTACCTAAAAAATTGGGGAAGCCCGTACCGTACGGGGCAAAATACGCTGATGTCTCCAAATATTGGTTCGATGTTCGGTCCAGTTATCTCCGAGGAGGATAATAAAAACCTGATAATAACGGAAACAGCTTTATCACATAGATAATACTCACTATGTATGTACCTAGTCCAAAGTTTCTTATAGGGCATTGTCTTAGAACAAAAATATTATGTTGTAATCTATAATAGCCATAAAAGTATTTTTATGTTAAACATGCTGTGATTTATAAACACCTGCAACAAAGAGATGCTGATGACGTTTTTTGTCAGCTCGTAGAGGTGTTTAGTGATACCCTATTTAATTTTTTCCTTGGCGAAGTTCGTCGGAAATACCTTTTTTATAGTGCAGTGTGACAGAACGAGCTGGACATGTGCCTTATGTTATGCAACATGCCTGCCTATAATAGCACAGTGACACGCAGCTAACATGAAGAACAAGTTAATCAAGAACTAAGTTAATCAAGTAACATGAAGAGTCCAAATCATAAGATTAGACAGTCAATTTTGAGATATGGGGTCCAGAAGATACATTCTTCACGTACTTTCTGATAATTTTAAAGCGTCTGTTAAGCAAAACGGCCGACGGAGAGTGTCTGGGAGTATTGGGACCTTGTTTTCAAAGATATTGCCTATAACTATAACATACGTGAAAATCAGTTATCAGAAAATAAGTTAAGTAAGTAATGTATCTTCTGGACCACATTTTTCAAAATTGGCCGTCTGAGCAAGTTAGCGGGTAAGCATGTATTCTCAGTACGAGACGTAGGTACTAACTCTACTCAATCGTTCACATTTCATTAATCAGATCAATACGTGACGTCTGGCGGCTCTGGGATCTTGGACTATGATAGATTATACATATAGCATAAATGTTAAATTACCTCACCTGTGCACATATCCCAATATTTTTTACTAAGCATTTAAATGTATTTCAACGTATGTAATGTTCGCACGCCGAAAGACAGGATGTGCATATCTTTTGGGAACTTTGTGCAAATAAATAAAATTGTATAACACAAGTATCCAATAGTGAAGTTCCGGCGAACGTCAATAGATGGCGCCACGGTAGAATTAGAACACGCTAACGTTTGTTAACCAGCGATCGAGATCCATCCAGTGTATCGTCCATTGCGGTATCGAAAACCGATCCTACCAAATTGGACCGCTCAATCCATTCGTAGACTATTCTAACGAATATAGCGGACAGCTGCCTGGCCCTATACCACGTTTACAAAGTATTAGTAGGATCCTCAAACTCATATATATATAGCGGACAGCTGCCTGGGCCTATACAGCGTTTACAGAGTACCTATTACGAGTCACAGAATCAGACAGCTGCCTGGCCACCATACTACGACATCTCTTCCCTCATATGTATATGTGTTGTGTCCCGAATATCCGTGGTGGTGTCCGATTTTATTTTCTTTGGATAATAATAAAGTACTACACCGTGTGAATTCTCTCTATTATTTTCCATCATCACCCACTACAATTGTTATTATAATCATATATTGCAATCATGCAATTTAACTTTTAAAAAATCTCATTTTAAAAAGCATTTATGCATTATATCATTCGTAAGACAGAAAATGTATCTTAAATTTAATTGTAGAGAAAATATTAATACCAAGTAACTAGAGAATCCACTATCGGTACAAACATACCAATAGTCTGTAAAAATCTAACTATCTAAACACGTGGAAACCGGCGCACGGTCTCACTGATAAGTAAACAGAGTAACAGAGTGTTGCAAAAACGTTAGTTTGTCATCATGATACCACTGTGTTGATAGATGTCTGCTTTTACTAGTTATTCTGCCGCCAAACAGCAACATGCAGACACTATGTTCCGGTATAAAGGGGAATGTTTTCAGAGAAATTACAAGGCAAAGATATATGTATGTATTTCAAATATCTGGATAACGAACGCAGTGCACACTGCACTGGAATATCGAAATCTGAAAATACGAGACCGCACTGTTCTCTTCTTGTTCCGCGGATGTTAAAATCTCTGCCAAAGGTTTTATGAACAATCAAGGAACAGTTAAAAGTGGCAAAAAATCTGCAACAGCTCTGATGTTGAAAATACATAAAAATGAGATGCACAGTAGCGTGATGCAGCTTTTGGCCATGAAAATCTGCTAGGACAATTTACATGAAGTGTTTTATATACCTACCTTCATTACCTGATATCTCAAAACTAGCTAGCGAGCTAGCGGGTAGGCCAGCGTTTTTAGTACCTACATACTAACAATAATCAATCGTCCACATTTCGTTCCAGAAAATTGCATCACATTCCCAGCGCCCTGCGTACAGTATCACGGAATACTTAGTTAGCAATTAGTGTATTGTATGTACCTACTAAAAAATCGTGCGCGTTATTACAATGATCATAATATCTGAACTACAAAACCCGAGACCGTGACAGCGATTTTATAGTTCTGCGAGTATAAAAGACGATACTATCTTCAAGTACCTATATTTTTTGTAGCAAAAAAAGTGGTTGAAATCAGGAGATGAGCAATTTCAAAAACATTCTGTATATAGTTTTCTGGCAGAGAAATTCAAAGATAACCGAAGTTCCTATTGTGCTTACAAATACACTAAAAACAACACATGAGTCAATTCAAAATTCTCTTATCAGATATCGGAAACTAGATAATTTTTTATCTATTTCGTGAAATATGAATATATACTTAGCTACGGTGTGTCCGTTCATTGCTTTGTGGTATTTCGGCTGCGATGGCGGCTTTGGGAACTTTTTTAGGTGAGTTAAGTTTTAAAAGTACAAAACTAGCTCTAAATATACTTGCTTGGTTTTATTTTAAACTAGTATCTCAAAAATAATTAGGTAAATGGTAATAATTTAACATTATTAATTTAATTTAAGTTAGAACTGTAGCCGATAAAAAACTGCCCCAGAGCTATTTTGCCACGTGGTAAATGCAAGATATCAATGAAAGGTAAATGCAAGAACTAGCTTTAATAGAAGTAGGAATGTCAGCGTGTCTGTCTCTCATGGCGAATACTACCTAGACCATAGATTCAATGGATAGTACTATTTCGTTTTAGCTCCGCTAGGAGCGCTGTTCTATTTATCTCCCTATGTGCTGAGAAGCCAAATTTGACAGCTGCTCAGCTATGATAGTGGAATAGGATTGATGTTAGCCACCTGATAAATATACGTGATCTTCTTATTATCTTTTATCTTGAGTGTCTTATTTTTTTCCCAAACTCATGAAAAATTGTAAAAATTTTACTAAAAGATGCATATATTTGATACATGTGTTTTCCGCCATCTTGTGTGATATCATAAAAATATTGTACTTAGCCTGACACGAACACAAGTTCTTGATTAGTCACACGTGGCCACGTGGTCCTTATTTTGTGTCGTAATTGGTCCGCCATTTTGTTAAGTTAATTAGGCACGATCTAGAAACTTCTCGATGTTTCTGTAGGGTACTAGTGAACAGAATACGAATATTTTTCCATGATGTCCTTGTCTTCACAGTAGTGGTGCTTTTATTAGTAAGTGAAACCACTTTGCTTTAATTCTTAGTTAGTGCTTTATGGATATTTTTTCATGAATTCCACTTTTCGTTAGCTCTATTGACGCTCGCGGCACGCGCTCATCCAGCAAGTATCGGCCTGTCACGTGACACGCTCTCCGATGGCGTCGCTACCCTCAATTTGGTACCCCATCTCACCGGAGGCTTCGAAATGGTGCTCCTTGAAGGTATTTACTGTGAAAAGCTGCAACACAATGAATCAAATATAAACCGATGTTTGTTTGTTACCTGCTTTTAACATTTTGCTACACTAAATGCATGCCAATTTAAATCATAAGTGACTTTAAGCAATTTTAATTCCATTAATTTTTATGAAGTTCCTTCGGAATGACCTATCAATCTTCTCAATTTACAGGCGACGAAAGAAAAGTACTTGGTCGAATCGGTCGCACTCTCACGACTCCGTACACAATGGACGACATAGACGGAGGAGTAGAAGTGCATATAGGGGGAGCCAACCTCACCATCCACACAGTTTATGACAATGCTCGAAGCGCAAGAGCGAGGGGAATTAAAATAAGGTGGACCGCTGGTGTCGGCTTAATACTAGAAGATTGTTATGATTTCGGTTCGTACAACTGCAATAAATGACGTTGCTTTTTGCATAATACATAATACGTTTACATTCTTATTATATTAATCCTATTATATAATTTAAGAGTTGCTTCTTTTATCATAGCTTCCTCTGCGAAAAACTCAAATTTTGGTAATTGCCACGTAATTGTGGCCATAAACGAAGTGATTTAGTCAGTTCTAGTCATATCTATTTTGTTTTAGGCGAATTCAATTGGTACGGAGGTCGCATGAAAGTAGACCAACTATATCCCCTCGAAAAAATTGTTCAACCTTACTCTCCATATCACTCGACTGAAGAAGACAACGGAGCAATAGTCGAGAGATACTGGGTTAACTCTAACGGGCATTACATCTACGTGTATCCTGAAGCACCTCTCTTTGTTGATTACAACAGTGCTAATGAAAATCATATGTGTTTCGGGGCCCGAATCGCAGCACCTTACTCTGCGAGAAGGGAACAGATCGTGTTTGAATATCATCTCTGGTGGTTGGACAACGTAAAAGAAGCACATAAGCACGCGGTCCAAAACTATTTGGGACAGCCTTCTGGAACCCCTGACTTCCGCATGGTTCAACACCCTATTTGGTCCACCTGGGCTCAGTATTCCAGAGATATTGATGCGGAGAAGCTCCTGGACTTCGCCAACCAAATCAGAGCACACGGTTTCAATGACTCCCAGTTCGAAATCGATGATAACTGGGAGACCTGCTACGGGTCTCTTACTGTTGATACTCAGAAATTCCCAGATTTCGCCAAAACAGTCAGCGATTTGAAAGAATTGGGTTACCGAGTGACTCTTTGGGTCCATCCCCTTCATTAACAGAGGCTGCGAGCCTTTCTATTCGCAAGCTTTGGAGAATGGGTAAGATGATAATTATTTGTAAATAAAATAAATATAATTCAAAAACTAAAAAACCCGACTGCATAAAAAGTGAACCAAGCTACGTACTTACATACTATAAAACTGAAAAGAGTAAAACAAGCACATAGATTTCTGGTGGTCTAGAATTCTTTAATATGTAATTGAATTAATACTATTGCAGAAAGTATAATATATTCTAGTAAAGGAACATATCAACTGAACACTCGGGATCCATTGAACAATTAGATTGGCTGTAGAACAAAAATGGATCCCGGACTATATACACCGATAAACACATTGACACTCCTTTGCGTCGCGCAGTCGGGTAAAAAGAATAATGATGAATCTATATTAAGCGTGGCCCTTAGATCTAGGCGTGGATCTTTAGATCTCTAACTGAATGAATGAAAATTTATAGATACTTGGTCCTGAACGAAGATGGTAGCCCAGACACGACCTGGTGGAACGGGAACGGTGCTCCGGCGGGTTACATTGACTTCACCAACGTGAATGCCACTGAGTGGTTCGCCACCCGACTCCAGAACATCATTAACACATATGGCATTGATAGCTTCAAGTTCGACGCTGGCGAAAGTAGTTTCACCCCCTCAGGTAAAATATGATGGAAATAGTTATACTCATCTAGGGTGGATGATCCAGTAATGGACAGTACCCCAGTTATGGACACTTTTTTCCTTTATTCAAAGAAAACAAGCCTTCCACTTTGACATTTTCGTGTGGCACCACTTAATCATAGAGAACGGACCTCCTATTCGCCTCATAATATACGTCAGTGCGATCTATCATTTCGTTTCAAAATGGCAAAGTAAACATTAGACCAAGTTAGTGCTGGTCCAGAAAAATCAAATTTTACTAACATACTCGTTAACAAGGTGAGTCTATTTGGTTCTCCATCATTTGTTTGTTATTAATTGTAACTGAATTCTAATTATATTCTAAAGTTTTGTATTGAAATGAGAGATATAATTTGTAATTGTTCCCGGTTATAATCGCGCTTTTTTTTGTGTTTATAGCCGGTGTCATTTACTGGATCTGGCATACATACTTTACCCAGTAATCGACACATGTCCATAATTATTTTTTTAGGAACATCTCGAGTTGGCACACCAATTTAACTCCTTTTTCCAAGCAGTTTAAGTATATTTTGAAATTAAACAAATTGGAGTGCATGTACCAGTAAAGAACAAAGTGTCGATCACTGGATCCAGTGAGTGTCCATTACTGGTTTTTATGTCTTTTATGTTTCAAGATTTTTTCAAGTGTTTTCAGATGGAAACTTTGCTATACCGGGAACAAGCAACAACCGTACCGATACAATTACACCTCAAAAAAAGTCTATAGATGCTGCTTTGGGAATCATTGTACCTACCATCTTCATTCAAAAGAAACTTTTTTTAACCGATAGAAGACCGATAGTGGTAACGTCGTCTCGTCGAAGCCCGAGATTTTGGAGGAGGTTGAGAGGTTCTATGAACAGTTTTACACCTCTACGCAAGCACAACCTGTCGTTAGCATGGCAAAAGACCCCAGAGCCAAGCTTACCCGATACTTTACCGAAGATATCGCAGAAGTCAGCTAGTATGAGATTAAGATGGCCTCAAACAAATTAAAAACAACAAGGCACATGGTGACGACAGAATTACGATTGAGCTGAGAGCGGGTGGAAAACCGGTACATAAAGTACTCCAGAAGCTGTTCGACTTAGTCATGCTTGACGGTAATAAGCCAGAAATGTGGAGCAGAAGTGTAGTGGTGCTCTTTTTCAAAAAAGGTGACAACACCTTGAAGAACTACAGACCTATCTCACTTCTGAGCCACGTTTATAAGTTGTTTTCGATGGTTATCACGAATCGTCTCTCACGCAGGACTTCCAACCACCCGAACAAGCCGGTTTACGAAAGGGATATAGTACCATAGACCACGTCCATACGCTACGGCAGATTATACAGAAAACCAAGGAGTATAATCGGCCACTATGTATAGAATATGTGGACTATGAGAAAGCCTTCGATTCCATCGAGACCTTGGCAGTGCTTCAGTCGCTCCTGCGATGCCGCATCGACTTTCGCTATATCGAAGTGTTGAAGTGTATTCATAACAAAGCCACAATGTCTGTCCGATTACAGAACCAGTGCACAAAACATAATTATCCAGCTACAGAAAGACGTGAAAGAGGCAGAAGTTATATCTCCGAAACTGTCCACTGCCGCGCTGGAAGAATTTTCAAGCTACTGGACTGGCATCAATATCAACAGCGAATGCATCACTCACCTTCGGTTTGCCGACGACATAGTCATTGTGGCGGAGTCGCTGTAGGATCTCGGTGCTATGCTTAGGGACCTCAGTAGAGTATACCAACAGGTAGGTCTGAGAATGAATATGGACAAGACGAAGGTCATGTCAAATATTTATGCCTCACCTGTGCCGGCTATTGTTGGGAATGCCACACTCGAAGTTGGTGACGAATACGTCTACCTGGGTCAAAAGATCCAATTAGGTAGATCCAACTTCGACTAAAAGGTCCAGCGAAGGATCCAACTCGGATGGGCAGCGTTCGGGAAACTTTGGCACATCTTTGAGTCCAAAATACCCCAATGCCTAAAGACGAAAGTCTTTAATCAGTGCGTGTTGCCAGTGATGGCTTATGGAACTGAGACGTGGTCCTAAACTGTGGGCCTCATAACGAAGCTTAAAGTCGCACAGCGAGCTCTGGAGAGAGCTATGCTCGAGTCACTTTGCGCGACAGAATTCGTAATTAGGATATTCGCCAAATAACGAAAGTGGCCGACATAGCTCAAAAGAGTAAGCAAGCTGAAATGGCAATGGGCAGGCCACATACATCGCTGGCAGAACTGACAACCGATGGGCAAGAAAGGTTCTCGAGTGGCGACCACGAACCGGAAGGCGCAGTGTTGGACGACCTCCCACTAGATGGACAGATGACCTCGCAAACGTCGCTGAAAACCGCTGGTTGCAGGATGCCCTGGACCGTACGTTGTGGAAATTTAGTGGGGAGGCCTATGTTCAACAGTGGACGTCTTGCGGCTGATGATGATGATTATTATTATTATTATCGATAATAGTTATTTCTACGAGTACGACGGGTTTGAGTGAAAGTTTTGTATTTGTTTTTGATGCTTAATTTGAGAGAGCTTCATAGTTATGATCCTTCGTTATCTGTATAATGAAGGACCATAATGGTAAAGTACCTGTTTTGACTTCAATTAAAAAATAATTTCAATTCAACTGTATTCAATTTGTTTGTCTCCTAAATAGTATTCATATCTGCCATAATTATGGTTATGTTGTTCACTGTCGATGACTGGGTGTCCATAACTGGGTAACGTCCATCACTGGGTATGGACAACTGGATCCTAGGTGTCCATAACTGGTGATTTTAGTTTTTTCTATATTATATGAAAGTTCTAATAATTCGTTACAGATACTTCAATTGTATATCGCTGTGCTGATTCTTGAGAATACTGATTGTTATTTTCAGTAATTATTTTTGATCTGAGTTTTGTACTTTTTTTTTTATTGCTATTTATTATGAACACTGTCCTAAAAGTGTCCATTACTGGGTCCTTCACCCTATATGTTCTTTATATGTCGTGAGAAGCCCAGTTTCAGTATCAGTTTAGTGTATACTAGATGTCCACCCCGGCTTCGCCCGTGGTATAGCCTATAGTAATCAGGGATTCCAAAAATATCCAAAGGTGAAAGAATTTTTGAAATCGGTTCAGTAATTCCTGAGAATATCGCGTTCAAAACAACCCTCTTCAGCTACCTGCTACGCCACCTGTCGAAAATTGATGGGTCGTACCGGTCGTACCAACTCAGATTTAGAACAAATTTGAGTAGCAAAGGGAGCAAAGGTTTACGATGACGCAATCTTCGACACATGCTGTCACGTCATCGCACGGTACGAAAGGTCTCAAAAACGCATTTTTATTCCGTTTTTCTTCATTCACCGCTTTTTGCTCTGCTCCTATTGATAGTAGCGTAATGTTGTATAGTCTAACCGCCTTCTATCCAATAGAAAAATAACCTTTCAATTCGGACTAGTAGTTCCCGAGAAGCTAGGGTTGAAACAAAAAAAACTCTTCAGCTTTATATGTATATTAAGTAAAGATTCGATTAAAGAAAATAAAGAATAGAAATAAAGCACGTTCATCTCAGAAATTACTGAACCGATTTCAAAAATTGTTTCACCGTTGGATATCTCCGTGATCCCCGAGTGCTATATTTTATAGGCTGTCATATTGTATATGTAGCACGGGCGAAGCCGGGGCGGACCGTTTGTTAGTCTAGTATAGCTAGTCGTATGATATTTGCACGATGGATATGGGTAAGACAGGTGACAGGTAGAAAACTAAAGTCAAGAGTTAAACCCTCTACACACGAGCCCTAAAATCAGAGGAAATTACGTAAAAGTAGTGGGGA
The DNA here is from genome assembly GCA_017562165.1 of Ectropis grisescens. Taxonomy (NCBI): domain Eukaryota; kingdom Metazoa; phylum Arthropoda; class Insecta; order Lepidoptera; family Geometridae; genus Ectropis; species Ectropis grisescens. Next base: position 24,531,427 of record CM029787.1, on the reverse strand, counting down.
GGACCCTACATCGCACCCTAAAGCACCAATTATATGGTGCGATGTAGGTCCTCCCCACTACTTTTACGTAATTTCTTCTGATTTTAGGGCTTGTATGTAGTATATTAGGCTGAGGATGTATCGTGGAATAATTCTTGGTTCACCAACCGAATAGGAGCTGTTGAAGGCAAACTTTGCACCCCTAAGCTTAGAGAAATTTCTTATTTCATACTGAAACTAATCACGGCACTTTTATATAACAAAGTGTTATCTAATTTTAGTTAGGATAGCAAGCTAGTGTTAGCAAGCTAGGAAGCTAGTATTATAGCTTCGTGCAGACAACGCAACGCTAGTTTTGTCTACACGAAGCTAGAAGCTTGCTAGCTAACTAACACTAGCTTCAAAATCTAGCTTCGTGCAGCTCGAGCATAATGTATGCACGCTATTATTTACTGTAACTGGCGAAGTACTAACTTCGCTAGTTACAGTTCCCCAGGGGAACTATCGTGTGACGTGGGACGTGGACAGTGCGCGAGTTGGAAAAAGGGAAGATAGACGCTCTAGAAATGTGGTGCTGGAGGAAGATGCTCGGCATATCGTGGACAGCGTTCTGCACCAACGTGTCCATAATTCAAGAGCTCGGCATCAAGCAGCGTCTGTCGGCTGTAGTACAGTCGCGCATACTACAGTACTTTGGACATGTCTCCAGACGAAATGACCACTCCATAGAGCGGCTGGTTGTGCAGGGAAAAGTGGAAGGAACCAGATCGCGCGGCAGGTCACCTGTGCGCTGGACTGACCAAGTGACATCCGCGATAGGAAGCCACGTGTCTGACTGCGCCAGGCAGTCCGCGAATAGGGAGAAATGGCGGGAGATCGTACGGAGAGCTGTGGCCACTCCTACCACCGACGTGGACGCCTCGTAGTGACCACGACCGCTCTGCCAAGAGCGATACGATCAAGAAGAAGAAGGGGAACTATGCAGAGTCCTACCACTACAATAACGTCATATTACGTTATATTCCAGATTGCCGTCCAGACCGGCGATATAGATCAACAGCCTCACATTATCGTCGACAAGTACGTGAGGGCCGTCGCGAGATTCGGTGACATGATTGAAGTGCGCGCTGCCTTCATGTGAGTATATCTTATCTACTGCCTCGGGGATCTACGGTAGTAATAATCTAATAATCCCATCTGCACGAGCGAAACCAATCTGTCTAAAAAATACTACATTTATCAACTAAATTGTTGCAGTGATTGATTGACTTCAGTAAAGCGACAACAAAAAAACATAACTTGATATTGTTGTGCAAAGTTTTGACATCGTGAGCATCGCATATGTAGTTATAGGATAATTGTATGGTCAAACAATATGTACATTGTTATGTATTTTTTTTAAATACTGGAGAAGTCATGACGCGACCTTGTGTCAAAGAACCAACCATATTTAATGTAACGTTGGGGTAAGAATAGTTGGATTGTTTCATCTACCACATCGTCGCCTCTTGCCTTCCGCTGGCGGGCTCAAATATCCCCTAAGTGGGTTTACGCCATTGTCCTCAACGCTGCTCATCACAGTTCGCAGCCTTTCATTAAACGTAAATAAATACAGAAAACAACCGAGCCATATGCAGTAGGGTGGAGCGAAATTTTTTTTTTTTCGTTATCGCTTTATAATACCTGTAAAAAGTTGCTCTTTTGTTTCACGAAGACATACACAATTTTTCATTTAACTCCTAATATCTTTAGAGGTGCCCCCAAACTCATAAATATTGAAAAAAATGCGAAAATTGGTAAAAAAATACTTTCGTCATGTTTCCGCTTAATTTGATTCTGAACGTTGCCCTGTTTGTTTATGATACAAATATTTAACCCCGAGACGTGTTAGTTGATGCGAGGGACGGAAGTACGCGGGGTACGCGGGGAGGAGGTCATTTCACTACTCTCATCAAACGTTGTTTGAACGCCACTTAGTCGACATACGCGCGCGGATTGTTATTGTATTATTTGTGAGAGGCTTCGTTTTAACAGCTGAGATTAAAAATACAACTCATGTAAGTAGTATTTACAATGTAATGTTGACAGTTAATTTAATATAGATCGAATTACAGTACTTTTGATTTGAATTAATACCTATTAATTTTGTTTATTACAGTACAATGTCTCAAGTCAAAACTCGACAAACGACGTCTTGTCCCGTGTTTGGTTTGCCAGAGAAGTTACCAGTGTCTCAGTTGCCTACTTATAGTGATGTTATGAAGTATTATATATTCATTAAATATCAATTAAAGACAGACAAAACAACAAAAGAGCCGACTGTCCATGACATATCCGAAATATTGGCTGAAGAAATATTAACTATATGGCAAAGCTTCGCTGCCAACAGTGAGCCGTAAGAGAGTATTACAGTTAATTCGCACCTATCATGATAAATACAGAAGTTTAATGAAACCTTATCATGGTCGTCAAACCAACATAAACTATCAACAGAAAATTAATACATTTACAGCTGAGTCTCATAGATTATTTGATATTTGCAGTTGCAAATGCAAACTTACCTCAAACTGTTCTTGTTTGAAAGACAGTCGTGTTCCCAAAGAAGAATTACCCTTTCTACTCGATCAAAGAACAACAAGAAAAATGATAATAGGTGGTGTAGATCTAGCTGCAACTATAAAAATAAGAAAAAGAAGAAAGAAAACAAAAAGTTCATTGCGTAGCAGAGAGACAATTGATTCCGAGAAACCGTGCTGTTCCCGATTCTTAACAGATAATGTGACATCGGCGATCGAAAGTACTAGTGCTAGTTCCAGCAATAGCGAAACCTCTAGTCCAATAAAAACCCATTTGCCGCGCCATCAGCAAAAAGAAGAGGTTAAGTTTACCATCTTTAGCTCTTGCGTGTGATCGCACTGGAGTTTCTGACAGAGCCGCTGCTATGATAGCTTCTTCGGTGTTGAAAGATGTGGGAATTGTTTCTTCAAACGATACCGGTAGCGTCATTGATAGATCTAAGTTGCGCCGTGAGAGAACTAAAGTCAGAACAGCTTTACAGAATGAAGATTGCGATAAAATCATATGTGGTATTTATTTTGATGGTAGAAAAGACAAAACTTTGGTTAGTATTCAAAAGGAAGGTAAATTTTACAGAAAAAGAGTTACAGAAGACCATTATGTGATTTTATCGGAGCCAGGAAGTGAATACTTCGGACATGTCACGTGTGACTCGGGCACTGCGAAAGGTATTGAAAGTACTATTTTAACTTACTTAAAATCCAAATCGGTAGAACTCGGCGAAATATCTGTTGTTGGTTGCGATGGAACAGTAGTTAACACAGGTTCTAAAGGTGGTGTGATTCGCTTGATGGAAGAAGAACTTAAAAACCATTACAGTGGTTTATCTGTCAATTACATTCAAATGAATTACCACTGCGTCACCTGTTATTGCGTTTGGATGGAAAAACTACAGGGCCTAAGTGCTTTTCAGGTCCCATTGGATCCGAATTACAAAATGTGAAATTATGCCAATAGTGGAATTCACTGCCATTTCGTCAACGTTACCTGAGATAACAGCTAATGATTTAAGTACGGACCAAAAATATCTATACGATATAATGACGGCTGTAAGAACTGGTGTTTGTTCTTCCGATTTAGCTAATATGGAACCTGGGCCTCTCAACCATTCTAGATGGCTTACGACAGCGAACCGAATTTTAAGATTATATATTACGAAAACAGATCCCGACGAAAAACTGGTGATATTAGCTACGTACGTGATGAAAGTTTATGGTCCGATGTGGTTTACAATAAAAAGTAATCCTTCGTGTATTAATGGAGCTAAACACCTGTGGCAAACTATTAGTCTGAGTCGCTATTTGAAATCGGATATGAAGAAGATCGTTGACAATGTAATTCAACGAAATGGATATTTCGGTCATCCAGAGAATGTTCTTGTCGCCATGCTTGGAGATGACATGGAAAGCATACGTCAGCTGGCATATCAACAAATCTTGACAGCAAGATCAGAGACTGCTCCAGGTATTCGAACATTTAAAGTACCTACTTTAAATTTTGACGCCGAAGATTATACGCAAATTATTAAGTGGCAAGACTTGAAAATAACTGAGCCACCGCTGACTGCTAAATTATCGGATGAAGCTTTGAAATCAATTGTGAAAAGTGGTTTGGGTACAATTCCAAATATAAAAAATATCCATGCCACACTCAAGCCGTAGAGCGCTGCATCAAGTTAGTGACAGAAGCTTCAAGTGCTGTTTGTGGAGAACATAAACGAGACGGTTTCATCAGGGCAAGGCTACTTTCGCGTCAGCAAATGCCACATTTCGATACAAAAAAACAATTTCATGTTTAACTAAAATTATGTAATTTTATTTTTTCTTTTAATTAATAAATTGTTCGAAATAAGTTACGGCTCTTTTAATTATCGTATTTCAGGTAATTATAATTATATTTATTAATTGATAGCAGAATGATACAATAATTGAACAATTTGACAGTGTGATAACAAAATGTAAAAAGTAGTTATATTTACCTATTTTCAATCAAGCTGGGGCACCTCGAAATATTATAATAGATTAACGAGATTTCGTATGTTTGATTCTCTCATTCAAAGACAACTTTATATCGCTATGCCGTTCAAAAAAAAAAAAATTTTTTTTTTTTCATATATAATCACTCCACCCTAATATGCAGCCATTAATGCGGATGCTTAAACATAAGGTTACTGGTACTTCTAATATTATTAATCGATATATTGCTCAATCACGAACTCAAATCAAGAACTGAACGCACAATCAAGAACTGAAAGGACTGAAATTTCAGACGCAGGCTTCAACAACACATATACCTACTTTTCATCTCGAAATATAAAGGTTAAGGTCAAATAGTAATAGTAGTAGAGTATTCTTGAACTTCTCCATTTAAAATTGCCAATTTAGAACTCACTCCTTAATTTCAGGACCCAAGACCTCCCGATC